>PVKB01000088.1:0-37278 GCA_004027205.1 Ctenodactylus gundi | reverse complement strand
TTTTTCCTTTCTTTTTTTTTTTTTTGAGCTATTGATTTCTTGTTTCATTCCACTATGATCTGAAGTATATAGGTAATTATTTTAATTCTTTAGTATTTATTTAAGCATATCTTATGGCTAAGAGTATGGTCTGTTTTGGAAAAAGTTCCATGTACTACTGAGAAAAAGTATATCCTGATGTTCTATAGACCGCCTAATAGATATTGGGTAATTTTTTTCCATTCTATGGTTTAGCTCTGATACTTCTTTGTTGATTTTTCTGCCTAGTTACCCTGTTTATGAGTGTAGAGTATTGAAGTTGCCTAGTATGATTATACTGAAATCTTTGACTTTTCATGTCTAGTAGTTTGTATTTTATGAAATTGGGTGTTTCAGCATTGCGTGCATATATGTTTTTAATTGTGAGGTCTTGTTGGATTATCCCCTTTTCATTATGAAGTGTCTATCTTTGTCTTTTCTGCTGTTTTGGCTTGAAATCTGCTGTGTCAGAATAGTGTAGTTACTCTGCTTGTTTTGGGGCTCCAGTTGTATGGAGTATTTCCATCCTTTTGCTTTTAGTACGTGTTTCTTTGTACATGAAATATGCCATGCCTCTTGCAGGCAACAGATAGTCACGTTTTTTGACCCAATCTTCCAATCCTTGTCTTTTGATTGGTGACTTAGAACCATAGTAGTGAGAGTTGTTACTGTAAGATATTTGCTGCATCCTATATTTTTTGTATTGTGTCTTTGATTTTTTTTTTCATGTGGCTGTTTTCTTTTGTTTCTGTCTCTTTGGTGCTTTCAACCTATCTCTACAATTCCCTCTAGTGTCTTCTACAGTGGTCATATATTTGTTTCTTTTTCATAAAAAATTTTTATTTGTCCTTCAATTTTGAGTGAGAGTTTTGTTGGATACAACAATTTGGATTGACATTTGCTTTCCTTTAGAGTTGGAAAGATTTCATTTCAGATTCTCTAGGCCTTTAATGTTTGTGTGGAGGAATCTGTTATTTTGATGTGCTTGCCTTGATAGAATAGTGTCTGTTTCTCTCTTACTGCTTTTAATACCCTCTTTGTGTTGAAAATCTGTTATTTTGGTTATAGTGTGATATAGCGAGGTTTTCTGATCAAGATAATTGGGTGTTTTCCATGCCTCTTGTACTTAAATATTAATTTTTCCTAGATTTGGGAAATTTTCTGGCATGATTTCAGTGAGTAAATTCTTTATACCTTTTATGTTGTCCTCTGATCTTTATCTTACATAATTCTGATGTTGGTTTTCTTTGAGTTACCCAACAACTATGTAACCAGCTACCTTGCTGTCTTATTTTGAGAGTATCCTTGAATACATCATTTAATTCATCATCCTTGTCTTCAAGGTCTGACACTCTACCTAGTGCTTGAATTGGCTTTCCATGCTTTCAGTCAAGTCTTTCATATCCTGAATTTCAGCCTAACTTTTCTACTTTTGTACAAAAATGTTCCTTCACATCTTGTGTTGCATTATTCACCTCAGTCACCTTTGTGTCTTCTACAGACTCATTAAGCTTTTTATCAGTTAAGCTCATTATTGATTTAATAAGTTCCTCTTTAAACTAGATAAATAACTCTTGCATTTGGTTATGTATGTCTCATTTGAGCTGATTGACAGCTTCACTTGTTTTTTGACTTCCTATCCTATAAATTTCACTATTTTTAGTCCGTAATACCAGCTTCTGGGGAGTTGGGCATTTCTGCACGTGTCTTAATGCCTTGTTTTTCATGATTCTATTGCTGAGGATTGAAGAACAGTTAGGGTCATAAAACTCTGTCCTTTCTGTCTGCAGATACCAGATGTTCACAGTCATTCACTGTCCTTTTTGGGCAGCCTGAGGCTGCTTTCTGGGCTGGCATGCTCTGCCTCCTCAGCTTCCTGGAGGTTTTCTAACTTTCGTGTTGAGTTACTTTTTAATTCCTGGATATCTTTTCTCCTTACCTAAGCTAATGTGTGCAGATAATTTTTTAAACAATATCTCAACTTTTGATGGGCCTGTGAGGAGTCTCTAACAAAGGAATCTTACTCAGTCACCATCTTATCTGGGATATTGTATATTTCATAATAAATAAAATTAGAGTAGTTTCTGAGCTGAGACACAAGGAATAAATTTTAAAGTTTGATTTAAACTTGTGACATATCTATTTAGTTGCCAAAATGTAAAGCTAGACTCTTGAGCTCTGTTATATTTATTGTCTTTAATGAAATTAAACCACTATATAGAAATAATTTAAATATTAAGAAATTGTAACATTCCACATCGATTTCTAATCATTGTCAGTGTTCATGTTTATACTTCAGGTAGTCAATGAATTCATATTCTGTTGTGTTTTTAAAATTTTATCTAAAACTGTGTTAGACACATTACTGAATATTGACTTAATCTACGTAATTTTCACTTATAGTGTCATTGTGACTCTGTGCTACATTTTGTTTGAATCTTTATAGTTAGTGTGTACATATTTGCAAATCTTTATATTGCAGATATCACTATGTTGATATGTTGCTAGAATTGCTTTGGGGATTGGCATGGAATATGTGTACCAAAGCAGAATTAGCCAATTAGAGAGTAGTTTATGAATATAAAAAAGAATTTTGTCACACTGGTTATTATTAGATTATTTTCTGTAAAAAAAGTTTAAAGTACTACTTGCAATATATATATAAATAATACCTGTTTTTCCATAGGTTTGTGATCATTGAATTTTATAACTTTATTTTTGGCAGCTTAGTAGTCATATGAAGCTGTGTTCCTTATGCTGCTAGGGAGACAATAAATTTTTGTGCATGTCCCTCATTATTGTCTGTATTAATAGCAGTCTTTTCATCTTTTTCAATCTCATATATGGAAAGCATCTTCAGTTTGCATTTCTTCGTATAGTACTGAGCCTGAGCATCTTTTTATGTTTTAGCCATTTATAATTTTCTTACATGACTTCTTAGTCATAAATATTTAACTCAGTTCCATTGTTTTCTTAATAAAAAATATACTTAGCTAGGCCTGGTGGCACAGGCTGGTAATCACAGCTCTCTGGGATGCCAAGGCAGGAGGATCGCAAGTTTGAGCCCAGCTTGGGTAACTCAGTGAGGCCTTGTCTTAAAATCAAAAATAAAATGGCCTGGAGATGGACATAGCTCAGTGTGAAGGCCCTGGGTTCCATCCTTAGTACCACAAGAAAGAAGGAAGGAAATCCACTTCTTTTTTGGAAGCAGTAGTTGTGCTTCTGAAGAGCCAGACTGACTGAATCTCTTTATTTATTGTCTATGTTCCCTGTGGGAGACTGTACAGACTGTCTGTGCCACTTTTTTCTTATATACAAAATGGGTATATTAATATTTATCTCAAGAGATTCTTAATGCCTGTATGTTGGATACTTAAAACAGTATATAATAGTATATAAACAGTATATGATAGGCACTCAGTAAATGTCCGCTATTTTTGTTTTAAGTTAAGCAATTTTTAGGACTAGCAATGACTACATATATCAGGTGTATCAGGATCCTTATTTGCGAGTAAAAACAGCTCAATTTGAGTTACCCTGAGCAGACCTGACTATTTTTTTAAATGTAAAATTGGCTCCAAAGAACTTGTGCAGTCATGGTTCTCTTACCTATTCATAGGCTGCTAAGTATTCACTTCCTGTGACGTTTAATGTGAATTTCTCTGTGATAGGAAAACATGCCGACCAATAGGTACCTTAATTTACATCTTACAGTCCTCACCACATGAGACCAATCTGACAGCAAATCCCTGAGTTTTCTCATTAGCCTAACTGGAGTCAGAACCCTGCTTCAGTAGTAGGACATTACATGACTGATTTGCCCAGCCCTGCAGAGTCGAGGCATATAGAAACAAGCTGACATTACAGAAGACAGTGGGAACTGGAGGAATGGCACAGCAGCGCCACCATATGAGCCAGGTACGGTGGCGCACACCTGTAATTCAGCACTCAGGAGGCTGAGGCAGGAGGATTGTTGTGAGTCCAAGGCCAGCCTGGGCTATAGAGTAAGACCCTCTCACAAATAAATAATAGAGTGGTGAAAGAGTCCAATACTAAGAAAGGGTGTGGTAATGACAAAAAGAGTAAATGTCCACTGTAAAGATTTAAATAATACAAAAGGATTTGTTTGGGAAGTTTGAGATTTTCCTTGTGTTTGCTCGTGGTTAAAATCAGTAAAATTCCTTTGGATGCAAGTATCTCTTCTCCGGAAAATTCTTGGATTATAGATGTATCAGTGATATCAGTTTCCTTATTTAGTGCAAATTTTATATGGCATTACTATCTGGTGATCCACTAGCACATGTGAGAACTAGGCACTTGACATGTGACTGAGAACCTGCATGTTTTAACTTTTGATTAAATTCTAGTAGCACATGACTGTTGTACTGAACAATCTTCAATCTTTTTGATAAAATTATTGAGGTATATTTATACACAGTAAAATTCTTCCATTTTAAGTATACAATTGGAAGGGCTGGAGGAATGGCACAACAGTTACAGGGCAAGACACTGGGTTTAATTCTGCAGTACCACATAAACTGGGTGTGGTGGTGCATTCCTGTAATCCCAGCACTAGGGAGGCTGAGGCAGGAAGGATGTGATGAGTCTAAGGCCAGCCCAGGCTCCCTGGTTAGTATACAATTTGATTAATTCTTGCACATGCATCCACCTATCCATCTACCAACTAATCAAGATATAACTATCATAGAAATTTCTCCTGGGCATTATGGATTATATTTTTGTTTTCTAGAATTTGACATAAATGGAGTGTCAGTGTGTACTTTTGTGTCAGGGTTCCTTTGATCAGCAGTATGTATTGATTGATGTATCTTGTTGCACTTACCAGTAACTTTATTTTTTATTTTCGGTACTAGGACTGAATATAGGGCCTTCATTCTGAGCTACATCTCCAGCTCCTTTTTATTATTTGTAACACGTCTGACCACGTTGCTGGGCTCAAACTTGCTATCCTTCTGCTCAGCATCCCAAGTGCAGGGGTTACAGATCTGTATCTTTTATTTTTCTGTGGAACTGGGTGTTAAATCCAGGGCCTTGCACCTGGTAAGCAAGTGTTCTACCACTGAGCTACATACCCAGTCCAACTCATTTTTTATTGCTACATGGTGTTCTAATATCATAGCTATATCATAATACCATCCGTTAATCTATTAACCTGTTAATAGGCTTTAGGTCTTTGCCACTGTAAAGATATTGTGTCTGAAGCTGCTGTAATGTTTATGGACAAATCTTTGTCTGGACATCTCATTTCTCTTGGTGAGATATTTAGGAGTAATATTATTGACTGCCCAAATTTAAATTGAATACAAAATGCTTCCTAAAGTAGATGTCCCATTTTACATTCCCACGTGAGAATTCGTTTCTCCAGATACCAGCTATCACTTGGTATTGTCTTTATTTCTGCTGTTCTAATGAGTGTGAAGTGACTTCTGGTGGCCTTAGTTCATTCACATTTCTGTGGTAGGAAGGGTGCTGAGTACCTTCTCAGGTGCTAACTATTCATTTGTATCTGTTTACTTATAGCTTCAGATCATTTCCTTATTGTGTATTGGGTTATCAAAGTTCTTTAAAAATTCTAAGTACAGGTATTTGGTAAGATAATGCATTCCCAATTTGCAGTTGCTTCTCTTCTCCACATAGTGTTCTAGTTTTGATTCATAGTGTGTGTATTTATTTATTTTTGAGGCAGGGTCTTGCTCTGTAGCCCAGGCTGGTTGTGCAATCATTATGTAGCCCAGGCGGGCCTGCCACTCATGGCAATCTTTCAGCCTCTGCAGTGCTGGAATGACAGGTGTGTGCCACCATGCCATTTATGGGGTGCTGGGATATTGAACCAAGGGCCTTGTGCTTGCTAGGCAAGCGCTTTCTACCAGTGTCATTGCTCCAGCCACTAATTCATAGTTTTTGAATCATAACAAGTGTGCCTACCCAAAGGTTTCAGATTTTTAATGCTGTTTTTGTAGGCGTTTTATATATTAAAAATAACTGTATAAATCTATGATTTCAACTTTATTTTTGTGTATATTATGAAACTTTTTTTCTGTTGTTACCCAGTTGTTCCATCACAGTTTATTGAGAAATCTTTTCCCAGTGAATTACTTTGGCATCCTTTTCAAAGTCAACTGACTGTATAGATAGGTTGATTTCCAGATTTTTTGATACTCTTGAGTTGTGTCTTTGTCAGTTACTATGGTCCTTGATTGCTAGAGCTTTTTAAATCTCAAAATCAGGGAGTTCACTGACTTAGTTCAGTATTGACTACTCTTGATCCATTTCTGTACACATTTTATAATCACTTTGTTTAGACTGAAAAAGTTTGCCAGGATTTTCACTGATCTACAGATATTTAATCTGTAGATCAATTTGGTACAGACAGCTCTAATTTATGAATATGTCACTTCTTTTAGCTCTTTATCTTCTCTTACCAGGGATTTGCATTTTAATACACAGATTTTATACATATGTTGTGAAAATTACCTTTTGTTCACAATTTCATCACTCTAGTTTTAAAATTCGGTGTGCTTATATGTAGAAATACAGTTGACTTTATATTTTGACTTGCTAAAACCAATTACTACTAGTAATAGAAGTCATAGTAATAGTAGCAGCTTTTTAATAGTCCTGTAACTGGCATTTCTTTATACAGGATCTTGTTATCTCAAGACAGTTGTATTTTTTTTTTCTGGTCTGTTTTTCATTTTTTTCTGCTTGTCACATGGGCCAGGATTTCTAATACTATGTCATGAAGTGGTACATTTCAAAAAAAAAGTTACCTTTTGTCTTTGAGAATGTAATGGTTTTCTTCCCTTTTAGTCAGTAGCATGAGGTTATTTTTTTATTGAATCATAAAACACTGTTCAGATTGGCCTTCTTTCATGAAACATGTTTGTGAGATCTGTGCGTATTGTTACATCAAACTATAATTTAGTTATTTCTGGGCAGGAGTCCTTTGTGTGAACATAACCTTTTTTGTTCACTGTTTGGCACTTGGGCTTAATCCCAGGGTCTTGTGCATGCTAAGTGTGGGCTCTAGCCAAGCTACACCTTCAGTCAAGCTGTTTTACTGCTAGTGGGCACTGTTGACTGTGAAGAGCAGGGCTGTTGGGAACTTTTTGTTTCAAATGTACGTATTTCTGTTGAGTGCATTCCCCTATATAATTCCACATCAGTACTTCTGCAGAGTTGTGGAATCACTTTACATGTCCACAAGTCACAGGTGGAAATTCTGATTGCTTCGGGGCTGTACTTACTATTTAGTATTATCGTCTGCCTCATTCTTAGCCTTTCTGGTATTACTCATTTATTTTAAGACTCAATTTTCAGGTTGAACATGTAGTAGTGAGAAGAGACAGGCTTGGCCCAGCTCTCATTGGTCATGTTCACCATTCAGGTACCTCATTTTACTCGGGCTTCAAAAGTTCAGGTGTATGTATTACCTTGCAGAGTTTCATTGCTTTTGAAGTTTCAGCTACCCATCACAATCAAGGCACAGAACAGTTCCAAAACTGTAAGGACTCTCCTGTTGCCTTCTTTGTAACTGCCAGCATCATCTGCCCAGTTTTTTCCTACTACTCCAGCCTCTAGAATGTCTTCCATTTAGAAATTTTTTAAAAGTTGCATGAGTTGAAATCATGCAATAATTACCTTTTGAGATTGGTCTTTTAAAGTTTTATCTCAGGTTTGGGGTATAGCCCAGCAGTTAAGAGTGCTTGCCTAGCAAGTTTAAGGCCCTAGGTTCGATTCCTCAGAACCATATAAGCCAGGTGTGGTGGTGCAAGCCTATAACCCCAGCACTGGGGAGGCTAAAGTAGGAGGATTGCTGTGACTTTGAGGCCAGCCTGGGCTGCACAGTGAGTTCAGACTAGCCTTGACTACAGAGCAAGGGGAAAGGAAAAAGGAAAAAGGAAAAAAAAAAAGAAAGAAAAAAAACCTTTATCTCTGGAGATTCATCTTCCATTTTTTAAAACCCTTATGCTGCTGTGTCTTCTAAGTGTTCCAATGAGAAACATGCACTTAAAAAAAAAAAAAAAACTTATCCTCATCTTTAAATAGTAGAATTGAACCAGAATCTTATAGTTGTTGGATTTGGAGTACTGATGTCAACACAGAGTTTTCTTTTTTGTACTTTCCTTTTGGGCTCCCCTTCCTCTGTAATGTTTTAGAAGGCTTATACCTATTATAATTGCTGCAATATAGGTTCCAAGGCATTATCCTATCTGCATTTCACACTACAGTGTTTCATTCATTCTGTTGAGCAGCATGTGTTTGGTGAAAAATAAGTAATGGAGAAACACTTAGAAGTGGAATCTTTGTGCACAGTGTAGCCAGTGATAGTATTGGAATATCATTCCAGATTTTTCTACATATTCATGTTTCATAACAGATGAGATATGGTACATACTTTTAAAAAACTGCTTTTATTTACTGAACAATGTGAGCATTCTCTGTCTGCAGTTTAAAACTATTTCTCTACTGCAGGGACAGTATTTTGCACACACACACACACACACATGTATAACACATCTTTAACCCATTCATTTGCAGTCAGGCATATTGACTTCTTTCAAGATATAACTAGTATAAATTGTGTTGTTATAAACATGGGTATGCATGTATCACTCTTGTATGATGACTTAACTCTTTTGGGAAGATAACCAGAAGAGGTGTAGCTGGGTCAAATGGAATATTGATTTTGAGTTTTATGAGGTATCTCCATACTGCTTTCCATAGTGGTTGTACCAGTTTACAGTCCCTCCAGCAATAAAGGAGGGTTCCTTTTCCCCACAGTCTTGTCAGAATTTGGGGTTTTTTTTTTTTTGAGTTTTTAATACCAGCTATTTTTATTGGTGTTAGATGGAACCTCAGTGTTTTCATTTGCGTTTCTCTGATAGCTAAAGATGTTGAACATTTTTTCATGTATTTATTTGGCCATTTGGTCAGATTCCCCTTTTTTTATTCCATCTTTTGTATACGCTTGATAATAGCCCTCTGGGAGTAGCTGAGGAAGTTTTCTTGCCATTCCGTAGGTGCTCTGTTCACTATTATTTCCTTTGCTGTGCAGCAGCTTTTTAATTTCATGTAATCCCATTTGTTGATTCTTGGTGTTATATGCTTTGGGTGTTTTATTCAGAAAGTTCTTGCCTAGGTCTTTGTCATCAAGGGTTTTGCCTGTATTTTCTTCCAACAAATTCAGTGTCTCCATTTTAATGTCTAATTCTTTGATCCATGTTGATTTGATTTTGGTGCATGGTGACAATTGTGGGTCTAGTTTCATTGTTTTGCATGTGGTTAGCCAGTTTTTGCAGCACCATTTGTTAAAGAGGCTGTCTTGAGTGCAGCATATGCTTTTGGTCCCTTTGTTGAAAATCAGATGGCAGAAGGTACTCGGGGATGTTTCTGCATCCTCAATTCCATTCTATTGATCCACCTGTCTTGGTGCTAATGCCATGTGGTTTTTATCACTGTTGCTATGTAATATAATTTTGTATCTGATATTGTGATTCTTCCTGCCTTTCTTGTTACTTAGGATTGTTTTGGCCATTCTGCGCCTCTTGAAATTCTAAATAAATTTTCAGATCATCTTTTCTAGGTCTGTGAAATATACTGTTGGTATATTTGCTTGATTGTGACTACACTAAATCCGTGTATCAGTCCAGGTAGTATGGCCATTTTGACAATGTTGTTTCTACCTATGGAGAAATGGGGTGTCTTTCCATTTAAAAGTCTGACTAGGTTTTTTTCCTTCTTTCTTTTTAAATGAGGGGTGAGGAGAAAAATAACTTGGATGGATGACGACTCTCCAGGGAAAAAGCTTCAAAAAACAGTCTCAAAAGACTGTTTACTACCTGTATTTACTACCTGATTCCATTTATGTAACACTTTAATAATAAATAGAAGATAAAGTGGTTTTCAGGGGCTAGAGTAGTTAGAAGAGTAGGCGTCTAATCTGGGTAGTTACAGTCTGGTATTCCTTCCTGGTTTGTTCTTATTAATTCACTGTCATTTTCTTTAAGCTATGTTCGCAAGTGCTACCACTGAGCTTGTCCTTCTGAGCCCGCATTACATATTGGGAACACTCCCCGGGTTTCTTAGGCAGCCCAGTACGCTGCTGGCCAGGTATACTGTCAGTTTAGTTCTGTGTTTTGCTTCAGAGAATTTCTTTGGAATAGCTTTATTTTGTTGAGGGTACAGTGTACTCTGTGCTTTTCATCAGTTCTGGGAAAATGTCAGCCAGTCTACTCTTGTACATCTTCCTTTTAGGTCTGTGCACTGAGAATTCTTTCAGTTATATTATGCCAGGCCACTGTTTCCTCAAGTGTAAAATGAATACAGTTACTATTAATACTTTTATCGTAAGGCTGAAGAGGTAGTAATATCTTGTAGTCTAATGATAAACGATAGTCTTTTTAGGTCATTCATAGAAGTGTTTACTCCATTAATTTCATTTTCTGAGGCTTTCAGGCTCCCAACCTTGCTATCTACCTGTCTGTTTTCAGCCAGAAGAGTCCATTTAACTTGAGAGGAGGTGTAATTGGTCTGTTTGTGGGCAGTGCACTGTAAGTTCTAAGGCCAGTTAGCTCATATTTTTATACTTGAATATACAATGTAGCAGGAAATTTCTAAGTTTAATCTGCTTTCTCACTAGAAAGCGGAAGGTAGGAAATGGGTAAATTTCACAGTAGCCATCAGAATAGACTAAGCTGACTCATGAAATTACTCATTTAATTTAGAGGTTTAAAATTGTTTACTTCCTAGAAATGTTTGATATAGCCGTTTTAGTATCTTGGTTGGTAGAATAACATGGGATAAAAAGAAATTTTCTTCATTCTGTTTAAAGTTTAAAACTCTGGAGAACAATTTTTAAAGGTAGTGAAAACAAGCAAACTAACCTTTTCTTTTTAAAAGTTGTTTGATCTCAACCACAGTTCCATTACACTTTTTAAAAAGAAGACACAGATGTCATTAATACTAGCAGCTGACTATGTGTTTTATTTTTTTTTTTTTTTGACACAGGGTCTCACTCTACCATCCAGGCTGGGTCTTAGTTCACTGTGTAGCCCAGACTGGCCTTGAACTCACAGCAATTCTCCTGCCTCAGCCTCCTGAGTGCTAGGATCACAGGCATGTGCCATCTCACCCAGCTTATGTGGTGCTGGGGAATCAAACCCTGGTACTTAACTGCTGAGCTATTCCTCTAGCACCATCAGCTGCTATTGTTTTACTGCCTCTTCATAAGAATACTAAGTGTGTGTGTGGTCCCTGCTTTGTATCTCTGTCCATACCCATCTTAGTCAAAATTCTTGCTTTTTCTGCTTATCAGATGATTCGGGATTATATTTATCATAGATAAAAAGCATACTGAGTTGTCTGTGGCAGTGTTTTGGCACTAGAGACTGGTTTAGTGGGAGACAGTTTTCCACGGGTTTGGGAAATGGGGTTGGATGGTGCTAGCCTCTCCCTGCTTCTGGTCATCAGGCATTATTTTCATAAGGAACGTGCATCCTCTATCCCTGGCATGTGCAGTTCACAGCAGGGGTCACCTGATAAAAATCAAATACAGGTTATCTAACAGGAATATAGAACAGCTATAAAAATAGCTTCTTTGATGTGGAGCTCAGTTTTTAATATGGGGTATGAGGATCTGTGGCTATACGAAGAAACCTGGCAGAGTCAAGTGTTCATTTAAGGAAATTCAACTAATGGTAAAAAAAAAAAATATTCTACAATGATTATTCACTGCGGTGAAAACCTATTTTAGATACCAGAAGAGAAAAATAGGAACTTACACCTTACAGACCTTACAGACAAGTTTCTTGATTCCTTCTTAAAAGATAGCAACATGGAGGTAACCAGTATATATCAAATATACAAGCCATCCTAAACATCAAAAATTTATGGACTTCCAGGCAAGATGTCAGCTGAGTAACCAAATAATCTTGACCAGAACAGAAACTTGCCACAATATATCAATCAAAACCTCAGAAATTCAACATGAAGCTCAGAAAAACAGTCCCATTCACACACAGTAGCTTCAAAGAATATTAAATACCTACGAACCAACCCAACCAAGCAAGTGAAGGACTTTCATACTGAAAACTATAATACTCTGATAAAAGAAATTGAAGACAATTTTAGAAAATGGAAGGCCATTCCTTGTTCCTGGAGAAGCAGAACTAACAATGTCAAATGGACATACTACCAAAATTTGATAATACAGACTCAATATAATCCCAATAAAAACAGAATTTTTTAGAGAACTAGAGAAAAATTGATATGAAAATGTAAATGGAACCAAAAGAGACCCAGAATAGCCAAAACAGTCCTAAGGAACAAAACAAAAGCAAGAGTCATCACACTACCAGGCCTCAAATTATATTACAAAGCAATAGTGATAAAAGCCATGTGGAACTGACACAAAAACAGGTGGATCCATAGAGCAGAATTGAGGATAAAGAGACATTCCCAAGTACCTTCAGCCGTCTGATCTGATCTGGTCAACAAGGGACCAAAAGAGTATGCTGGAGTAAAGACAGCCTCTGTAACAAATACTTCTAGGAAAACTGGCTGGCCACATGCAGAAGCGTGAAACAACTTTTGCCATGTACCAAGATCAAAGTGGATCAAAGACCTAGATATTAAAATGAAACACAAACTTACTGGAAGAAAAAAAATACGGGCAAGGACTTTCTTTAATAATCAATAACCCGAAGCACATGCGATAACACCAAGAACCAACAAATGGGATCCTATCAAATTAAAAAGCTTCTGCACAGAAAAGGAAATAGCCAACAGAGTGAAGAGGGAACTGATGAAATGAGAAAAATTTTTGCCAGCTACTCCTAGATGTAAAAAGCTACCTTTATATGATTCAGTTTATACGGAATGTCTGAAATGGACAAATTAACCAAGAAAGATTAGCAGGTTGACTACAGAGTGGAGGAGAGGGTTTCATGACTGGTAGAAATGTTTTCAGAATTGGATAGTGGTGATGGGTGTGCAGCTCGGGAAGAATCACTGACTTCTATACTTAAACGGGTAATTTTATGGTGTGTGAATTACAAAGAGCAAAAGGTAATCACAGATGACAGTTTGCAGAAAGCATATACTGCACTATCCCTGTGACCACAGCAGGGTTTATCAGAACCTAACGTGGTCCTAGAGCCTGCATTGAGATCCTTTAGGGAGTACAGAGCCCACCTGGTGGTGCTGATGCCTGGAGGAGAGCAGGACAAACAGATTAGGGGAGACTCGTCAGCTGCTCCTACCAGATGAAAAATCATAGCGAAGGGATCTGGAAAACAGAACGAAAGCTCCTCAGGGAAAAGCCAGCCTGCAATACAGGTATATAGTTTGCAGTATCTTGGTCAGCATGCAGAGCCTACAGCATCATGAGAGGCAGTAAGTACCATAAAAGGACTAAGTGGCACTTAAGGCCCGCTCCATAAATGCCAGAAAGTCATGTAATAATACGCAGCATGCATTTAGATAACGTAACCTTTTTCTTGAGTGTGTTAACAATTGCAGTTAGACATAAAAATATGCAAAAGTTACCAAACCAACACCGTAATAAAATATGCCTTAAAGTTCTCCTGAACAGACTGAAAGCACAGAATACTATTGGAGGGGAAAATTCAAAGTCAGCAACATGTCTTTTTCCCCCATTTTCTAAATGTCCTATGATCCTCCAACTCAATTTTTCCCTAGATACACAATAGGTAGTTGGTAGGTTCCATTTAAAAGAATAAAGAAAAACAGCAAAAATAACCTAGAAAAACAATGAAGGCTGCTAATACCTCCACCAGATTTTAGAACACATTACAAAATCTGTAAATAAAAGTGGTGGTATTAGCACACATACCAGTGGGAAATAATCCTTAAAAATCCAGACACTGATGTAAAGTTTTGAAGTCTGGTGATAAAGGTAGCATTTTAAATCAGTGGTATTGTGACAACAGCTGTGTGGAAAGGAATAAAATTAGATCTGTCCCTCACAGATCATGTACATTAACTCCAAATGGACCAGAAATCTGAACATTAAGAAAAAACATGTCCCAGAAGAAAATGAACAAATTACTTGATGGAACAGAGAAAATTTTGTTAACCAGGACACGAGGGGAAATGGGATGAAATGTCAACATTCTATACATATGAAATCTAGGAAAAGGACAACCTGATTAAAAAATTGTCAAAAAATAGGAATAGTGCACAGGAAGAATAATAGTCTTGAACACACCCACAAAATAACTGAAATATCTGACATCCTAAATCATTGCCTGAATATATCCATACAGAGAACTGTGGGGAAAAATTTTTTTAAAAGAACACACCAAGATGTTAGCTAGTATATACTAGCTTGTATGTAGAAAATATGTGCACATATGCGTTTATATTTAAAACAGAAAAGAATGGCATGTATGCTCACCTGTATGGGAAAGGAAGAAGGGTTGGAAAGAAGACTCCTAAATGTGCATGGTTTCAACATTAAAAATAGTAAGCTTAGTACATTATTTTCAAGCACAGTATTTTCAATTAGACCACCCTGCTAGATCCTGACAACAAAAAGAATTACAAAGACATCTTAAATTTCAGGCTTGTGTTAGTAACGTTAGTTTGAAATAGTTGTAGGCATTGTATATTGCAGGAAATAAGACCAAGATTTTTCAGCCCGAGAGAACTGTTTATGTGCGTACAGGCAAAGGAGGCTGAGGCAGAATTGTGAATTCAAGGCCAGCTTGAGCTACATAGCAGGGTCCTGTCTCCACACGGGGAGGGTGGGCTCAAAGAATTTTATGAGACACAGGGAAATTATTTTGCTGAGTTATTAAGTCCAGGCTGGCCTTGGACTCACTGCAATCCTCCTGTCTCAGTGTCCCGGGAAAGTGCTGGGATTACAGGCGTGTGCCACCACATCCAGCTTATGTGGTGTGGGGAAGAATAGGACTCGGGTTATTACTGCTTGCTAGGCAAGCGCTTTATCTCTCTCTCTCTCGTTTGAATTTCTGCGAATCCTGGTCTCCTGTGTAGTGTTCAGAAGGACCTAGTAAAGTACCACAAGCTTATTATGATAATACTGTTTTAATTTGTGCTTCATAGAGGACAAGGCTGGCTTTAACACATATCAAATAGAATTTCATCTATAGCATAGTACGGGTGTTTTGGGAGTAGCAGTACAAGCAGACGAGAATGCCACTAAAATATTAGGAACCTTGGTAATGGAGTTTTTTTTACTTTTTTTTAGTAATCCTGACTTTCCTACATCTTAATAATTTTTGTTTTATTTTAGATGGCTATTCATATGAAAAAGAAGCAATGGAAAATTGGATCAGCAAAAAAAAACGTACAAGTCCCATGACAAATCTTGTTCTTCCCTCAGTGGTACTTACACCAAACAGGACTCTTAAAATGGCCATCAATCGATGGCTAGAAACACATCAAAACTAAAATTATTTATATTTTTTATATATTTCAGTGTCTCATTTGAATAAAGATACAGTGTTAGGCCTCATGAAAAGCATAATAATAAAAAGGTAGATGTCTTACATTTCATTATAAAAATTGTCAATTTTCATTCTTTAGAACATGTCCTTACACATCTAACCTCATTTCTATTTTTTGCTATTAAAGTTTTTAGTAGTTAAAAAAAATCTTTAAGCTTTATATAGTTATAAAAGTTTCAGTGCCCAAATTCTTGTTTGATCTAGCTCACAGCACATTATACTACCGAAACTGAAACATACAGGTTCAATGCTATTCCTGTCAAAATACCAACAGTTTTTTTCACATAACATGAAAAAGCATTCCTTAAATTCATATGGGACCAAGGAGAACCAGAATAGCCAAAGCAATCCTGAGTAACAAGGGAAAGGCAGGTGATATTATGATTCCAGACAAAAGGACACATTATAAAGCAATAAAAGGACACATTATAAAGCAATAATTACAAAAACTGTAACAGTCAACCAATGGAACAGAACTGAGGATACAGAGACAAAATCAAATACCCTCAGCTACCTGATCTTTAATAAAGAAGCCAAAAGTATACACTGGAAAAAAAGAAAGCCTCTTTAACAAATGATGCTGGGAAAATTAGATCTCCACATGCAGAAGAATGAATCCAGACAAACACCTTGTCACCATGCCCCATTAAAACTGAAACACTGAACCATCTGGAAGACAATGACAGCAGAATTCTAAAAGATAAAGGTGGAAGTAAGGACTTTAAGACACCCAAAGCAAAAGAAAAAGCCCCCAGAATCACAAAGGGGATTATTTTAAAATAAAAAGTTGCTGCACGACCAAAGGAAATTAACCGAGTAAAGAGAAAACCAACAAAATGGGAAATAATATTCACCACTTACGCTTCTGATAGGAGACTAATAACTAGAATATACAAGGAACTGAAGAAAACCCTCAAATTCAAAGACTCAGTTAAAAACAGGCAACAGAAATGAATAGGCAGTTCTTAGATGAAGAACTTCAAATGGCAGCAACTACATGAAAATATGTTCACCGTTCATTGCCAACAGAGAAATAAAAAAGAAAACATCTCAAAGACAACCACGTAACCCCAGAGAATGGCATATATTAAAAACCTGAACAGCAACCAATGCTGGCAAGGCTGTGATGAAAAAGGAAGCCAAGATCTTACAGTGCTGGTGGGAATGCACAGTGGCACAACCACTCTGGAGGGCACTACGGCGATTCTTCAAAAGGTGAAGATAATCTCTTTGGTCCAGTGATCTCTCTTCTGGGAATCTTTCCAAAAGAGTTAAAAGCATCATATAACAGAGATACAGGTATACCCATGTTCACAGCAGCACAACTAACAATAGCTAAAACGTGGGAGACACCAAAATACCCATCCACAGACCAATGGATACACAGATTGTGGTAAATGTACATAATGAAGTACTATTCATCTATAGAAAGAAAGGTTGGAGGCTTTTGTAGGCAAATGGATACAACTTGCTCAGAGGAGTGCAGACAGTTAAATAAGGGAAGCATTTGCACATGACATGATAAATATGTGCACAAAATATGGGAGTTCAATGTAAATGTTATATATCATATATTAATAAAATGGGAAAAATATGGAATGGCTTCTCTAATATAAGAAACCTAAAATACAGTCATTTCACAGAACTTGGGGGAGAGATAGTGGGAGATAGTTGGGGGGTCAAAAAGGGACAGGAAGGGTTTGTGATTTTGATGCAGTATCTATATATGCACAAAATACTCAAGTTCAGTGTAAACATATTGCACATATATGTATAAAATGAGAAAAAAATAAGATTGGAATACTCTAACAATGTTTACATCCTTGTTAATAGTCATTCAATACCTCTTAAAATCATTTTAAGAGAATCTAATAATTGAGTTGTTTATGAATAAATTGAGAAAAGTAGGAGGTTGAGGTAGGATTACCATGAGTTCAGGATTTGCCTGGACTACTGAGAGAAAATCTACCAAAGAATTGAGAAAAGTACTTCAGACATGTTTAATAAGAAATTTTGTTGGATTCTTAATTGGCAGGATAGTACAGGTTTTTTTCCCCACTGTACAAATTAGGTGCAATAAATTATGAGTAAATCAAGTTCATATTGCCAAAATACATGAAGTAGTAAACTAGCTTCCTTATAAAATTTAGGATTTAGGTTCTTTCAAGTTTAAGAGTTACTGTACAAAGGCAGTTTTACACATAGGCTAAATAAATAGACTAATATACTATCTTTATCACAGCTGACCTGGAAGAAACCTTCAGGTTTAGGTAGGTGTAGCTGCACTGACTTCCCACCTACCTCGCGTATATTGCTTACCATAATGGGAGCCTTTAGCCGGAAGCCTCTTGGACCACAACCAAAGGGCAGCCAGGAGCCACGTCTCTCTGAGACTCTACTCCTCACCCTGAGATCTCTCCCAGATAGTTCCGATTTGAGATTCGGAAATAAAAAGGAAAAGCAGTGTTAAGCATATCAGACTTTTACTACATCTTATAAATGTATAGCTAATATGCCATATACAGGTGGCAAGTGTATTTACCGCAGAAATTTCCAAATAGCTTGTCTTTATAATTGTTTCAAAGTATTTTTAACTTAGTGGATCACTGAACTGGATTTCCTGTATGTTATAGCTAGAAAACACAATCTATGACTGTAGAAAGGTAATTTTTTTCATACTATGTGCGTTTCTCACATTTGTACTACTGTGGTCAAAAAGGCTGGAAACATGTTCTAGGTTTTTTTTTTTTTTTAACTATATCCTATAGAAAAGGGAGCAAGCATGCCAACATTTTGTTTGGTTTTGTTTTGATAAACAGACTTTCTTTCCAAAGGAGGCTGGCTAGTTTTTACATAATTTTTTTTTAAAAGATCACTGCGGGAAACAAAAGCCATTATTATTTTAGACGTGTTAAACATGTTTAGTACACTTGTAAAACTAAATGGCTGAAAACTAATCTTTCCAAATTGAACTACCCATTTTTGTACGCATAAGCAAGCAATATCCCAATTCTGAGTAACCCCTCTTCCCTGTGTGTAAACAACCAACAAATCTAAGAACATCCAAAGGATGGATCAGGATGTAATTGTTCAGGACCACAGAAGTGCAGCTCCCTCTCTCCCAGACAGATCTTCCTGTGGGATTCCACTTCTTGCTGGGGCAAATGACCCATCCTGTCTCTTAGTACTATATCAGAATTACAATGTATTATCAATTCCACTAACACATTGGCTGCTTCACAAGAGAAGCAAGATAAAAATTAGGTATTACTCAACAAATTTTCCCTTTTGCTCCATTTTCTTTTGTATTTAACATTTAAACATAGAACTTAAAGACCTGTGTGTGTATATGTCTATATATATATATATATATATATATATATATATATATATATATATGCATACCTGAAATTAGAATTTTATGATTCAGGGGCTGGGAGACAGAGTAAGAATTTGTTCCATCCATTCCATGATTCGATGTATTGATCTGGTATCTTGTACTGCAGCACCTGCAGTACCTGCAAGTTAGAATTTTATTATGCTACTACACTTACATGCACTCATATAAACACTCCTTTGGAGATGAAAATATATGGGCACTTTTAACTGAAAGATAATACAAATGAGCTGAAGAACAGTCACAACAGTATTCAGTTTCTTGCCAAATTGTATGAAAATTAAAGTATTAAAGATGGTGTTGCTAGTAAAAATAGATACAATACAGATTGCTTTTCCTGTCTTCTTTCTTTTCCAGGCAAAATAGTAATTCTGACCATTGACATTCTGAAATTTACAGAAGCTATTACCCTTATTCTGAAATCATTATAAAATTAAATATGCATTTAGCAGTGTTTATACCAAAAAGTGCCACCTTTCCCTCTTGTTCCTATTTGGGAGGTTGGGGGAGGCAGGTACTGAGTATGAATCCAGGTCCTCCTACAAGCTGGACAAATGTTCTGCCACTGAGCTACATCCCAGTTGTTTTTACTTTATTTTGAGACAGGGTATCACTAAGTTGCCTAGGCTGTCCCTGAACATATGCTCCTCCTGTCTCAGCCTCAGAGGGTGGCTAGTTTCACGTATGTCCACTGTAGCCAGCATTCGCTATTTTCATCGGGGTAACAGTCATCAGAACATTCCGTACTTACCATTGAATCAGTGATTCCAACTCAATTCTAGTAATATTTTTTATTCCTTATGGAAAAGTACAGTAGTTGTGCAGAAACAAAACTACGTAAGAGAAAGACTTTCACAAATATTAAGGGAAATAAACAATAAATAAGCCATAGTAGTTAGAGCAGTACTCATGGAAAACCTGTAAAAATGATAAAGCCGTTTGTACAAAGTACACTTTACACACACAGGAACAAATACTGAAGAATGACACCAAAAGGTTCCTATTTGTACAAAACAGTGATGTTCACAGGAACTTCGTAACAACTATTCATTTTTAAAACATTCTGCAAATATAGAACTTCCTTCTCCCCAATTCTTGAAAATAAATTTCACACCCCAACATATAAAACAAATACACTCCCACCTCTCTCAAACTAGTATTTTTTAACGTCCTCCAACAGCCCATCATTTTCATATAAAAATACCTTTAGCCAAGGTTCATTCCTGTACCTTATCTTTACAAATGAATAAAATATCAGTTTGGACTTGCATAGCACCTCATAGGTGTTCATATAAATGAGATAAAGTGCCGTTACTGATATACTGTTAACATGCCTTACAACATTGTTCAGTGCAATAACCAGCATCGATGAAGCTCAGAACTAACATGCAGATATATGATTGGGGTTCTGTTGTTTTTGTTTCTTAGAGTAACTGTGTTGAAATAGTTCTATTTACAAGTATGAATGAAAGGGGACTAGCTATATAATATATACAACATGACTGTGAAGTAATGGCCATAAAACAAAACAGAAGCAAAATCCAACCATTCCTTAAGTATCCAATTTAAATATTATCCTTAAAGGACTTTGGAAGACTTATTTCAGGAGCCTTACGTTATTAAAAGCAGTTTTGAAACCATTTGGAGCTCATTTATAAGCTCCACTAAGAATGCTGGTCTTTGTATTTTAGCTCAAATCTGACCTACCAATTCAGATTCTAGATAGCTTATTCTGTGCACTTATCAAAAACACCTGGAAGCATAAATATAATTTCAAAGACAGGTGTTATAAAATATTTTAAGAACCATAATGCAGGAATAAATGTTTAATTCTTACAGGAACTGCTAGGAAGATAACACTTGGAAGTTCTCTTATTTTGCTTAACGCACAAAAAAAAATCACCTATATTATGTTTATGGTTACACTCAGCTAGAAATCATTGAGGTTTAATTTTATATATAAATGGGATTTGACTCAACGGATTAAAACTTGAAAAATTCCACCTTTTCCAGAATACATCATTTGAGTTAAATCTATTTTCTGCAATGGACTTTTTTTTCCCTCTAAATAACGTGATTTACCACATAGCAAAGGCTAAGAAAAAATGATTTTTAAAAAAAAATTTCATGAGAAAAGCGTGAGTTAATGTATTCCTGATGTTCTTGAAATTTTAACTTGATGGGTATAGCTAATTGTAGTTTTAATTTATGGCGATCTCTAGCCACTTACAAGTTTTTCCTATATTTTAAAAGAACACGTCAATGGTATCAGATCCATCCCAGAGGAAAAAAGAAAAGAACAGCTACAAAGTAATTTTTATGATTGAAAAGAAAAAAAAGATTTACCACAAGGAGCCCACACAGTTTTCCAAATTCTACAGATGGTCTCTTAAGGCTCACACATTTGACTCTATGAATGATCGCTTTGGTTTTGCTGCAGGGAGGCGGCTCCTGGGGGCTTCATTACTGACGTGGGGGGACTGTTTGGAGATACTTTCCTGGTACATATGAGAAACACTTTTAATTTTCCTGCTGTCCTGACACTGGGCTGGGATATGGCACTTGTTTTCTTCTAGCTCTTTCACCTGTGCCCCATTGTGGACACTTGCACTCAGGGTGGAGACAGGACAGACTTTGGCTTGGTTGCTGTGACCCCCTCCCTGTTTGAGAGAGGGCTTCTCTGAGTTCGCAGACTGCAGGCCAGCTGCAGACAGGTTTGGCAGTTGCCCCTCTCCCCCCTGGCAATGCCAGGCGCGGTTTGGAGGGTTGATTTGCTGTTGGAATCTCGCAGTCTTGTCCATGATGCCCATGAATGGAGTATTACGTGGCCTGTGCTCACTGGTACCACTCTGCACTTGACCTACCACTTTTTCTTTAATTCGAGCATCTTGTCCCTGGACCTTAAAGCCATCTGAAAAACTACTGCTTGAAGTCAAACTGCTGGTCGAACTTGACATCTTTATGCTGCTCGATGGAGAGCCAGAGGAGCCCGAGCCTGAGCTGGAGAGGGAAGTGGGGTGCCGTCCATCACCGGAGCTCACAGGTCCGCCCGGGCACGGAGGGGCCACGTCCCCAGTCACAGAGGCATGAGCCAGCAGCCTCTCTGCAGCTTTGATCTTGCTTGGTAAAGGAAAGGCGGGACCACTCTCACTACGCTGGAGGTGGACATTTGGGCCAGGGCCCAGCCGATCTCCGAAGTGGCCACAACTGGCTCCCACAGTGAAGGCACCTGGTCCCTCCACGTGCTGGCTTCTGCCCCCAGCGGGAGCTGGGGGGACCCTCCCGGGCATGGGGCTTGGGGGAGGATTCTGAGAAGAGCCCTGCAGTTTTGTGCCGCCGTGCCTCACAGCAGACACAGAGCCCAGATGTTGGTTAGTTTTCACAATCTGTGCCTGTTTGGTGGGCTGCATCACCAGGCCTGGCTGTGCGACGGTCTCCCTCAGGGCCTTGCTGGCTCCTGCCCGGCTCTGTGGCGATACTGGTCTGCCTTTAGACTGGAACCCTTCCTGAAGGTTTCGGATATATGGGGAAGGGACAGATGTGGATGGCTGAGCCCTGGGAGTGGGGGAAGTGGGTTCTTCCTGTGGAGAAGTTTCTTCCTCTTCGGCATCCTCCAGGTGGAAGTGGTCATTTAAACCAGGGGTCGGGGTGTCCTCTTCATTATCGGAGTCGTTGGGTGGAGCTGGCGGGGAGCACTGCTGTTTCTGCTGCTGGCTCCTTTGGAGTTGCTTACACTCCTCTTCCACACGGGCCAGAAGCCTCTTGATTTCCTGATTGGTGGGACAGAGTTTCACTGCCTCCTGAAGGTCAGCCAGGGCTGCCACAAACTGCCTTGATATGAAAATGAAAGACATAATTACAAGCTGTGAAATGAATGCCCATACTGCAGAAAACAGCTGCTCAAAGGGAAGGTAGCTGAGTGAGGTCTCTCCACTCATTGTGGTCAGCCCAGAGTTACCAGCTCTAACTGTGGCCCTGTGACTCTGGGGCCTGGAGGGCATATGCAACAGGTGAGTGGGTACCAGACTGTGCCCACCACAGCTGAAGTCATCTACAGCACTTCCCTCCCACCCCTCCTGGCCCAGCTGGCTGTATCATTAGCAGCTAGGTGGCAGTTAGGTCTCCCTCATGGGCAAGGTGCGGAGATTGATGGATATTAAGCTGCCAGGAGACAACGAATGTTTAGCCATGGCTAGTGCACCCACTACCGTGCCTCTTGGAACCTACCGAGTAGTCAAAGGCAACAGAGACATCTATGTACCCCTGATACAGCAAAACTTCCCTAGCCTCAATGAACAGGTCTGATCCCACGTAAAACCAGGCTTCTCTAGTCCCATAGGTGACCGCTAACAGTACCTGCTGTTTCTTTTGGCTCTTGCTCTGGCATAAAAGGCTTCATAGGACTTGGGTTTCAATTCCAGTGCCTTGGAAGCAAATTCTTCTGCCATGCCAAAGTCCTGGTTTCAACAGTTAAACACATTAAGTTAAAAGTGACACTATAACAGTTCCAGGCAACTCTCTGACAGGAATTTTGTTCTACGGGTAGCAGAATATTGGAACGCAACCAGTGAGGGATGAGGTCTTATTTCAAAGCTGTGAATCATAGTTTATGACTACTGAGAGAAATCCAATAGCTAAGAAGCATTGAAGGTTCAGGAAAGGGGACAGTGGTAGAAGCAATGCACAGAGTGGGGACAGAGGCCAGGGCCAAAGGAGGCTGGGCCAGGGTAGGGCACTGTCCACTACATCAGGACAGTAGGAATAGGCTCGGCGTGCAGTTGGGTCGGAATGGGCAGAGGGAGGACTGCAAGCAACAGAAGCAGAAAGAAGTACTGAAACACCCACAGTTATGCATTAACTACGGGTGACGAACTGCTAGTTACAGATTAAGTAACTGAGGCCCTCTGAGTCAACCTAGGAACGCTAGAGCAGGTGACTGTAACAGACATTCAAGCTGTCACCTGGAGACAATGTTGGCAAGAACCCTACTGAGAAGGCGACAGGAGCACTTCGCGTATGCTCACCGCAGAAGCAGAGGAAACGTACTCCAAGTGTGTTTAGTCACTGTCTTGGGAAGAGGGTGGTGATCATGACTCATGAGTGGTCACTGTGGGCAGCAGCTTCCCACATGGCAGGTTTGTATTTAGAGGAGAGCCCAAGACTTGGCCTGCGGAAGGGCTGGCCTTCCCCACTACGGAGGTCCCACTGCTACAGGATGCGACAAGAAAACAGGACCGGCTTACATTTGTTTTTCTTCGGCATCGAGACAAGTTTAGATACAGGGAGACTCTCAGTTCATTGAATGGCCTCGTGTCTTCCCCGAGCCCTTCTCGAGGAAACTTCCGGAGGGCGTACTGGTACCGCTGGGCTGCCTCCTTCATCTTCCCTTTCTAGAGTGGAAAATCACCGAAATGTGTCCTCTTTCAGAGGTTCCAAGACGAATAAGCTCCCATGCCCCGAAGACACCACATAAAGCTACTCCGCACATTGAAAGGGTCCAAATGGCCGAGTGCCACGGGAGGGGCTGGACACGACCCGGTCTGAACACTTGGGCTCCACCCTCCCCACGCACACCTGCTGTATGTGATTATACGGGAAGGGAGAGGAGGGCGCTACAACAGCACACGCAGAAGCTGCCGAATTGGCTGCGACCTGAACGCACCCCATTATCATCTCAGCTGTGTATTTTATTTCAAGAATGGTCACTCATCTAAAGCTATTTTGATGCTGAGCGTAACTGAAATCAACAATGAGAAAACAATGCGGTTTCTAAGGCAAGTGCAGTCTTGTGGGCAATTCTGGAGCTGTGCCGCAGGGCGGTTTGTCTTCAAGCAGCACTGATGCGCAGGCTTTAAAATCAGAGCATCATCTTCAAGGCTAAAGAAATCCATTTGCTCAGTCAGTCCCATCGCACAGCAGGTGTGCAGCCTGCGGAAAATGGCTTGATATTTTTGACATAATTGCCTACCAAAATCCATATTAAAACCACTTCAAAGTCAAAACAATACATACTCTGAACTCAATTTCAAACTGATTCCAAGCCAGGAACCCTGCTGGGGCATGCTATATACCTATTTATTTGTTACTATTAAAAAATGAAAAGGAAAAAACCCTACAACATAGCAAACAGAGCTGTCTAGTTTAAAAAAGGATTAAAAAGGTTACAAGCAACTGGGGATTTTCCTCCATAATTTAAAAATTCTATCTAATTACATGTGTGGAAAAGAATCGTGATCTATGTATATGGCCTACATATCTAGCTAAAACAAGGGTAGGCAAACCACAGTCACAGACAGGCCAAATTCAGACGCCACCTGTTTTCACAATAAAGCTTTCTGGGGACACAGCCCCGCTCCTCCACCGCAGCCACACTGGAGAGAAAGAGGTGCTACAGACTGTGCACTCACCGACCAAGCTTGAAACAGGCCCTGTCCCCTCACAGAAAAAGTCTGCCAGCCTAGATCTAAACTGACATCTGGAGAAGATAAAGTCAAATGTATTAATCTCCAAATCATAATTCTATCTCTGAGCAGAAACAGAAAAAAATTAACTGTCTCTTGAATAACTGATGATTACACATTCACTTGATTACATTAAGTATTTCTGGAAACAGTTTCAAAATTCAACCATTCACAGACATTAAGAATTAGACAGCAAAAGGCATGAGAGACTGAGTGACTTTCTTCTGAAAATATCCCGGGCAGCCCTCTCCCATGTGGTTCAGGACTGTCCCCGTGCTCCGCTCTGAACTCGGAGGGAACGTGAAAGGCCAAGGAGCATCTTGTTGAACTTGCCAACTGAAGTAGAGGCGACACTGCCTCCCTCCGTGGCTTCAGGTGGGACGTCACTGCTCCAGCCTCAAGAAGAGAAGTGCTTTCTAAGGAAGGTTCTGCTATTACGATTAAACATGCTCTGAACACTAGGCCAGGCTAGCATCTTTTGGAAATTGTATTACCACTAATTCACATGTATTCTGTGTAAGAGGCCCAGCAATGGCCATAAACACCAAAACAGAGGCTGCTCAGAGTCGGTTACACCAGCAGAGAAGGGGTGGTGCCACTTACTTTGTACATCACATTTCCTTCCTCCATTAACTTCTGCAAAAGTATAATCAAGATATCAGGTTTGGAAGTGGCCATCGCCCAAGCAGCATTTCCTGCAAAATAAACATTCTTTCAGAGGTGTTGCCAAGGTCCTGGAGGGAAGTTCTCCTGGGCCTCCGCAGCAGCAGGTCACAGATGGCAGGGGCCCAGCTGCAAGGACACAGCTTGTGCGTGTCCGGACTTCCAGATGGCAGTGACAAAGGAAGCAGAGCAGGTCTCTGGTTCGGCTTCTAAACTATTTCATGAAGAACCAGGCACCCAGGAGGGGAATGGGGCTGACACCAACTGTCCTTGTGTCCTTATGTTCTACTTTTGCTGGGAAAAGGTAATGAGCGAAGGCATCAGAGCAGCTGAGACCTACTCCACCCAGTCATCTTCCTGACTATGTGGCACCCATTATGCCAAGGGGGTGGGGGGCAGGCTGGCACTTCCAAGTCCCCCATATAGTCCACCGTAACTGTCTACTCTGAGCCAATTTGCTGGGGCCCTCCTGCCTGGTCCCTGTTCAGCTTCTCCTTGGCCACATCAGAGCCTTCTCTCCAGCCCCCCTTTAGAAACTCGGGGTCCTACAGGGTGGGATGTGGAAGAACACTGACTCAAGCCACTTCTAGCCTCACAATGTGATTCCACCACATACTGTGACCTTGAGAAGGCCATGCAGCTGTCTTGGGCCTCAGTTTTTTTGTGTGATGATGGAATTATCATTACCTATGAATAAGGCTATGGGGAGATACACTTAAAACAGAAGAGCTGCTCAGGTTGGTTCCTGGTGGTGTTAACTGCTTAAGAATATTAACTAATCCCATTTTCATCTCAGTTTCCTTTCCAGAACTGCTTCTGGTCAAGATCTTGGGCGCGCGCGCGCACACACACACACACACCACCCCCCCCCCACCCCCCACCCCGGGATACTACGGTTGCTACTTCTCCTGATGCCCACGCAGTGTATGAGGTGAGAACCAGGCACAGACGGGAGGGCTCTCCCTGACACAACCCTCCACACTACTTCCAAGTAGTCCCCAACTGCCTCCAAAGCACCCCTCGACCTTCACAGACACTACTGGGGTTCCTGTTTCTCCAGCCAACTGACTGTAATTACTCTGGAAGGGGACTGTAGCCGTTCCATCCTCAGAATCACCAACCACCTCCAGAGCTGTGGTTGCTCAGTTCACCCACAGTAAGAGCCCAGGCTCACTCCCTCTTGGTATGATTCTTGGGTGTCCCCAACATCCATAATTCCAGGTGCTCCTCCTCCTTAGCCTCTACTCTCCACACATGGTGGCAACAGTGTCACCAGCTATTTAAACATTTTGGACGACATCATTAAGTGAGACAGGGAGAACGGGGGCTGGGGGCAGGAAAGAAGGGCAGAGGACGCCCCCCCCCCCAAGCCCTCTGACATCTTCCTTACCCTGGCAGCAGGTGGTCGCTGGGCTCCCAAAGGCTCTCTACAGTCCGAAACTAAACCCTGAACAGAGGCAGAATATACCGACCTAACTTGGCTCCTTTTCTGAGCAGCGTCACCACTACAGCGGTGTTCCGACAACCAATGGCTCTGTCCAAGGGGCGCATTCCACTGTGGTCCACGTGCTCAATCACAGCGCCCTTCTCGACCAGATACAGCACCTGCGGTTAGGAAAGTGAGCGCCTGAGGAGCAGCACCCCGTGGTACATAGAATCCTGGGGCTCCAAACTAGCCAGTTCTGGTGCTTGTTTCCCATGCTTCACCCCAGGCACACAGTGGAGAGCAACGCCCTAGTACTCACAGTCTCAGCATCGCCATAGAAGGCAGCCAGGTCCAGCGGAGTACGGCCGTTCTTGTCTGTCTGGTCTATCTCAGCTCCTTTCTCAACCAGATACTGGACCACTGCCCTGTGACCCTTCAGACAAGCCCAGCTCAATGCCGACAGACCCTCTTTGTCCAGAGAAGAAAGGGTAGCGCCTGTAAGGGAAAGGCCGTCACAGAAGAGGAACCTAAGGCACCCCAGAAGCAGATGGTCCCCTTGTGCCGAGTGCCAGCTGCACGAGGCCTCAGTCTGCACAGCGTGTCTGCTGAGTCCAGAGCACCGCTGATGCTGGAGTCAGTACAGAACCTGAGCCACGGGCACGCGGGCTGCTCTACCCATGCTCTCTGTTTACGTTACAAAATTCCCACAGCAGAGCGCAGGATAACAGGGCGATTTGCTATTACCTTTTGAAAGGAGGAATTCCACAGTGCTCAAGTGCCCCTCACAGGCAGCCACCATGAGTGGTGTCCGGCCTTGCCTGTCACTCAGGTTCACATCACAGCTGTGTTCCAGCAGCAACCTCACAATCTGAAAGAAGCGCCCAGTTGCATTTTAAGCCACATTCTCTATATACCCAGGGAGGTCTCACAATCTTTGAAAGTAGGTAAGTGACTTTCTGCTTCTATAAAAATCCCACAAAGTTGTGTGACATGTGGAGGCCTGTACAATCTTTCTGCTGCATTCCTTTAAAAAGAACCTTCTCTCAAATATAATCTGATATGCCCAGTTCATTACTATATCTACAAAAAAAAATCTCACATACAAGCATACACAGTAATTTAAGGGGGTAGGGATGCCAATCACAACCAAGTAATGACAGGAGAGCCATTTCGCAGGAGATCAGGGGCCCATAGGGCCACACAGGGCCACATGGGGCCCAAGATGGTGCCAAAGCTGAGCACAGACAGGGCTCTGTATCAGTGGATTCAACCAGGAACAGATGAAAAAAAATTTTAAACTGACTCTATACTGACCATGTATACACTTGTTTTTCTAAACAGTGCAACAATCATCTATAGCACTTGCCTTTACACAATGCACAGTAGGACAGCTGGTGGAAACTAAAATGGCAGCAGGCCCTCATGTGTCATACAGCCAGGGGAAAGTGCTTCCGCCTCGAGCTGAGTGGGTCCCGAGCTTCCTGACACATTGCTCATTACGCTGTCGGAGTGGCAAAGCTGGCTGTTCCTATTGCTTTCTCGCTGTTTATATACCAACACATGGTGACAGCCTTCCCCATGGCTTAGGGAGCTGAGACCAGGACAGTGGGTCAGCCACGAGGGGCAGCACTGTCCTGTGATGGGCATTTATCTGTGTTTATAGCAGGATGTGACCTGGTGCCAAGTGTGGCCTAGGCGTATGGTCATTCCCCACTCCTGTGAGCCAGACACACCTAGGAAAAGGTTTGCCTTTCTGTTGTGGTTTGGATCTGAGTGTCCTCCAAAAGCCTGCTGTATCTGGATGTTGTGGATTACCTCTGGGCGCTGTGTGCTGTTGGGAGGTGGAGCCTGGCTGGAAGGGCAGGTGCTTGGGACCTGAGCTGGAGGGGCGTGTGCTGGCTCCGCCCTTCCTCCCTCACTTGGGCTTCCCATCTGCCATGCCATGAACCTTCTTGCTATGGCTCCAACATGCGCTTCTGCTACTGGCCGCTGCCCACGTATGGACTGTGACCCCCTGAAGCTGCAAGCTAAAAAAAAAAATCTTTCCTCTCTTACTCTGTGAATGTTGGGTATTCTGTCCCAGCAACAAGACAGTAACTACGACCCTTTCCAAAGAGCACAACAGATGCACTTTCTCAGGTATGTTGGACCAAGGAGTTAAAAGATAACAGCATCAGGTGTGTTGGAGCAAACCTGTTACCTACTGGGCCCAACCATACCATCTCTCCACAATTAAGGGAAACAGCTAAGAACCTCTGACCAGGCCACAAGGCGTACTTGTGGCCAGTGTGGCTGGCTAGGCTGTTCTGTCCGATGCCTGCCTATGCCCACAGGTCCTGACAACACAGGCAGAAGTCAAGGACAAGGAACACACAGGGCCGGGTTCCACAGGTGCTCCCAGTCTTTCACGGACAGCAGTTTCTGGAACATTAGAGGCCATCTAGATACCTGCCAATGCCCCTGGCGTGCTGCACAAAATAACGGGGGGACTCCTCTCTTGTTTGTCCGAGATACAGCCGCACCTCGTTCCAGCAGCAGCTCGCAGACCTCCAGCTTGCCTCTCCCTGCGGCGGCGGTCAGAGCTACAGGAAGGGCAGGAGGGAGGGGAGACTGTCAGCAGGAGTGGACTCCAGGGCACAGAATCTGTGACAGGCACCTCCTGTTTCTATCTTCTACCCGTGAATGTAGGCAGGCTCTGACTGCTGAGAGAGGGCAGAACACAGCAGAAGTGACGCAGGGCCAATTCCTGGGATGGGCCATGGGAAACAGGAACCTTGGGTTTCCTCCGAATACTCACTCCTGGAATCCAGGACACCACACTGTGAGGATGCCCAAGAAGGTCTGTGGTGAGACCCACAGTCCCAGGAGAGCTCCTAATGAACAGGCAGTGCCAGCTGGGCCACCCCGTGGATGAGCCATTGTGGGGAGACCCCCACCCTCAGGCAAGCTGTACTGACTAGACCTGTGTGAGCAGGCAGCATCCCTGCCCCTACCATACCATGCCCTGCAAATTCAGAAACTAAGTTTTGGTTTTATTCTTCATAGCATGAGTCCATCAGAATATAGTACAACAAAATATGGGTTGGTATCATTGTCCAGTTAAGGCCTCTCACCCAAGCCAAACTTCAATCAACAAAAAATAATTCCCAGGGCAGTCAAGAGTATATTCTCTCCATTCCTGCCTTGACAGAGCTTAGAACTGCTTTAACGAGAGACCTTATTAAGAGAGAAAAAAAGCAGGGAGATTGGTATGTAGATGAGAAAGGGCACGGGGATGAAGACACAGCAGGACCCGGGGCACAAGGCCCTGGTGTGGTGGCGCTGCCGTGGGCACAGCACAGATACCACAAAAATGGCACTGAGGGAGGAGCAGCCAAGGCTCTCACAGGCCCTCACATTCGTCTTGTGTCTCCCCGCTCACTGTCTCAAATCGACAACAGCAGGTGATAAGCACAATCTCAGGCCAGGACAATGGCTCTTCAGGGGTACAAGAGAACAGTACCGGGATCAGTGGCCTGGGGTGGATGCTCCTCAGGAGCGAGCAGGCACCTACAGCCCTGACCCTACAAACTCCATCTTCCTAGATGCCGAAGTATTCCCACAAATCAGTATGGCAGGCTGCCTTTTCAGGCTGGAAACAGGGAAACGCGGCACAGTCCCTGCACAAAAGGCAACTTTCAAATGCCAGTGAACTTACACAGAGTGTGTAACTCCACTAGCCGTGCGGGCAAGGCATAATGTGAAGCAGAGCAGTGCTCATGCACTGCTGGTGAGAAGGCGGATCCGGCTTTGGGAAGCTGGGTGACGCGCTAAGCCAAAGATCTAGTCCCTTCACCAGGCAGCACTCTGCCAGGCCCCGAAGTGGGGCAACCCCAACAGGCAACCGAGGCCGGCTGCATCGGGAAAACTGCGGTGCAGTCAAACAAGGGACTACGCCATGTACATGTAGAAGGCTGTGCAGCCGCCAACATCACAAGCAGCAGTCCTACAGCCTGATTCAAAGGGACAAAATAGGCCCTGCCGGCATGGTGACGCCGCCTGCATGCCTGCACCCCAGCACTCAGGGAGTGTGAGGCAGAAGGATCACAACTTCAAACCCAGACTGGGTCATTTAGCAAGACTTCCCCTATTCAAAAAAATAATTAAGCAAAAATTTAAAGAGATGAGTTAGCGCAATGGGAAGATTCTGAATTCAATCCTCACTACTGACCCCTCACCCCCCGAAAAAGCACACACAGTAACTTCATTTGTACATAATTCAGAAACGGTACTGCAACGCAGTTGGGAAAAGGGGCCCTTGTAAGCCTCCTTTTGGAAAACGGGGGATCTGGTGCAGTCTCTTAGCTCCTCTGCACAGATAGGAGGGCCTCAGTGGACAAGTGCTCAGGAAGACTGTTTTCCCAACGCACCTCTGAATCTGCCTGTCTCCATTCGGCCCTCCCAGGTCAGCTGGCTCACGCCTGCGCGCGCGCGCTCTCTCTCTCTCTCTCTCTCTCTCTCTCTCTCTCTCTCTCTCTCTCTCTGCCTCACAGGCAGGGGAGTTGAGGTCAGCTGCTAACTGACATCCTCTGCAGTCAAACCTACTCCAGTGTCCCACTGGCATGGCCCTCAATATTGTCCCTGGGCCACACTCACAGACCAGAGCGCTAGGCCTGCTGTGGGGCAAATAACAGTTACTCCAGGGAACAAAGTCTCTATGGACTGTCAGCAGGGTTACAGTGCAACGTGGCCCACAACTTCATTCAATCTGCCTGTTATCACCCGAGCTCTGCTGCTTCAGAAACAAGGAGCAAGGTGGAACTCATGGAGAGATGTGGTGAGCCTGGCAGAGCTCATTCTGGAGACCTAGGATGTGAAATAGGAAGATCGCAGCAAAGGCACAGCTCTCCATCCTTCCCAAGGGCAGGTCCGCTCGCCTTGGCTGCTGGGCTTCAGATTCCCTGCAGCAGGAACATGAACTGCAGTGGTGGGGACACTGTCCCTCCTTCACAGACTGGCCCTGTGACGGTTTTTAGGCAGTCCAGGCCACTCAGGGCTGGTCTGTGGCTTAGTCCATTACTGCTCACTTAGACCCACGTGATGCACAGCCTGTGTCAGCACCTTTCTTCAGAAAAAATACACTTAAAGGGCTCTGTGCTGACTACTGATCTCAAGCCTCTTAACTTGTGTTTGCAGCGGATGATACTCCAGGACAGGACGGGGCGCCAGCAGAGGCCACAGACCAGGGGCTGACTCCAAGGCCTGACCGTGGGACATCTGCTGGCTGTCAAGATGTCTTAACATTTGAGCAATTATATTTTTCTATAAGGCAGAGCAAATTCTCACTGTGTATTCTCACTGTCTATTGGAGAACACTAATTCACGTGGTGGACCTGGCCTCTGTGGCTCTCTCTGGTGGTAAACGGTAAACACAGGCATGGTCCCCATAAGAAACCAGAGCTGGCACCAAGGCATTCAGCCCACAGCACAAGGTCCATAAATTGAGGCTGCTAAACCATCAGGAGACTCCCGTAGGCTCAGAATCTGGAGGTCAAAGACATGACAGGTTTAAGAGGCCTGGAAATGTGGTTCTAGTCTAAGACTGACCTTGACAGACCCTCAAGGCCTCTGGGCATTGGTTTTCTCATTTGTATAGCTATGAACTGAACTAGATCACACTTATGAAGAGTCCAAAGATTCAGCAAAATATTTCATTCTAATTTCATTCTTTATATAGGCTATAATAAGCACAATACCCTTTACAACCTTCCTCTGCTTTTACTAAGTTTTAATACTCTGAGGTTACCTGTCGTATGGCAGTTTTCATAATGCTTCCCCTACTATCCAACTAGTCAAAGATTTCTTACTACTGAAAGATGAGCCTCTTTTTTGTTGTTGTTGTTGTTCTTGTTCTTGTTAATGACACTGAACATTGAACTGCATCCTTAGTTGGTTAAGAAATTGACCAGATGGCGCTTGAATTTCAATCCTCCTGCCTCAGTCTCCCAGAGTATGGGGATTACAGCCTGCACCCCCACACCTGGCAAGAGAAGCCATTCTTAGCCAGTTGCCATTTGCATTGTGGCTCCAGAGGAGCAAGGACATGCTAGAGACAGCACAAGCAGAACACGAAGAAGGAAAGTGGCACCACCACGGGTCTACACTGCAGGTGCCACTCACGTTAGTATCATGCAAAGACACTCCAAGCAGACACTCAAACTTACAAATAAACTTGTAGTTATATCAGTTCTGTACACATGCTGTTCTATACTCACTTAGGGATTCTCATACACAGAAGCAGGGGCTAAAGTAATCCTGTCCATGTGACAAGTATCTAATCAAACTAGTCCTGGTCCCTGCAGCAGAGAACACTCATTATGATTTGTTCCTGCCATGATGACTGTGTTAATGATTCCTACCAAGATGGGGCTCGGGATATTTAGTCACATGCACCACCCCAAAATCTGCCTTTGGAGAGAAGGGGTTATTTTGCACTAATTATTTCCAGACATAGCAATCTCAGAAGAAGCTGCCTTTTGGTAGGGAAGTTTACATCTTTATTGGAGCTGTCCCTTGGGAGGGCATCTCCTGTCTGTCCAGAAGGAGCAGAAGACATGACCATCTCCTACCACCTGAGATGGCCACGTAGCCTTGTCCATGTTAATTCCTCCTTGCCTAACTCTATATTCTGTATCCTCCCCTGCGCTTCAGGGAACCAGGGTATTTAAACCTGAAGTCTACACTTCCTCTGTGAGAGACACTTTTCTTCTAGCTTCTATGTTGGGCTAGAGGTATAGCTCAGTGATTAGAACACTTGCTTAGGAAGCACAGGCCCTGGCTTCAGTCTCCCAGCACCATACAAGAGCTGGGCGTGGTGGTGCACACCTGTAATCCCAGCACTTGGGAGGCTGAGACAGGAGGATTGCCCTGAGATCAAGATGAGCCTGGACTCCATAGTGACTTCAGGACCAGCCTAAACTATAGAGAGAGATCCTGTCTCAAAAACAGTTTTTTCCTTTCTTTCTTTCTTTCTTTATTATTTTTTTTTAGTACTGGGTATTGAACACAGGGTCTTCACGCTGATACACAACCCTAGTCCTTTTTTATTTAAGATAGGATTTTGCTTAATCATAAGTTGTTCATGTCGGGCTCAAATTTATGATTCTCCTGCCTCAGCTTCCCAGAGTACGAGGATGATAGACGTGTACCATCATGCCTGGCTTTTTTCCCCTCCTGTTAATCTGTCTTTTGTCACAGAAGTCCGTCCTTAACTAGAAACTACCAAGGATAGGAGAACATTTATTTTTTTCTTCCCTTATCCTGAGCAGTACTTGAATTGATCTGAATATAAGCCCTTTGAGTGGCTTGTGGGATGAGCCCCAGGCATGCCTGCTGCCCCTGGACTCGCTGTTCCATCATGTTCCCTCACGTAGGGGAACAATGCCCCTTGTCCCTTCACTGCCTGTAACTGAGTATGAGAGGAACCAGATGCACAGAGGCACATACTTGCACACAGGCACTTCAGATGAAGACAGGACCAGTGTGTCTGCAAGACTCCATGGCGGGAAGAGACACAGAACTGACTTTCCTTTGGTAACACTGCATCAGCCATCCACCCAAATATTTCCTTCTTTTATTTGGCAAACAAACTTCATCTCTATTAGAAACAAAGTCTTTAAATGTGGATTTCTGCTGCAGCTGCCTTTTTTTTTTTTTTTTTTTTTTTTTTTTTTTTTTTTTTTTTTTTTTTTTTTTTTTTTTTTTTTTTTTTTTTTGCAATAGCAGCACATCTGAAAAAGACAGCCCAGCACTATAAATAGGGGATGTGTACTTAGAGAGGCGTCAGAGGCCCCGAGTCAGAGCAGCTGACAAGTGGGTGACAGAGAGCGCCACCCCGGGCCAGGCGATTCCGACTGCCAGGATTCCACCTCCTCCCCTCACTGCAGCCTGACTTGCTGTGTGTTTGGTGATTAAGTTCCTTTTGAGGGGATTAAGAACTCTTTGGCACAGGCTCACTTCACTCAGTCTTAAAATAGATCACATTCTACGCACAAATTCCCAATGAGGTGCTCCTTTCCAAGAGATGCTGATAGACAACAGGATGGGGTTGCCTTCTTCTGCTGGGTGTATTTTTAGTCTCTCACTGCAAACTCCCAGGGTTGGATGCAGCTCAAGTTTCACAAGCCACAAGGGCTTCAAGACACCATATTCGGAAACAAGAGAGACTGAAGGACAACTGGCTGTGTGCTTAAGCAAACAAAACCGGGGCAAAAAACTATGCTCAGAAATTCCAGCCATTTTGCTATGAAGGCCAACCTCCTAGCTGGCTCCTAATTACTGAGGGTCATTCTTCCAAGGGGGGCAGGGTGGGAGCCGACAACCCTGTCTAAGGGTACCGACTGCCTTGCCTTCCAGCAACCAAACACAAAGGGAAAAGAGACTATATGAGATCGAGGCTCAAGAATCAACGTGAACGTAGGACACTTTTTTAGGACGTAAACTGGACATGAGTTATTTTCCTTGCAAAGTCCTTAAAAGATGACATTTTGTAATTAAATTCCCAAGAGCTCATCCTGTTTCCTGGCAATCACGAATCATCTCGCCTCCATGTCACTGTCTTCTGTTTGCAGAGTAGGTGGGTATTTGTCATGGCAGATGCTCATTTTAAGGAAAAACCCGATTGACACTCAACCATCACACACTTATTGAAAACATCAGGGAGAAACAGTGCTTTGTATCATCAAATAGATCCTTTTTAGAGATCTTTTACATATTAAAGTTCCCTGAGCAAAGATTTGATTTATAAAAACTCAACTGTCAACTTGGCAGAAACACACCCATTCTATCAACAGAGCTGTTTATAAAATGTCATCTTAGCTCTATCACTCAAATACACAGGGATGTGCCACCCTGGCACAGGCTGGCTCAGTCGCAGGGCTAGAACCATAGACTGTTACTCCCTCTCATTTGCTTCTGGACCCAAATTGAAGATATGGGGAGCAGAGTGACAGCTCACTGCATCCAGAGGCAGCCCCCCATGAGCAGACAACTACACTTCAGAAAACGACACTCTGGAAATCCAACCCATCTCTCAAGGCGGGAGCTAAGCCTAGGAGCCAAACAGCTTTGCACCTGCTGAACACACGTCCTGCTGGCTGAGGGGTTCAGCTTTGTTTCCATGTATGTGTTCATCAGACCAATTTCTTTCCTATTGTAACTGGACTTCTCATCTTTTATAAAAAATGAGTGGAAAATAACAATAAAGAACAAAAACAAATGAAAAGTGTCCATTATTAGTAGTAAGAAGTGGGATTCTCAGAAATGTCACCTAGTCATGGCTAAGGTGGAAACTGTTACATGTGATGAGGGCAGCGATGTTTCACCATCAACCACACCCATACCCCATTCAACTGTAAAGGAGAAGAACCAAAGCCAAGAGTGTGCATGAGGAGCTGAAAATGTCTCAAGTATTCATCAAAAAGGTAAAATGTAAGTATGAATTTTATGATTTTTTAAGCTGTCGGAATGTTAGGCATATCATACTGTTCAACTGCTGCTGTATCCAGAAATTAGCCAAGGCCTGTCCTGTTGCCCTACTGTTTGGAAAAGGGCTATCATACTGAGAGTCTCAAAGTCTGGCCCTTAAGGCCTCTGACTATAAGCACTGTTTCCTCCGGTAGGGTGAGGCAACATCCTGCTGCTCTACTCCCCTCCCTGGGAACGTGGCTTAGATTTCTAAAACCAAACTTTCCTTCTATCTTTGAGGGAATATACTAGACATAAGAATGCACACAGTCTATAAAGATTGGGCAATTATTT
>PVKB01000087.1:959931-1239951 GCA_004027205.1 Ctenodactylus gundi | reverse complement strand
GTCTTTTAAAAGAATGTTGATTTTTGTAATATAACTGTTAACCATTGACGCTTTTTTAAAAATTAAATTATCATTAATTACAAGTTTTCACACTTTAGTAGTCAGAAAAAATGTAATTTAAAAGACAAGCAGAAGAATAATATAACATACTTCCTTAAAAACACAAAACAAAAATACCACCTAATTTTATAATCATTTTTTCTTTAATTGATAAAATTCTAAAAAGAAATAAATAAGTAAATAGCTACAGTGTATTAAGCATGGTTCAGATATTTTTATCTTTGAGAAGTCACTGGGAGAAACTGAGGTCAAAGATTTCTGGCTAAGATAATCACTAAAGGTTGAATTTACTGGAAAAACTCATTCTGAAGTAGGTCAAGAATTCCTTCAAAGCAGTAGATACCCTTAAAAAGCATCCAGACTGTCAACTGTAAATCAAGTAACAGTGTTGATCCTGCAAAATTTTTTTTCACTGTCACTATGAAGCGAACAGAAAAGAACCAAGAAAATGGCCAACATCATGAAAACCGTAAATTGCTTTTAGGATTTATTTTTTCATCCTTCTAAAGGTAGCATTTAATAAAATAATCTGATTCTTTCTCCAGGTCAATCATAATAAAACAGAGATTCCCAAATCCAATTTGCTATTATTTTTTCGCTGAGATTTAAGCACCATGCATCCCTGGAACCAGAGTCTTGTTATCAGAAAAGGTATTTACCCATAAGCCCAGTAAGTATATGAATTTTTGAAGAAAAATGGCAATGACCTGAGGCTGAGATGTTTTCCCTTCTAAGCTACTTGTATGGACAACCCGTCAGATGGCATCGATTCCTGAGAATTTGCTCAGCCTGTGTGTGCCAGGGGTTAGGGTTGTTTTGTTTCTTGATGGAGAAGAGCAGGGAGCGAATTGATATTTGTTGAACATTTACTCCACGTGGCACACGTGCTTTACATCCATAATAGCATTTTTTTCCTCAACGTGAGCAAGTAAAAGTTAAAATTTCCATTTTGCCTATGGAAATTGACACTCCAAAAGGCAGGGTGACCTGTGAGAGATAACCTGTTCGGGGGGGCTCAGGCTTTATGCGAAGGCCCATCTTTCCAATAAAGCAGCCGATTGCTTTGTCACTGGAGAAAGCTGAGAAAGCTGGGGGAAAGGTAATTATCGAGTAAATGGCCCAAAGTAGTGAGCTATCATAAGTAAAGGAGATAGGAAAACTTTAGGATAGCAAAGCAGATTCTCAACCTTTCATAATTCTTGTACAACTGCTCACATGTCTACAGCCACCACACACACCAAATCTGAACTTGGGGTCCCAGTGCTATTCCAGGAAGCAGGTATTTGAAATTCACTTCAAACTTACAACCAAGGGAATAATGTGAATTGGATTTTATTTAGACTAGGTTCCTTCTTTTCTGTGATTAGAACAGCAGTAAATCAACTGGTAACAGCATTTATAACTTGTTGAGAGTTTACTAGGCCACATACTAAGAACATTCAAGTATTGTATGAATTCACCTTCCAAATACCTTATGGGAAAAGAATGGTTGTTTCTTCGTTTCATGGGTGTAGGCAATGTGGATTAAAAGGTTTAACAGCTGAGATGAGCTCACTCACAAGGCAGCAGTGCGGAGCCTGGAGAAGCTGCTCTCTCCAGTGCCTAACTGCACACACGCTGTTGCTCTGTGCCTCCTGTTCACCTTCTCCCGTTTCAGTCCTATCCCCAGCTCATTCTGTAGACACGCTAACCCAGGCTTCTGAGTGGGCACCACAGAATTTATGGAAAGAAAATTTTCTCTAATTATGCACTGAATAGTTTCTCTAATTTTTACAACTTATATCATTTACATGAAATTTAAAAAATTTGGGCTTCTTTCAGTGCCTCCTTTTTATTGCAATCAGCTTTTCTCCTTTTACCACTTTTCCAAGCTCTGCATAATTGGAAATATGTTCATAATGTTACAAAGCTTGTTAAATTCAAAGGTAAAATGGAGCCTCCACTCCCAGACTCTCTTAAGCAATATGATTTGGAAACAATAGAGATTCACTATGAGGGAGACAAAAATCTCTTCCTATTCATTTTCTTCATTTATCTCCCTTGGAATATTTTCTAATCCCTTTGTTAAAAGAATGTCTAGTATCTTCCCCCCTTTTATTTCATTAGCTGGTTTCTCATTTATTTTCAGTCTTCTCTTGTTATCAGTGTTTTGTCCTATCTTAAAACAGGGTTATGAGTTTTCTGTCCCTCCAGACTTTCTAAGATAGTGAAAAGTATAACTCTGTGGAGACATTTGCCTTATTCAATTTTTTATTCAGCTTGCATGTCAGAATCAAATCACTCCAGTGTTAATTGATTGGAGATGCTGGTTTACTAGTTCACAACTAGAAATCAAAGTTGATGGGTTCGACCTTGTCTCGAGGGACACATGTCACCGAGTCTTCTTGGGAATTCTATTTTTAAAGAAGATAAACATGGAAATAGCCAGGTGAATTTTGTTGCCATGTCACTTCAATGGATGGGTGTCAGAAATATGGAATACATTTGTCTTTTTTCACAGATTCTCTTGGACACTGTTGCTCTGTGTTGTGAATCTTTAAAGTAATGAAGCTGGCTCCTTGATGTTTCTCTTGACATCTCCTTGGAACTTTCAAAGTCCGTTTATCTACACAATTTTCTCCGCCCATCAGCGGGGGTACCCACTGACATATCCCACAATAGCCTTAAATAAGAATGCTCCATGGCCTCAGGAAATTTAGCTGACAATTTTGTAAACAGAAAACTTGGGGAAAGAAAACATAATCTCTGCTATTGATGGAAGACTCTCCTGTTTATTCTGCAGCCATCTTGATTACCTGAATCACAGGATTACTGCCTTCTAACTGCTGAAAATATGCTCCCTAATTTGGGTTTAAAGAACTGTCTAAATAATTTCTGTTTTCTGCTCACAAGTGAGCATAAACACACTCTGGAAACCTGGGAAATGTTCATAAAATTAAAATGAAGGATGTAAGGTTTGGATGATTTGACTTCCTTGGTTAATTTTTCTTCTTTTATCCAGTAAAACAGTATCATCACTTATCTCTCAGGTGCTCCTGGAAGACTCCAACCACTTAGCAGCCAAAATAAAACACAGTCTTCAGTGGGGGGGGTTCCAGTCACCCTTTTGATATAAATCAACCAGAAAGCTTTAGGAAACAAGACCAGGGTATTAGCTCATTGGTCTGGAATCATCTGGCCGCAGGCCCCAGTAGAAACCTTCTAGAAAGTCAAACATGGACAGCAGGTAGTTTCAGTTGTGGCAGATCCCAGCTGGGAAGGAGGGAGGCTTCTGCTGTTGTCACAGATAATCTGATATGTCTGTCACTCTTGCCAGCTACAAAATCCATGTTAAATCCTTGCTGTATAGAGCAGTCATGTTTTCAGGATTACTGAGGGGAAGATCAGAGCTCTAAATATTCACTAATTGGATTCCAAGTGGATGATCTTCTCTCTGTGGCTTCAGATTGCCAACAGAGGTGGCAAAAAAAAAAAAAAAAATGGAGCTTATCTGCCTTTTTGTCACATAAGGAAAGGCTCCCATTTTTTATGGTCTAGGAGAATACTATCACGTAACCAATTCTTTCTTACTAAGAGGTTAGATGCAGCATATTAAAAATATTTTTATTGGGGTTCAGAAAGATTTGGGCCCTAGCTCTGAACCCCCATGTTCTCTCTTCTTCAGGAATTAAACTTGCCTCTAAGTGTATCTCATAATCTCAAATATCAGGCTGAAACTCTGTCGTTCATGACCTTATGAGCCCAGCATTTCACCGAGGTCTTCTCCCTGCTGACAGCCACTTATACATTCAATAAACAATTAGCAAAGCAATCAGGTCCACTAATAATACAAGATAACATGAGCACCAAGCACATCAAAGAAGGAATAAACACAGAGTCCAACGGCTATTCAACCTCACCCTCCGGAGGCACCCACATTGCTCTCTACCGCTCCCTGGGTGGTGGAATGAACTGGTCCTCAGGAAACAAGTGTAGGTCACTCTACTAACCACAATGTAGTCTCCACAGTGTAGTATGGAGCTTTGAGAGTCCCTCTCTCTTCCTGCACACACTTTATCTTATACACTAAGTCCTTCTGCATCAATATCCAGCACAATTCCTGGCATACAGAGAATGCTTAATAAATGTTTATTATCTAAATACATTATTTTTGAAAGGAAATCCTGAGAGAGTTAGGCATTCAGCTGACACAACAACAGTATCTCAGCGCCTATTTGTACTACACTTAAATTATTTCAAAGACGGTCTGATAGCAGACTACAGAATCTTATTTTCCTCGTACTGTTAGAAGGCCATTAAGGGACAAGTCTGCCCTGGTGAGTTTGTTTGTTCGCTTTCATGAATGAGTCAGAATAACATAAGCAAATGAGACTACTGATCTCTTTGTATGTAGTAACTGTAACATGAAGAGAGTCATTCAGCTACTTATCAAAAATTATAATGTTTCATGTGAGAGACAACAGAGCAAAAAATAAAAATGTTCACTATATACATTAGAAATTCTCATTTAAGTTACATTCTTAGATATATATTTTTTTAAATTAAGCTATCATATTTTAAAATATTAAAAACCCTGTCTTGTTATGGATTCTACTTCAAAACAAAATGTGTTGCTTTCTTAATTATTCTTTTTATAACCCACATTGTAGATTTTTTTAAAAGAGAAGAATAAAATGTTTATATATGAAGTTACAGTTATATATTTCTACCTCGCTTTTAAATGGTCACGAATGAGTTTTCTTCCAACCTCCCTTCACCTGAATATAAATTCTCTAGATCACTCTCTATTTTTACTGAATATAAATTCTCTAGATCACTCTCAACCTGAGAACCCTTTCTGCAGACAAAATCTTATCATAATCACTTTATAAAAGGCACAAAACTACATCTCTACATCACAGGCTGCTGCCTGGACTCACTGAGTTGAAAGCTCTTGTCCTAAGGGCAAAGTGGATTTCTAATAAGAAATAAGACCCCTGGAGTGTTTTCTGATAAATAAACATCAACCCAACCTCATAGACATTTTATGCTAAAAAAAGAAAAGTTGATTCACAAAGATTGCTTCATTTAAGTAACTGCTATATTCCACGGCCATGAAAATGGACATTTCTTCCTTGCATATATAAATGTTAAAATTAAGAAAATCAAGCAGTGATTGGAAATTAATGTGTTCATTTATTCTTCTAATTTGCTTGATTTCCTGGGATTGTCACTAGATTACAGTCTCAATGGGCTGGAAAACGCATAAAAATTCAAAAACAAAATGCCTAAATAGCAACTCAATACTACATAGTATTGCCCAACTTTTGTTTCGCTTTATATTTTGCAATGCCTTTCACACGATATTTAGTCCTTGTCCAATCCCTAGTAGCAGGCATCTCTTTTTGTTTTGCAGATAAAGAAATCAACACTGTTTGATATTGCTGACATTAAAAAAAAGGAAGAAAGAAAAAAGAAAAAAACTAGTCACAGTAGACAATTAAAGTTCTGATTTTTAAAATGATGAGTGCTTTTCTGCCAGGTATTGTTAAGGAATAATCTTCAAGGGGGTAAAATTATAGCTCTCAGACAAGCACAAAATGAATGCGTGTCAGAGGTTTAATATAACTCATTAATTAATGAGGCAACCAGTAAGATGATAAGACTAGTCCAAAGAGATTTATAGGTGACTTAACAGATTGAGTTAGATAGGAAACCGGTCAATATTCCACAGAGCCATAAACCCCAAATTTGGGGCTTATCTGTTCTACTAAACAAACATCTTCAAATTAACTTCTGCCAACACATATTTTAAAATACTCTAATTTACAAAAAGACAAGGCTTACTTTCATTCAGAAAGAACACCAAGTATTCTTTGCTTATTTCTATATTTCAGATAATTTTCCTGACAGCATATTATGACAGTTTTGCTAGAGACCAGAAAACTTAAAGACACATTGCTACGAATTTTCAAATAATGGGGAATTGGCTGTGAAATGTTGAAAAATTATAGTACAGTACAGAGCAAACTTGGCCTGAAGGCATTAGAAATAGTGGCTATTAATTTTCAGTGAGGGAATCAAGAGAAGCTGCTGAAAAGGAGGAACTGCAAATAATGCGGGGTTCTGAAATAGCAGCACAACCATAAGCCAAAAGTTTGTCTTTATGAACCCACTTCCATTTTCTTTTTCACACGGTTCCTTCTCTGTGTAGGCAAAGGGAGAACTTACACAAAAGGACAAAGCCCAGGACTGACCTCCAGGGGCTCCTGTGGGAACAGCGAGGAAGGCCAGTTGTCTTCATCCTGGGAAAGAGGTGAAGAGAGTAGGAAAGTCTTGCAGGAAGACGCGATCAGCCCCTGTGTTGGAAGGGAACGTGACAGCCACGCAGGAACAGGGAAGGGAATTCTTTGGAGAGCAGAGGGAAGGCATCTGAAGCACTTAGAGGTAGGGACCCGAAGTGAGGGACAGTGTACCCGGAAATGAAATTGAGCGACCTCAAGAGGAGACTAGTTAGGAGTCGTTCCTGCTTCGCTGCGTAGATTGATTCTTGCAGGCATGCTGTTGTAGGAGTTTACACTGGGAAATAGAAGTAACTTAAGTGGACCTCTGGTCAGGGTGAAGGACGGACCTGGACCAGAAGCAGGGTTAGGGTACACCCGGGGTGGGGGAAAGGAGGTGACGATGGGGACCAGGAAGTTCCCAGGTGGTGCTCAGAGCTGGCGGGGGTGTCCCACCACTGGAAACACTCTCCTAACTTTTCTAACTTTTCCTTCTTTTCTGCCTTACTCCATTTACTTCCTTGAAAACAGAAAAACGGCTTTGTGCTTCCCGGGTAGGTTAGCTAGAGGAGGTCCGGAGCCAGGTCTCCCAGGTGGGAGGCAGCAGGCTTCCCCAGATCCTGCTGCGTCCACAGCGGCCACGCCTACCCTCACTATCCTCACTCGCCCCTTCTCCCTAACCTGCACCTTCCACACGCCAGGCAATGATTTCCACAAGGAAGCACGCGGCTAAGGAGCCACATTCTAACACCAAAGGAAAGTTAAACAGCTTCGTTCAGCCGTTTCTTGACAATTAGCCACTTCTAGCTCAGGGACAAACAAAGAAATTAATCAGCTATGAAATCCAAATAAAATCCCAGGTATTTTTGGTAGATGCTTCATTTTGAAAGTAAGGGTGGCAGGGAAAATTGGTTTACACTGAAAATTAAAAAAAAGAAAAAGAAAAAAAAACATTTAAACAGTTTTCTCTTTCTAAATCCACCGGCTGTCCTGCATTAGTGTTCTTCAAACTTCTCTGACTTACATTTCTTAGTAAAAGAATAATTATTAAATTGATGTTTATAGGTTTTAGGCTTTTTTTTCTTTCTCTCTTTCCTTTACCCCTTTGAAGGTACTCACTCAACACAAGCCCCGCACACGTCTCTTTTGACATATTCTGGGGAAATGGGTGCACGGGAATGAAAACACACAGCCCCAGCTGAAACACAGAAACATCCCACGGTGCCGAGAAGCACAAAGATGCCTTCTAATTTAGTATCCTTCAAGACTTGAGTCCTTTAATTAAGAAAGGATCTAAAAATAACCAACGTGGAAGAATTCCCTGAAGTTTAAGATAGGGACCCCGAGATTATGCCAGGGATGAACACTGTGCCTTGAAAATTCTTGCTAATGAGAGGCTGAGATTTCTTCCTCCTCACCCTGATCCTGTCTCCCGATTAATTTCCTCCTGTAGTTAATCTTCAGTGCATGACACTTTAACCACAAAGCTTATTATTCTAAAAATAGTATCCTAGCTCTGCCATCTTTGGAGATATATTTGTGAAGACCTCATTTCTGTATGACTTCCTTCGTTGTTTAAATGTTAATATCAGACCTGCACAAAATAAAACAAATAGCCCTACTAACAGAGATAAGCAAATTTTCCTCCAGCTCAATTTTCCAACTCCTAAATGTAAAAAGGACGTTTGCTCCTCTTCCTGCTTGGGAACCTCACTGGAATTGATCGAAGTTCTTTCACAGAAACAAAGAGGAAAGTCACTCCGTTTCCATCGGAGAGCAGGAGTGCATCTCTAGCTAAACAAACAGATTGAGGTAGCTCATTCCACACCACCCTGGGCTGCGCGTTGTCAGTGAATTTTTATGACAACTTCTAAGATAAAAATAAATTATGGAGGATTTTATCGAGACTCTAGGTTAAGAAATTCATTATGCCGGGGGAACAAGGCGAGAGTCAGACATCCAGACAGAATCAGAGGGAACAATTTAGGTTTGGTAATAAGATGAGATTTATGTTTCAATCCCTTTCTCTCGTGGCAGTGTTAGGTGACTAGATGCACAGGAAGACATTTCAGTTCACATAAAACCTTTACTAGGAGAAGGAGGCGTCCTAGCACCTCGCTGTGGTCTACTGAAAGCATCCTACTGGCTATCCCCAATGTGGTTGCCTCCATGTATCAGGTTTTCCTACCACTGTAACCTGATGGCCTGCTATTACCACCTGCTGAAAATCCTGCCCTGCCTCCCCAGCACTCAGTTTTCTGTCTCACAAGCAGAAGACTCAAATGGCTGGAATTCAAGATGAGCTCGGCTCCTTGCCAGAATGCCCAGGAACACATAATCAATAGGAAAAACACACCGACCTTGGGCTTCTCCTTCACCAGTCCTCCCCACAGAGTTTCTTACCTCACTCTCTGTACAAAAGGAATAGTAACTAAATAAAGCTTTGACGCTCATAAGTTACCTATATAACTTCTGAAAGAGTGTTAAATAAATTTTCAAATGGAAAAAAAAAATTCTCAGTGCCTTAATACAGCACATCCAAAAACTTTTCTCTCCTCTGTAACAGCATAGCTTTTTAACCTCAGGGGCTCAGGTATGAAACCATTCCAGAGTCACTTCACAATTCTGAGAAAGTGTAAACACCAATGACCGATATTATGCCGTCAATATCTTTAAAATGCTGATTCTAAATAGTTTCCAGTAAGCTATTTACACTTTCTTGTGCATTGTGCAAGGACCCTTGAAATTGAAGTGCTTAATTATGTGACAACTACTTGAAGATGGTCAGTAAACATCACAGTCTTCTGACTTCATCCTCTTACCAACCACAGGGAAAAAAAAGAGAAAGAAATAAAGATGGAACATGTGTGAATTGAAAAGTCTCTTGGCTGTCTAGTGCCTAACACAACATGTCTGCAGCTAGGTGTCTGTGATGCCGTAAATTCATCTGTGTCATGTCCAGAGCTCTGGGTCATTCTTCATCTTCCCAAGTTCCTACCCCAGCCCGTGGTCCAGCATCGTCCCACAGACAACACGCATTCTGCTCACTCTGGCTCACTCAGTGTCTTGGCTCCTGGGTTCTGCGTTGTCCCCATCTCTGAGACACTTTCTCTCACGTGTAAAGCAGCCATCTGCTTGGTGCTAGTATATAGATACCGACTCCTCCTCTTCTGAAATGATAAATTTAGACATCCCACTCTCCCACCATGACTTGATAACTTTCCACTATTCTTACACATTACTACAAATAAGTTGTTCTGCAGGATTTCTGAAGCACAAACCCATCTTCCTTCTCCATCTTCATCCTTTTCCTACAAGTTTTATTTTCTGTTTCACATCAGCCTTCTGCCACCCTTACCGCGCAGTGACCCACATCAGCCGCATAGTCTTCCCCTGGGTCAGCTGCTTCTCCTCATGCCTTGCTCCAGCCACACAAATGCCCACTCACTCTGAATACCTATGCCACTCTTTTCCACCTCTATGACGTTAGACGTTAAGTTTCTTCTTCCACAGACAAGATTACCACTATGCTCCTGTACAGCACATACCTCATCTCCAATTTTATACTTGTTTCTTCAAGGGATGTCTTTCCTACCTTCATGAGCAAAGTCAAGGCCATCCCTCCGAACTCCCACACCTCCTCCACTTCCCCACAACACCTTCTTTCCACTACGTCCTACACGTGTATCAGTCTTTCATTGCTTGAAGTCCACGAGAAAGACAACCCATCTGTCTTATTGCAATTCATCTGCAATGCCCAGTACATTGCCTGACACAGGTAATTAGAGAATAAAAGCATGTTCCAGAATGCCAAACATTTTTTTCTCTTTTGTTAATTAATCCATTCCTGTACAACAATGTATGTATACATGAATAAATATGGGAATTAATTGTTAGGAAGTGTTTCCACATGTTCTTTTCATAATTAAAAAATTTAAATATATGACTTTAATTCCACCTATGTCCGAAAGTATGTAAAACAACATATATTCAAGCCCCATGCAAACCAACTCATTTACACAGAAAATAGATGGAGTCACCCAAAAGTAGCAGAGCTTCCCATAACTGCATTTAAGAATATTACAATTCTCAAACAAAAATCCAGACCTAAGGTAATACAGTGGATAAGATAAAGAAGAAAATCTGTTGCATTATATTATTTTTATTTTCCTGATAACAAAAAAGAAATAACTTGCACCTACAGAGACCATACTGTTCTTGCAACTGTTATCATGAAAGAATTATTGGCAATATTCCTTGTATAACTACATCATCTTACAACCACTAATGTAAAAATTACATTTTAAACCAAGGCATAAATATAGTGGCCAAAAAATTATTCTTACACTAACACAGGGCATATCATTTAATCATAATTCAGCAAAGGCATTTTTAAAGACTAATAAAGTACAGTCTAGATATTTTGTTTTTGTATTCTAGTAATATAGACAAATACTTTTTGATTAAAATGAAAACACATGAATTAGCACTATACTGTGGAAATTTGAGAGCCAAATATAGAACACAATCACTTGATGTTTTAGATAATTTTCTCTTATTAAAAAAGCAGGGGCTGGGGATATAACTCAATGGTTGGAGTGCTTACTTAACAAGCACAAAGCCCTGGGTTCAAAACCACATAAGCCAAGTGTGATGGTGCACACCTGTAATCTCAGCACTTAGGAGGCTAAAGTAGGTGGATTACTGTGTGTTCAAGGCCAGCCTGGGTTACATAGTGAGTTCAGGACCAGTCTGAACTACAGACTGAGACCCTAACTCAAAAATGAGAGAAAGAAAGAAAGAATGAAAGAAAGACAGAGAGAGAGAAGGAAGGGAGGAAGGAAAAGCAGTACCTCGTTATTGCTCAAATTCTAGAATACAAAATAATATACACATACAAGTCACCACAGGTCTTATCACTTCTTAAGAATTGTTATTTCCCTGACAACAAAAAAGAAATACTTGCATAGATTATTTCTACACAAATCAGACACACACACACACACACACACACACACACACACACACACACACCTTATTCCATTCAGTTTTATGTAAAGGGAACTTAAAGGTTTTTGTAAATTTATAATTCTCTACATAATCTAGCATTTAAAATAGAGACTACCTCCAGCCTAAAGGAGATTGCTAATCTTAAAGAATCCTTTTAAATAAGCCAGGCATGGTGGTACATGCCTATAATCCCAGCACTTAAGAGGCTGAGGCAGGAGGATCACCAGTTCAAGGTCAACATAGGCTATATGGTGAGTTGAGTTCAGAATCAACCTGGACTAAACAAGGAAATTCTGTTCCTCTCCCCTCAGAAAAGGATCACTTTGGTAGAACTGCAGTTGTATCTGCCCAAAATCCTTGGTATCTCCAATTTCCTTTATTCTAGTACCATTGAAGCATGGTAAAAATTCTGAAAGCATTAATTTAAATTTGCACAGAAACATTACGTGGGTAACAACCACTTCATTTTCCAAAACAATTGTTCAATGGTGTATATTAAGCAGACTCAGGTCTCTGAATTGTTTACTATCTTATTTCAATAAAAGTTTTCAAAGAGCAGCATTAAAATGCTGCCTGCTTGGTATAATTCCAGATAAAATCTCACAAGAACATTTCTACCTGTTATGACTTTTGCAGTTTAGAGATGTGTATGTTTATGTCAGAGGAATTTTAAAATATGGAAATCCTATTATCTGATCGTATACATAATGTAGTCTGTAATATAAAGAGTTAATGATGATTTATTGAATGTTGAAAACAACTTTGAGATATTTTGATAACTTTACCAATGAGACGGACCAGAGAACCAGTGATCAACAGAACTATCTGAATCTCAATTTAACTCATTCTTCATACCAAAAGTTATTTTAAGAATTCCCAGTTCTTCAATTTAGGCTATGACAGGGAAAGATAGCCTGCATTTCTTAATAGCACATAATAAAATGATTGATTTGTCCATCTGAGGTAACAAAGTATATCTACTTAGATTAGTTGAATATGGTTTAGTAGATTTTCAATAATATAATTTGAGCTAATTATTTATAGAGTAAAAAACTTCCCGTATGAGTCAGGTCAGACTGTAACAAAATACCATAGACTAACTAGATTAAACAACAGCAATTTATTTCCTTGTGATTTTGGAGGCCAGATATCCAAGGTCATGTTGCCAGGATGTTTGAGTTTTGCTGAGGGCTCCTCTTCCCATTGAAGTGATCACCTTCCTGCCCTATGTGCTCATGGCTATCTTCAGTGCAATCTCTCTCTGACTCCTTTTCTTACGTGGCCAGCCTTATAATGGATTTCGCCCTTATAAGCTCATTTAAATGTAATTACCTTTTGTAAATGTCTATCTTTAAATATAATCACATTAAGGATTAGGGCCCCATGGACAGAATTTTGGGGTGACACAATTCAATGTATAGCTCTCTGCAGAATAAGCTTTGGGAAGTTCTAGTAATAAAAAGACGTTTCATAGCTTTTTCTATTTTGTGAGAATATCTTTGTCTAAATGAATTTACTCATTTTCCAGTTAGAAAATTTATGGTGGCTAAAAACTATAAAGCTCTCAGAATAAATCATCAAAACAAAACACAAACCTTTGCTCCTGTAGAACTGACTTGTTAGTAAAAGTAGGAAATAATCGGCCAGCATAAAAAGTAGTTGCCTTTTAATTTTGTGTAGTATGTGAAAAGGGAAGTATTACAAGAAGAAATAGTCCAGGGTATGCAACAGGAAAAGTCAGGTGTGATTTTTAAAAGAGTGATCAAGATAAGGCTCATTGGCGCCACATAACCTAACACATGAAGGAGACAAAGAATATGTAAGGTTTGCTGCTGTGTTCCTCTGATTCAGAGTTGGTCTGAATTTGTTTGCTAGATAGAACTTGTTTGTGGCAAAAGCGAGCACTTATGAGGAATTGGTAGGTTTCATCTGGTTCTCATAGAGTGTTCTTTCTTGAAAGAACACCCTCTCAGAGCCTAAAGCACTAGGAGAAGTCCACGTCATGTGAGGACTCCTGTGGGTGTCGCAGTTGGTTATCTCAGGGTAACTATCAGAAGACAGCCAGCATCAAATGTTTTCCATGTGAATGAGACATCTTCTGTCCAGTTCAGTCAGGATCTTAGAAAAGTGCATAAAGGCTGACAACTAATTTTAACCACATGGAAGACTCCAAGCAGGAACTTCCCACATCACCTCAGGCAAAACCACAGAACTGTAAGAAATATCTACAAATTGGTGTTTCAAGCCATTAGGTTTTGAAGTCGTCAACAGCAGCAGACGCTCAACTTGAGGTTGTTTATATCACCACAATGCACGTTCAAAATAACTACATGTGTATGCTGGGCACGAGGATAACAGTTACTGGAAATGTGAAAATTGTGGAAGAGACTGAATTTCAAGTCAAGCTTAAAGAGAAACTACAAGAGCACGTGTGGAAAGGGAAAGCAATGGTAACTATGCAAATGCAAGCTTGCTTGGGAATATTCTAAGAAACATGGAGAGTTTCTTAACTTTCTCATGCTATGGTAGAGAGGATTTAAGTAGCAGGGAGACAGCAGCTGAAGGGTATTTATCAATTTCTTTAGAACTTCTTCAGTCAAAACCAAATGTGGCCTATTCAGTCTCACCTATGTATCTTCAGTGCCTAAAATTATATTGTAACACACATGTGTGTTTGCAAATGTTTGATTATTAGCACAGAGTTAAGAAAGAATATAAAGTGCTCTTCATTTTATGTTTCAATGAACTATCAATGGAATTTTACATATTCTCACAACAAACTTTCCTGCAATATTCCAAAATCTTACCATTTAGAGAAAGAGACTAAATGTTTTGTGAGAAGGGACTGATGATTTGCTAACAATCTCTTAATACGAAGAAAAATAAGGAGAATTATGATTTAAATTTGTCATATTGTCATCACAGTTCAAAGTACATACCTATCTCTATTTTTCTCTAAAGTTGTTCAAGAAGTTTCCACAAGAATGAAAAAGCAATCACAGGGGGTATTTTTAAACTTTGTTTCACCAAACTTCCCTAACAAATGTTTTCAGGTTAACTTTTAAGTTAAAAGTTCACAGAATCTTACTTTCATTTAAAATGCTCAGGATTAGCAGCATAGAAGCTATTTTTTTAGAGACATACACACATTATTTATCTTTTGCATCTTTGATCCAAAACAGAGTTGAGACCTTGACATTATTTCATCAACAAAAATAAAATAAACAAAACCAAAAAATCTAGGAGGACTCAAATAAAAACAATCCAACAATTAATGAATAGACATTGGTCCTAACTCAAAATATTTTCTGCCTAACATTCAACAGAAGGTGATATAGATCTCATTATCAGAAAAGACTTTAAGAATATACTCAAACTCTCTCCAATTGATTCCAAATAGCTTAGGGTTTGTTGCATAATGTATTAGATTCAATCCATATACTATGGATTTTTAAGAAGACGAATCAATACTAAAATGAATAGTTTCCCCATGCATAGTCCATTCACTGTAGAGACCCTGGTAAAGACAGATACACTTGAGAATGCTCTTCTCGTGGCCAATCTGAATTAGCAGAGAATTTGACGCAGAAATACACATTAGGAGTGTTAGTACACTAAGGAGACCTAATGACACAATGTAACATTTCACACTCAAATTGTATTCCATGAAACAAGTTCCATTAAGGATGCTGATATTCTCCTGAAGAATCTAGGACCATATATAACTGGGATATCAGCCTTTGTGTTGGATACAGTAATTACAATTGCCAAGACCACATGAGTTTAGCATTTTAAACTAGTTGAAAATTTCTGTTTAGAAACATTCTGATGGCCGTTTGAGTGTCCTCCATTCAAATGCACAGATCCAAGGGACAATACAGGAGATTGAAAGCCACCTGATAATAACACTGTCCAACATCGATGATGCTTGCTGGGTCTCAGGTGTGTGTCTGTGTATATGTGTGACTCCACAGTCACATGGTGCCAGAGAGACACAAGATGAGTAATCAGGCATCAGAAGTGTAGAGGAAGAATGTGCAAGGATGGAAGAAAAAGAACAAAAGAAAGGGAAAAATCTGAGTGTGCTTTTTAACGTACAGAGAATATACTCTCCAGTAAGTACAGACTAAATAAATCTTAGTGCTAAGTGAGGAAGCATATCAAAACCTTTTTCTCCACAGAAAAGAGGCCTAAGGTGGATGATGAGTGCTGCGGACCTAGAGCAGAAGAAGGGACAGTCTTTTCCCTCTGCCCCCTTCCACTTTCTCTCTTAACCCACTGAGCGTGGTAAACAAATCAATGAGTAAGCAGAGATATGACCCACCATTTCAGAAAAGAATCTAGGAGTGTGTCTTGGGGAAGAGGGCCATTCTCCTGAAGCCACTTCTCAAGGTCTACACTGCCCTTTTGCCCTCCTGAGGATACTGAAGTGGATGTTCTATCTGAGCTAAGAAACCAACTGTAAATGGTGAAAATGTAGTAAGTATTAACACAAACCAGAGATGAAGTGAACAGTGATTTCAAGGTTATAAACAATTATACCTGCTTAAGTACAGCTGAAGGAACTAAAGATCTTAAATCTGTGAGGAAGTAAAAAAGATCAAAAAGAATCTGAACATATTTTATAAATTCTCACATAGACAGTAGAATAGATGTGGTGGTGGTTAAGCTGAGTTGTGTCAACTTGATTGGCACGAGGGCTGCTGAAGGCAGTAAAGCACATTTTTAGTGTGTCTGGGAGGGTCATGGGGGTGTGACCATGGGACTGTATCTTGTTCCTGGTTCCCTCCTCTCTGGTGCTGTTTCCTTGGTCTGCGTTCCAGATTTCATTAACCAATCATCTTTGCTCTGCAATGTCATTCCACCATAATGTCCATGTCTTTGAGCCAGTGAATTCTATGAATGCATGTGCCAAATAAACCTCTCCACCTATAATCTGTGAATATCCAGTATTTGATCCCAAATACTGAAGAGTTGACTAATACAGATGTTTGGTTCAAGATCCAAGACAAGACATCATACTATGTCTTCCATGTACAGTTTATAAGAAAATAAATTTTGATTCAATATAAAGTAACAGTACTGTACTGATGACATGCCATTGTGGTATTAGGAGACATACCATGATGTTGGGGACTGTAAAAAATGGTGGAACCCTGCAGTGCTAAAGGTAGAACTCCTGATCTCATGGCATGTTCTGAGAAAAACATATACACTTATAAGTAAATAAAGGAAGTGCAGGTTGTCGTTTTTGTTATCAAAGTAGTACTCCATCTAATGCAAGAGCCAGTACTTGAAAAAGATTTTTCTTTGAAGAGTCAGAGATGTCTCATTGAGTGAAAAGTGTAGAAAAAGCCAGCTACGCAAAGAGCAAGAAAACAAAACAGAAAAAAGAAAGGAATACAGCATAAAGAGCATGGATTGTCCAAGGCACACAGAGAAGACTCCCCATCGCACAAACAGAATGAGCAAAGAAAGGGACTGGCACAAGAGGCAGTCAGTGAGGAAGGCCTGCGCCAGGTCCTGCATGACTTCATGGGCTGCAGGGAGCAGTTCTGATTTTGATGTTATCCAAAGAGCATTGAGATGCCTCCAAGGAGCTTCAAACAGAGTGGTAAAATAATCAGAATGTGTAATAGGAAAAGAGTAACAGAAGACCAGCAGGAGAATTGGAGCCCGTAAATAGCTGTAAATGACTTTCTTGTCTTGACATAAAAAGGAAGGCATGAATAGAGATAATAGAGTCAGTAGGAAACAGAAGAGAAATATGGCAGCTGTCCATGAAAATAATTGAGTTAATTCCCACCCACTGGAATTAACATGGTAGAAAGACAACAGAGAGAACCATGGAAGGCAATCAGTGAATACAGGGCACATGAAAGGGGGCAGAAGAACAGGGGATTTTCCAAGGTGAAAACAAAAAGATTTTCACCAGCTCTATCACTGAAGTACACTAGTGCAAAAGGTTCAGCTCTGGGGACAGAAAGAACTTTTGTTCATCCTGAAGAAGAAACAACTATCATGAGGCTGGGCAAAGATGGCCACCGTTATGTTCAGGAAGGCCCTGGAATACCAAGAGCCTCAGCAGTGGGTCAGAGTATTTCAGTAGCTCAAACCCATCTAGAAAAAAAATAAAACATTGATGTGGGTACATCTGAGACTAAGTTGATTATAGGAGACAGGAGGAATGGACCTGCTCAAAACTGAATTTTGTATTCTCCCAAGCTTAACTGTTGAAATCCTAACTTCCAGTGTGAGGAGATAGGGCCTTTGGAGGTAATTAGAACTAGACAAGTTCTTGAGGTCACAGCACTCAAGATGGGTTTAGTGACTTTTTGGGAAGATACATCAGAAAGCTTATTCTCTTCTCTGTCCTCACACAAAGAAGTTATATAAGGGCACAAAGTGAAGGGAGCATCTGAAACCTAAGAAAGAAGCCCTCACCAGAAACCAACCATGCCGGTGACCCAGTCCTGACCATCCAGCCTCTGGAATTGTGAGAAAACAAAATTTATTGTTTCAGCCACACTGTCTATAGCACTTTATTATGGCAGCCCAAGCAGGATATTTCTTCTAGAATGAGAGCTGTATTGTATTAAAACTTGTCATTTGGGGCATAGAACACAAAATTAGGGTGCTCAATTAATATTAGCCTCTAATAAGAATTCACAATAATAAAACAATCTAAGGATCAGTTGATTTGTTAAGTTTCAAAATCTTAGCAGATCCTCCCTGGGGAAGGATTACATTTTCCTATCTTTTCGATGTCCGACTTGGCTCTGTGACTTGCTGGAAAGTGAAACATGAGAGAAGGTCATTTTTGGATAGAAGCTTTAGGCTCATGAGTATGCATCTTTAGTCTCTACCAGAAAACAAGCAAAATTCTAGATAGTTGAAGTAGTTAACCCTTCAGATATGTACGACAAGCAAGAAATTAATGTTCGCTGATTTAAATCACTGAAATTTGGCATTGTTTGTTACTGCAATGAATTAGAATATTGTGTTTTATATACCTTTTATTTAGGTAAATAATCTGAAAGAAGACAAAGACACTTAAGCAGTAGGCAAGGGCTTCATGTTTTCAGCTACTTGGGCAGCACTGAATGAAGAAGCATTTGTCTTGGGCTGCATATAAAATATCTAATATATATACTGCATATAAATTACCAAACCTCCTTTACTATGCTCTCAATGTAACTTAAAGGGGTATGGGGAGTACTATAAGAATAATACTAGGGGGATATTTGACCTTTTGGTGTGAAATTAATGCATGAAACATGCATGCAAAATCTTACAGTGTTTCAAGAAAGCTTGTGCATTTATGTCAGGCCACACTCAAAGGCCATCATAGGCTGTTTGCAGCTCATAGGCCACAGATTGGACAAGCCTGACACATACTGTCATTATTTATCATTGGGTCATTCTGCGGACACAATGGTCCCTGACTTCTCTATGTGGATGACGGATAATCCGAACCCATTTTGGAAGTAGAATAGAGTTTGTAAAGCACATTTTTCTTTTACTAAAGCACTCGGTAGTGATGTTGTGTCATATGCTGGTAGAAATGTAAAACTTGTCTAAAATATTTCTTTTTTCTGCCCAGAGTAATCTTGGCTAGTCAGCTGGAGATAAAATGAACTCCATGGCACAGAGAGCAGTAGGAGCATGTATGAGTAAGCTCAAAGGGCGCCAGTTGGAGGTGAAAAGTCATAGAAGTCACGCATTTATAACTCCAATGGATTTCAAGGTATCTTACTTACTTTTTGTTGTTGGGACACAAAACTAAACAGACACAATTTAAAGGAGAAAAGAATAATTTTAGCTCACAGTTTTAGGAGGTCTCAGTTGTCTCAAGAGCAGCTGGAAGTGGGAAGGGTCTGGTGGAGAACATCTGCTGATGGCGCCATAACACGAAGGATGGGAGCCTGGAGAGAAGCAGAGACAAGAATGAAGCAGGCCACCCACACTCCCAGAAGTCCTCCATACACCCAGAAGTCCTCCACGGGCCCAGGAACCTGCCACACCCTGCCAGGCCCCACCTCTCAGCAGCACTCATCATCCGTAGATAACCCACAACAACCAAACCCATGAGGCTTTGGGGGGGGACATTCCAGATCTGAATCAGAGTACAGATCCAATCCTTACGTTTCTGGTGAAGGCACCAGGCAATGCAAGCTGAACCACACACACTTTCTGTATATTTTTCCCAAGGTTTACACAAGTAAGCACTGCATTTGTATAATTTCTAATGATAAAGAAGGTAGTCTATGAACCAATATGGTTGTCTTGAATTTTTTTCAGGTCCTAATGATGTTATAGTGTCAATGAGTCAGCAGAAAGTAACAAAGGTTAAAAAATGCAAAATACAAAATTCTAGCTGAATAGTCTAGTGAATTTTACATATAAGTTATTCTGCAGCAGGACAAATGGACAAAGGATGCCGCTACGTCTGTTTGATGGATTCATTCTGTTTGTGCATCAGCCTGTTGGTGATGGTCTCGGGGCACGTAATGGAAATATCTGGAAGGTTCCCTCACCTCTCACCCACGTGAATTACAACTTCCTCAGCGTTCCATGTCTCACTTCATAATGTACTACTGAATTCACTGCACAACAGCTCAAAGAGGTCTGTTGAACCATTGCTTCCATTTTAGAGGTGGGGCAATGTTCGCTGGCTTGAGTTTGATGGCTACGTTGGGTTAGCTGTCTGTGCATTGCCACAGCTTCCTAGGAATTCTCCAAAATGAAACTGTCTCATATAACTGCAGTCCCCTATATTCTTATGGAAGACAACTATTGGGCCACTTTAAACTACTTGACAGGGAAAAGCCTCAGAAAAAGAGAGTCCCAAAGGATGATACCCAATTTCCCACCCAGAAAACCAAGCATCTAAGCCAACAATCTCAAACTTGGCATTTCTGCTAGATACGATCTGTGAAAGCAGAGAGTGACCCAAGAAGTACAACACAAGGCAAATTCAAAATAAAGGGCAATTATTTTTGCTGCTAACATAAATGTCATAGCAAACCATACTTTCATAGTCTTTTCTTACGTAATTGCCTTCTGGAAATTTTATTAATCTTAGATTTTGTCTTTTTCTAATACTAACTTTTTTTCTTTTTCTTTTGAGGGAAAAGGGGCCCAGCTATTAGGGACATAGCTTGGAAAAAATGAAAAGTGTCAACTTCATGCTTAGAAATTCTCTACAAAGTTTTTGCTGTCCTGCTTTTCATTGTCACTTTCCTATGGGAAGATTTTTGTTTTGTCTTTCTTTGATTGGATAATTCTACGCTTTATTTACTAGTAAATCTTTGCAAAATCCAAATGAGTTCAACTAATTTGAAACAAAGACAGAAATTGCTCATCTAACCAGCAGATTATTTTCTCTACTTTCAAATAAAAAAGGGAGACCTAGACTATTGAATTCAGGTCTCTTGGAAAGACTGGCGTATGAGAGTTTCTAGCGTCCTCAGCAGAAAACATCACACCTTCCTTCAGAGAGTATTTCAAGACTACCAGCCACCCATTTGGAATTCCTGCTTTTAGGAACGGTGACCTTCAGGCTTTGAAAAGAAAAAAAAATTAAAGTATTTATCTTTTCTTTAAGTTTCTTTCCAAATGCTTAGAAATCAGTGACAGAAGAAAACAACTCCACTAATAGCTCCCTTGGGACCTCTCTTCGATCTTAGCTGTCTTCTTAATAGAGGACAGAGCAACGACAGGTGTCTGCTTCTCCCTCCACGACAGTGGTCCAGAGAGGCCCATCAACCTCCTCTCATGGCAAGTTGGGCCTAAATGGAGTCCCCAGGGAGCTACCTGGGAAGAAAAACAATCTAACCTCCCCTACTGGGATTGAAAATCTAGACAGCATTATAAAGTCGGTTAAGATGTGGGATACAATACTCTGGGGTATTTATGTCTTTAGTAAATCATGGAGGCAGTGAAGTGGATTATGGATTATAATATTAATAGCCTTTTTATAATACTAAATGACTAGACTGGCCACTCAGTATTTTAGATTAATATACATATGCCAGTGAGGGCAGGGTAGGGGAAGAACCAAAATGTAGATGATATTATTTTTACATGAATCCATGATAAGGCAAAGAGCAACATCAAGGTTTCTAGTTTAGTTATATTAATTTCAGATACTAGCAATTACAATGCATGCTTTCGAATTCCACGAAACACAAAGCCACCATGAAATAGAATTAACAGAGAGCCTTAGAAATTCATTAACCCGAGTTGTAGTGGCAGCACCATTTCTTTTGGCTAATACAGGAATATATGTCTGTACTTTCACGATTTATGATACCATTTGAGACTCACATAAAATATAAGTTGAAAGAATGTGTTGCCTTCAATAATTTACAAAGGTAGAAAATAACAGCAAGGGGAATTGAGAACAAATCTCTCCTTTTCTCACACTGTAATATACAGATATTGCATCTGTGGCTTCCAATACAGACTCTTAATTTGAGCCCGGACAAGGTTGGTACTCAGAAGAGATTACAGGAGTATCTGAGCGAAGAGACACAGATACTGTTGCTAGTACATATTCGTGTTTGCCGACATGCTAATCAAGTCTGGGTGATTGTTAAGTTGGTAATTAAATTTACAAATCATTGGAAATATTTGCCACAGAAAGGTTTAAAGCCATTCCTGAAATCCAAATGACAGCTCTGGCAATATGTGCATGCACCCTGAGGGCCCAGTGAGGATAGAAGGTATTAAAAACATAATTGGTTTTAAAGCACATTAGATTAAAATTTTCCTATGATTCATTCTTGCAACTTTGCATTCATCTTTCAGGTCAATTATTGTTTCCTGAACAAGGTGTTAAAAACTCAAAGTGTTCCATTTTTGCTTAGAGTTATATACTTTGAAATGAAAAGACTAAACATGAATATTAAGTAATATTTAGAAAGAACTACCAATTCAAATCTGAAAAAAATCACACTTAAGAAAGTAAAACAAAACCAAAATTCAACATTATTCAGCTGAAGGTAGGACGCAATCAGAAAGTTATTTGAAATCACTATAAATTAAATTTTTTAAAAATTTAACTTAGTAAGTCCACTTTTAGCTCTTCTATACTATCTGATTTTATACCAGATTGACCCATCACAATTACATGACAAACAAAAGCATTCAGCTATATCAGATTTTTAAAATGATGCGTAAACTTTCAGCTGCATTAAATGAGTTTCTAGCAAATTTTCTAGCATCCAGTTGGTAAAAAAATAATGCAAACTTCCCAATTATTAATGGCTGCAGCTAGCAACACTGCACGGAATGCTCTTCTGAATGCACACATTAATACAAGGTCTAAGGTCTCCGAAATAAATTGGCTGGCAAACAATATCAATGATGCCCTGATGTGACCTTGTACATAATTGTTTGCACAACAGAGCTGAGAAGCAACAACATGGTTAATCTGTGCGCGCTTATTTCTAGCCATCAAGAGACCTTAAGGATCAATATGATTTACTAACATTCACTAAAGGTTATTAAAATTGTTGTACAAAGTTGATGGAAAGGTGTTATTGCTTCTGTAATAAAAAATGACTTTCATGGAAGAGTTTACACATAATTTTTTATTAGATTGTACTTCCCATCCTCTTCCTCAAACCTTCAGAATTTCATGGTTGGTAATGGTTGATTATTTGTGCTGTCCAGTGGCATCCTTTATTTTTTATTTGTATAGCACCATGGATGTGGACAGTGCTTTGCAGGCCCTAAATTATAAAGGCGGTACTTCTCTGCCCCCACGTGACTCCAAGGCTCCTGACTTTACAAAGGACACAAGAAGGAAAGCAGCTGATTTGCCCACAGAAGAAGTATGACCACGGTACCTGTCCAAATGAAGAGAGTCGATCAACATTGGAACTTTCATAATTCTCCAGATTATGCCTGGTGGCCAAAAAGATGTTGCTTGAAAAATGTATTAGATGAATTTCTAGCCAACCCCCCCCCCCCACACACACACATGCACACCAAACATAGTGCCATTGTTTCAGAATGAACAAAAAAATCCCATAGCCAGCAGCAGGCCTAGAGAGAACAGCAAACATGAGCAACACAAAAGCCTAGCAACATCTATTTATAGGAATAAAAAAAGAAAGAGACAAAAAAATGAAACAAGGAGAAAGGACAGAAGGCAACAGATTATCCTCATCATAAAAATATTTATTAAACAGGCAAGGTACAACATAGACGTGTCTCCTGTCAGCTGGGAATTTAACATCAAGCATATCACTTGAGCAAAAAATTCCAAGTAAAACCAGAGAAAAGTTTATCAGAGCAAACATAAGAAAAAGTGATCTGAGGAAAATATAAGAGTGGGAACTGGCAGAAAAGATGTTTAAAATTTTAGTTGACTTAGAGCCTTATCGTGAAATGACTATAAAATTTTGATTGACTATATCTAATACAATCTATGTAACATATTACTATAGCACATTTTATTTCCAACTGTTTCATACAAAAACATAAACTAGAAAAAGTATCAAATATATGCCAGCCTGCTCTTTCGAACAGGGCAACATGATTTTGGTTGAGGATTTAGCAGGTACTTTGTTCAATATATTTCTTAAAAATGAATGAGTGACTCCAAAAAACATGTTATTTGAAACACACCATGTGGAATTACAGATGTGCTTTTCACTTCAGGTCCATTTCAGCGTTCAAATTCTTTTTCACTCAACACGTAATGTTTCATATACAAAGAAGTATCTAGCATGCTTCTATTATTAGAACTCAGAGAAAATCTCAAGAGTATACAGCTTGTAATTATAAAGTAACTTAAAATTTTAATTTAGATTGTAGTTTACTTTCTTCTTTAGGAATAAGAATAAGAACAAGAAACTGTAATGAAATTTGTATTATTGAACACTTACTATTTGCTAAATATTACTATAAGCACTTTCCTAGTGTGATCAAAACCAGTGAAAAATTTAATTTATCACCATGAGAGGAAGCTAATGGATATATAATCATAAAGAAGAAAGAAAGAATGAAGAGAACAAGAGTGGCAAAGATTCTCATGCATACTCAAATAAGAGCCAAAGATAATATATTCCATCAGGGAAATATTAATGACAAAAGAAACATATTAAGTAGGACATATGGTTTAAAAATAAGTGCATAAAGTTAAAGTTTCCATTCTTTTCCAGGAACTCATTTAAAGCGGTAAGAAGAAAAGAAAATGGAAACACCACCTCCAGGGAAATAGAAAATACTTGACATCGAACCTAGAAATAAGCAGAAGCTCTAGCAGATGTGGGAAGGATGTGGGAGGAGGTGGAGAGAAGCTGAATATATTATCAGAGAAAACTGGCCAGGCACACATCTTGGGAGGGTATCACACCTGACGTTAAAAGAATACAAACCAAGAAAACAAAATGTGGTGAAGTCCTTGTTAATAGGGAGTAGATGGTGGAGAATAGAGGCAGGAATCCATTTGGCCCCATTTGACACAATTTTGAGAAAACAGGACATGAGGTAGGCTCAGCCCAGATAGGTGTGCCTGGGGGAATACGGGGTGGGACAGAGGTACAAGAGCAAAAGACTTGGTAATTCAGAGAGCACTGATGTGCATATAAACCTCTCTGTCTCCTCTCTCTCACAAACACACACACTGCACAGTCATAGACAATTTTAACGAGCTCTGTGCTCTTCCCACCATGAACTCTCGACAATTGACAGTGAAAAAAAAAAAACTGTAAATAAGAATGAAAAATAATCTAAACACACAAAACAAAATCAAAGGATTTATGCACTAATACCACAAGGAAAAAATTAGAAATTTAGGAATGCAAAAGTCAAGTACAACACACAGGCACATAGATACGAAAAAATAAAAACTTAAATTTTCAAAATGCAGCAAGAGTTTGCTCACTAAAGAGCGTGTGGAAGAAGACAAGGCTTGTCTATGCAGTTGTAGGCAGGGCCTGGGAAACTGCGAACAACCACAAGGGTCGTAAACACAGGGAAGTAACAAAGAATTCTCAGAACTGGTGACAATGACATCGGAAGGATGATAAGAAGGCGGAGCTTAGATTGCGAAGCTCAGCGAACAAAGCTGAAGGAGATTGGAAACGAAAAACTGTAATATGAGAAAAGAGACCACCAAACTACAACACAAGAGAATGAAAATAGAACAAAATAAATATTAAAAATATAATTCAAGAAATTTATGGTAATATAAAAAGATCACAATATGTAAAATTCGAGTACCCAAAGTATCAAAACCAAAAATGAAACAGAACAATCGATTCTTTGTCAAGAGATTTTCAAGACAAGAAATACTTGAATCATTCACATGTGCACGACACAACAATAACACCTCAATAAGATGAAAAAGTTGACTTGTATTAGATATTCTTTCAAAGTATTCAAAGAAAAACAAAGTATGATCATTATCTTATGTTTAGGCAAATATTTTTTAGTTAAATAAGAAGGCATGAGCACTTAAAACTTTCTTTTGAAAATAGAATTAAGGAGGAAATAAATTTCAGTCTACACAATGATGAATGGAGCATCCGTGGGAAAATGTGTGGCAGTGGGTCAACTTCAGAGTCGGAGGAAGATCAAAATCAGTGTGGAGACAGTGGCAGAGAAGGGAAGAGAAAGTAATGCGTGCTGACAAAGCAGAAAGCGAAAGGGAAAATGCAGGACTTCCAGAGCACAGGAAAGGCAGGACTGCTCAGTTGATAAATCAAATAATAGTGAATACGTTTATTCAAAGTTATGAAGATGAACATTACAAAAGGAAGAACTGAAGAGAAATGAGTTCTGTCATTATTCAGGAAGCACAGCATAAAATACGCCAAAAAAACCAAGGAAAAGCATAAATATTTCATATCAAAATGCAAATGTGATAAACTCACTTATTAAAATGAACTCTCAGAACAGACTAGAAAGCAAATTTCAATCTTCGCTATATTCAAGAGAGATAGCCAAAGTAAAGTGACTCAGACATACGATTGAACAAGTAAATGCATCTAAGAACTGACAGTAGACACACAAGCACACTACACACACACACACACACACACACACACACACACAGTACGTTGATATGTTGCTAAATATCTAGTAAAGGAAAACACTGAGAAAATACAAATATACAAAAGAGAAAATAATATGCAATGACCCAAGACACATGAAAATTGTCTTAAAATTCCATTGTCCTTACTTTTAGCAAATGCATTTGAGAAATAAGATAAAAATTAATCATTTCCTGGATAAGATAGAGTCTGCTTCTCTTTCATCATAAATAGAAAGATTCGTTAAAGCACAACCTATTGCCAGCATAGTTGGCCCAGACAGTCACAGGAAAGATGAGAGATACACACAATTAGTATTATTTAAGGTGATTTGGAGCACGTAAAAAATCAAGAAACTTTTCAAAATATTTTAGGAAAAAATATAAAACTACACTTCAAATCGTTCTCTGATTAGGACTACAAACAACTAAACAATGCAACAACAAATTTTACAAAAAGGCTTCCATGGGCAAAACATGTTTCATTTTAGGAATATAGAGAAAGTCCTGTATTAATGTTATTTTCCATAATAACAGACAGAGTGAAAAATTGTTATTAGCTTATGCATCCCTAAGAGTCATCTATTAAAATTCAACATTCATTTTTATAAGATTAAAACTCTTAAGAAAATTAAAATAGCTATGGTTCTCTCAATATTATAGAAGTTCTCATAATTCTGCATGTATCAGACTTGAACAAAAGTAAATATTATGCATTATAGAAAAACAGTGAAATCTGTCTTGCCTAAGTCAGAAATGTAATATAGCTATCTTTTATATGCAGCATTATTTAATATATAGTTGCTAGCTAAAGAAACTACATAATACAAATACATGAGAGGGATAAAAACTGTAAAGAACAATATTAAAGTTATTTATAGATGATTTTAAGTGGACAATTCAAGAACCTGAACCCTAAGTATAATAAAATAATTCAGTGAGGAAGTTATGTGGCTAAAATCACAGGCCGTAAATGGTAGAATATAACCCTTATTTTGAATCCAACAACAATTTAGAAACTATAATGGAAAACTTTAGTTTCAAGAGCAACTCAAAAGATGAAATTTGCAATGGCCACCCTCCCCAACACACACACACGCACGCATACGCACGCACGCACTCACACACTGTATTCATCCTTCCCTTGCTATTTTGAATAATAGAAGCTTTGGGCTTTTATCATATACACACACACACGCCCACCTGAAGCCTGCAAGCTTATGGCAGCTACATGTGCCATATATCTATTTTGTGGGCCGATACAGGTCAGCAAAGTCACATAGAAATTTTCTGATCGTCTCCTTAAAGATCGTGGGTCTCTCATTCCTCTCTCAACATACTAGATGATAAATGTGATGGTACTAAATAGCTTTTATGATAAGAACTAAATAATACCCTGCAGTGGAGCAGGAAGAGAGAAGCAACTGAGTCTACCAACCGTCTACTGGAGCACAGAACCAACCGTGCATTTGTGGGCTTCAGTTGTCTGACTGGTACAGCGGCTGAGCCCTTGACACAGCTAAAGATGAATGGAGAATGAGAAAGGAACCAACCAATGTTGAGAGGAAAAATTGGATATGCTCTTCATAAAGATAACTGTAGAATACTCTTAGCGACAAAAATGTTTGAATAATTGAGGCATGAGAACTCACACCATGTTTTAGGCAAGAAGATGGTGCAACAAAGATGTCAGTTCTTCTTGATTCATCTATTAATTTAATGCAATCTCAACCAAAAGTACCAGGACATTTTGGGGTGGAAAAATGATAAAAATTATCCATGAAAATCCTGCAAAACAGTGTTGTTTTATAGAATATGGTAGTATTAGATAATAAGGCAGTATAAACTAAAATACTTCTACCACATGACTATGAGAAGAGAGCAAGAGATTGGAATAGAAATTCCATATGAGATTTCAGTGACAAATTTGATATTTCAAATCAATGAGGTAAAAGTGAATTATTTAATAAATAGTGTGAAGATAAACCTCTAGTCATATGGGAAAAGTAAATTGGATCCCTATCTCATACTGCACACAAAGATAATTTCCAGATGACAAAAATTTAAAATATCAAAAATAAAGCCCCAAAATATTTAGAAAAAAATTATAATGCAAGAATGGGAAAATTTTGTTAAGTATACATTAAATCTAGATGCTATAAAGATTATGAATATGTCTACATTTTTAAATACAGTGCATAAAATCATATTAATTAAGTAGTTTACATCAAAAGTAGCTAATATTTGCAATTCCTATACAGACAAAAGCTAATTTTCTACAGTTAAAAAGAAATCCAAGAAATGATTAGAAATAAGCCAATCATTCTTCAAAGAAAAAAACAACAAATATTCACCTTGGAGAAAAGAAAACACAATTATTTCTTAAATGTATGAAAAAAATGCTAACATCAACAGTAAAGAACAAAGTTTGCAATGAACGATACCTGATCCAAAGTCAGGGAAGAAAATATACAAGATGGATCTGAAACATCTGGTTGCACTAGAAAGCCATAAAATTGTCAGGGATTAAATGAACCATGTCGGAGGGACAAAGAGCCAAGAAGAAAATATGATTGGCCAACACGTGATTTTTGAGCTTGAAAAAGAGTAATCGGTGCACATAAAGAAAGAACTTAAAATATACAAACCCAAGGGATCATAGCAATAGCCTCAAAGTGAGAGAGAGAGAAACAAAAACAGGTCAAGAGACAGAGAGACACAGAGGAAGAGAAAGACTAAAATTTAAACAAAACTTGTAAAACACTATTGGAATTAACTCGGGCTCTAAATCTTTATTCTGAAAATAGGCATATAAGAATAAATAATTTATGTTGCCTTTCTTATATGAAGTACACTTCAGGGAAATTTAGTGGGCCTGATTGATGGAGAAACTTACTCTTTATTGAAAAGTTCTACTTAATAACTTTGGAAAGAAACGTAGATTTTTTTTAATCACTGTAATAAATAATTGATTACAGAAATAGTCATGTAGAGGAAGCCATTCGATGAAAGGTAAATGGAGAATCAGATTACAGTGGACGGATCAGATCAAACAACAGCCACTGGTCATCTGTCTTCCCACAGACAGTGGCAAAAGCTTAGATGCCTTGTGAAGTGCACGGTAACACCTGTGAAGTGTTGCGAACATGCTAAGCTAGAACATAATAAGGTATCAGGTACTAGTGTTTCTCTACAGAGGGTAGCTGAACAGGTTAATCTGCACCACTAGGAAGCAAACAGATAATTTTAGAAAGTGGTATTCTGTGTTAAGACAATCAATCAGATTTCTATTAAGCAACATCATGGAGTCAAAGGAAAGGATATTTTACTCTTTTGAAAGAGACTTCAGAAACCAAAGCGGAATGTAATATGTAGACCTCCAATAGATTTTGGTTCAAACAAAAGCATTAGTAAAAACTTTTTCTCGTATCTGCATTTTATGACATTTTATTCTATGACATTGAAAAATAACTTTTCGATTGGTACAATTATGGTGATGTGGTTATACAATCTTGTCTACATAGTTCAGAAATGTTTGCATGAGGGCAAAATAAATGATACCTGGATCATTTTCAAATCCTTCAGCAATGAAAAGGAAAACAAGGGAGGATGGAGATTACCAAAACAAATGGGGCAAAAACCCTCACAATTACTAATTTGAAAGATGGTTTCATGAAGGTTCATTTTTCTATGCATTATCTTCACCTATCTACTATGAGATTGAACTCGTTTCTATCAGCTTCAGTGGAAACCTATGTAAAGTTCTTGTCATGCAAGTGGAAGGTACGACTGATAAATCCTGTCATGGCAGAACCCAGTAATGCTTACATAAAGTTAAAATGCACATGCCCTGCACTTACATCTCTAGCTAATTCTATAAATATATAAATATAAAGTATATAATTTTATATCTCTAGCTAACTCTACAAATATAGTTTCATATATACAAAATAAGATTGACTGGAGCATTGTTTGTGGTAGCAAATGCTTAAAACCTATCCTTAAATCCCATAAAGACGCATCATAGTATCCTGCCTCCAGATAAACAAAAAACTCTACAGTCTTTAGAGAGGATGGAGTTCAAACAAATGGAAAAAAGTAAAATAATCTAAATATTACATACTTTAAAGTGATTAAAAATTTTGAGCCATGATAAGTCCATGGAAGAATTTTTCAGAAAGTAAGGAAATATAAGGCTGGAATACAGGAAAGGTAAGAGTACAGAATTGTAGCTGATGCTGCTGTTTGAGGGTGGTATGTATTCCTTTGACCAGAGAAAGTTGCTTCTGCCTCAGCATTAGACTTTTCTTCACTGGACTTGTCTTGTCCATTACAGGATACTTAGTAGCATCTTTGGCTTCCACTCACTAGATGAAAGTACTATCTGTCTTTCTGCCTTCTACAGTTGTAACAATCCACAACATCTTTTGTATTTAAACAAAAATTACCACAAGGGGAAAATCGCTCCAAAGGAAGAGGCTCTAGGATATCAACGCAAAAGGATCATTGAAGACAAAAGCAAGAAGATCTCTCCAAAGGAAACTGCAAACCAAGACAGGAGACATAAATAAAAAATTCAACCAGCACACAAATGTGACATTGGCTATGAATAGGAGAAAAAACCCTCCAGTAAGAAATAAGTTTCATATCACATCGGTTTGCGTGCCATATTGATTCTGTCTGCAAGGTCCAGAGAAATAAAACTCAAGTTAATGTTTTAATTTAAGACAGACCCATTTTGGTTGTGGCAAGTGAGAAGAATGTATACTATCAGGAGAAAAGGCAACAGAAATGCAGTCATTATATAATTCCCACGGACAAAGCTGTACGATACACAGCTCATGAACAATCAGGCTAACAAAGTAAATATACAACTAAACAAGATGGGCGAGAGGCCATAAAAAGTTCACAGAACTTAGCACCAAAATACCCACAAAAATAGAAATGATCAAATGCAAAGCATCACCTAGATACATTTAAAGAACTTAAACTGAAATTAATAGTAACTATGCAATAGAACTGCCTTATTGATTAAAAATCACACAGTAAAAGGATTTTTATGAGACCAAAATCAGTACAAAATCAATGGACAGCATTTGGAACCTGGTTCCAGAAACCAATTGTGATTATATTATCTAATCTTTAAAGCAAGATTTAAATCAAGATTTGGATGACCACACAAAATTTCCCCAGAGTTCCACAACACTTAAACGACACAAAATGCAAACACTTTGTTATCACACTGAACTTTTCTATCTCATAAAAAAGAAAAGTAGTTTGAGTTTTAAAATGTTGGGTCGCTCCTACTGAAGAAAAAAAATGAAAATAATGACAATAAACGGCAAAATTAAAGATGATGTAAACGAAAAAAGAAAAATTCATGATCAGTACGGAGCCAAAAATAAAATCAAACTAATGACAACAGACACAGTGATTGATTGTCATCAAGTAGCGCGTTATCACCTAAGACTGTAGTGTAAGTAGTGGCTCTATAAAGGTTTATAAAGCAAAGACATACGAATGTGGTTCTGAAGATATGAGTTTTAATCTAGGATATCAAATATACATCAGAGACTGACTGTCTCTTACCACTCCCTCGCACACTGTATGAATTCCTACTTTATATGTAATATTCTGAGAGGGAGAAACTTTATCCTTGTCTTTCTGACCCGTTTGTTGCCAAGAGAGATGAAACACGACTTTTCCTGAATCACTACTATCTAGTTCTGGGACTGAGCCAAGATAAGTTTGAAATTGAGCCCTGGATAGGTGTTGTCCTCACTCCCAGGGACTCCCGGTGTCAGGCTAAGAATGGGAAAAGCAGCATAAAGAGTGTCAGTGGATAACTAGGAACAGTTGCACAGGAGATAAGAACAACTGTAGGTAGTAAGGAGGCTCGGCATGAGAATTACTACATGCAAGGACCCAACAAGAACTTGGTTCTGAACTAACAACCCAAAAGATGGGTACATTGTCAATGTCATTCTTGTATTAGGCATTAACAGTCCTAAGATCTCCTAAACTGTATTTAACTAATAAAACTCCCATGTCTTATGACTTTGGTCTGCCCACTGATTATTTCCTATGCTGAATCTGTGGTCCTTTTATATTTGGGCTGTCTCTTGAGGCCAAAGATAAGCATATTCTAATGAATCTAACTTCTTTATAATCTTTTTGGTTAAAGAGCTGATCTAGGCATTTTATTCAGAGTACATCTGGATAGATCAACATAATTGAGTCACAATAATTCCATTTGCTAGCTCTTCATTTTATTTTCTCCTAACTAGACTCTTTGGTTTGGATATATTTCCAGAAAACAAAAAAGAAAATGAAATCTCTTTCACGTCCTGATTGGACCATCTTTCAAAACTGTGTTTTAATAAAATATTTAATTTGATCCTAAAGGAGAATCTGGCAGAAAAAAATAAGGTCCAGTTAGAGTAGGAGAGGTCTTTGCATGAAGGCAGGCAATCTGGATAATTCCCTTCTCAGATGACCTTGCATGCCTGTAGGGAAAAGAAGTTAAAGGCAGACAGGCAGCACATATGACATTTTTAAAAATTATTATTACTAGAAAGTCAAAAGGAAAGGGTCTTAATGTTGTTATATTCTCTATTGTGTAGAAATACAAGAGAGTCAGAGAAGACACACTCCTCCCATCAATGTTCTTTCTATGGTTGAAACCTGAAAAAATTATACTTGATCAGACAGGCAAAAGAGAAACTGCCACATACCAACATGTGAGGATCATGAATTGATCTGTAATGAAGTCCCAGGTGAGTAGGAAATAAGCCATTTACCCAGAAATGAGGAGAAAATAAGGTTAGGTTGTCATTTGTAGATGAAAAAGATTAGGTCGAAAAGTTATGCTTTATATTTTTATTTACGTTCAATATAGCAGTTGCTTATTTTTGCTTTAGTACTCTTGTAATGGTCACATTTCTAACATTTTCAAAATAAAGAGCAAGAACTAAATATAAAAGAATATTAATTTCCTAAGGTGAACCACTAGAGTTACAAATGAATGGCTGTAAGTTAGAAAACAAAGTCTTTGCACTTGGAAGAGCAGGGAAGCAAAAGGAGCGGAAGTGACGGGTCAGACTTTTCCTTGGTGTGTTGCACAAGGTACCAGCGCACGTATTGTCTCATTAAACCTTCAGCAAAAAGCCTGCCACTCATTTGAAGGAAACTCATATGAAATGAAAACCTGCTAAAAGATTTACAGAAATAATTCTACAGTAATTAGTTGAAATGCAATTTAAACTCAGATTGTCTCAAGAAAGCTTCCTATGATGGGCTGTTTTGGTAATTCGCCTTTAAAAATAAATCTTAATAAGGGAAAAGAGTGGCAGAGTCATAAACTTGTGACAAGGCAATCTATGAAAGTGACTCAGTAGTGTCTCCTGCAAGTGGTTTTCTCTGTTTAAAATTGTAAGTGAGCTTCCACTGTTATACTACTATGTCTATTTAGATAACTGCTCCTTATAGGCAAAAAAAAAAACAAAAAATCAGCTGAAAATTACTGACTCAACTGGAATAAAATGACTATAAGTGAGAGGACCATGGATGCCATCCAGCCTACCAAGAGCTCACTCAATTATCTTCATGAAAAATATAGAAAAGCATATCTTTGAGTGCTGGCTAATTTATCCCCAGAAATCAATAGTGCTTTGTGTCTCCACTGACCAGTATAGTGCCTCAACTTTCCAGCAATCCGAGCAGAACGGGATAAAAGGAAATCAGATCATGTGACACTTTGATGTAAATAAGAACCTTATCGTCACAAAACTGCCCGATACAAACAACAAAGTCAAACCAAATCAAATCAAAATTAAAGAAGTAAATGAAAAGCAGTCTTGTAAGGTTCTCAGATTATTTCTCTCAAATTGGTCCTATTATCAGCAATACATTTCCTCTGAAGCAATGAACAGTGTTTCTTAACTTTTAGTGGAAGGACTCCTTTGTTTCAAAAGTACAGTATTAACAAATGATTACCTCACTGATTCATTTAAGAAAAATGTCACTAAACTTATATTATCCATCTCAGTTACACATTTTAAAAAAGAGATTTTTGGCAAGGACTGATACAACTGTGTAGGAGGGAGATTAATGGAGAGCAAATTGGGGAGTAATTAATCAAGCTGCATAAGAAAGTGAAGAGAAGAAACAAAGATGCTAGATTTGACAGGGAAATTCTAAGCTCTTTGTACTTGGCACCAGTCAAGAAAAAAAAAAAAAGGAGGCATAATAGGGCTGAAAAGTTCATGAATATGCTCCAATTAATCTGTATGTGCACTGAAATGCTTTTTAGTTTGGTTCATTTAAATCTGAAATTCCCTTCCCCATTGATGTCAGCTAGTTAGCCAAGATGGTGCATTACCGTTATGATCACTGCAGCGCACGTAATTTAGATTTATCTCTTTGGGGACTCGACTCCACCCCCTGCTAGCTAATATGCTCACCATGTTTAATGATGCAAAAAATTTCCCTCAGTACAGGTTATTTATCTTTATCAGGGGCTGCGTTTGGCTGTCTGTCTGTTATCAGGCAGAATATTTGTTCCTAAATGGCTGGTTCTCATACATATTCCAGGGTCATCCCTGGGTCCATGTTATCACTTAGGTTTGCAAGGGAAGGCTTTCAGTTTTTCAGAGACCCCCCTTAGTGATGCCATTTTTTGAATGTGAAACAGCTGAAAGTATGATTCAATTTGCAAACCCCAAAATCATTGTCATGAGATATAAAATCAATCCAAAATTTAATGAAGTACTTTCTTGGGGGTAGGTTGGGATATTTGCAATAAACGATCAAGAATCAATATACTATAAGAAGAGAGATGCTTGATTTCTGCGTTATTATGTTGCCAGGCTACTAACCAGAAAATCTGAGTGACGTACAAGCAGTAACAGGTGACCGTCATTATCTCAAAATTAAATGAAACTTTGAGTCCTTGATAAAATAGATACTCAAACCCAAAGATGCACAGAATCAAGGATAATATTGGGAGTTGTGAGAATGTGAGATCTTAAAATATTTAGAAAACTAGGAAGGCAAAATCAGAAAGTACAAGAGATAAGGGGATGTGGCAGCCTAAATGGGAAGAATTCGTTAGTTGACCTCTTCTTTTTCTCCTCAATTTCCTGGGGATGAGGAAATTGGGATGAATGTCTACAGTTTTTCAAGCAAAGCAGAAACAGCAAGACATGACCAGTCTGACCCAGAGGAGATGGTGGGGCAGCATCCGGGTGAGGCTCCAGCTGGCCAGGATGAAGAGAATATTTGCCAGCAGATAATCCCTTCCTGCCTATAGCCTTGGCCTCCATCTGCTCCACATCCTAACCTGAAGGTGACTCAGATAAACAGCAGGGTCAATAGGAAAGCTGGAGGAAATTCTCTGTAGCCAGAGTGGTCTCAGGGTTGCGGCAAGTGGAAGATGGCCAAACCCGAAAGGCAGAAGCTCTCTTTTCCCTAACACACTGCATTCACCCCAACATTTCTAAACATACAAGTAGGGAATAATGCAAGTTATCTACACTCTGATACTCTCCATCCTTACCTGCAATGAAAAATATATACTACCCGCTCAAAAGACTACTAGAGACTTTGATGGAAAAGTAAAGACCTCCAAGAAACCTAATTACTAGTTTTTACTATTACTATTTTAAAAATAAAACTAACTGAAGAAACTATCAAAGACATTCACAATCCAAAATAAAACGGTCAAATTAATTAAAAGATAATTTAAGTAGACAAAGAATAGTAGAAATTACAGGTGAAATGAAAGCATTTTATAAGAGGGACCAATGGGAAACATAGGAACTGAAAAATAAAATAACAGCTGAAAGAAAGAATTTAGTAATAGGATGAAGTTCAGAAAGTAACACCCACAGACCAAAGAGTAAACAGATAAAATTATTCCCAGAAGTTGTCACAAAATAAGAGAATATGAAAAATAAAATTTTACAGGAAGAAAAATTTGAGTAAATAGAAGAGAAAATATTTAGCCTCCTTAATAATAGGGATGCTTTAGAAAATGCATGCATGAAGTGGGAGGTGCAGCTTAGTAGTAGAATGCGTGCATAACATACTAGATGTCTTAGGCTGAAGCTCCAGCACCCTAAAAGCAAAATGAAAGTAAATATATAGAAGAAATGGAATATTGGAAGAAACAAAGCTATGAAAGGCCTTAGGGAAAAGAAACAATAGTGTAGCAATCCAAGTAGAGAAAAAAGCTGAAGTAATTCTCTGACACAATGTGCTAAAATATAAGAATTTCAGAGGGAAAAAGTTATAAATTTTCCTTAAAGATTAGCTAATCTTAAAAGATGATGAGTCAGAATAATTTCAGGCTCCTGCCAAAAGTGTTAGACATAGAAAACATATAATGTTTTCACAAATAAAGAGATTTTTGAAGTTAATGTGTATGAAGAATACTAGACATCACTAATGGCCAGAGTCGTGCAGCTAACATAGCAATTGGAATATGCGTCACACAGGAAAGTAAAAAATATGCAGAAACCACTTGAAAAAACTTACATCCTCATGTACGGCTGATGGACACAGGTTCAGAGAAGCTCAGAAATATGTATTAAAATAAGGTATGCATTGTTAGTAAGTATTTGCACCTAGAAGTGTTGGTATCTCAAAGAAAGAATCCATTCAATTTAATTATTGAAATAAGTAGCTGGAGTCCACCACTTATTAGGAGGCATAATTCAGTAAGGTTTAGTAATTGCATATTAAAGGATATAAAAAGAATACTTTTACAAGGTTTTTTTTTAATCATTCAACATGTTCAAAATAGCTTTCCTGAGTTTGGAGAAATTTTTAAGCATCTGAATCTTGTCAAGTCAATGCCTGAACTTTCATTACTCAAACTTTGATTACTGTCTTTTTCCTCTAGGTTCAGGCATGTGACCTAGGTCGTGATAATTAGCAGCATCTGCTTAAGACTATGATTCAGAGGAGAGTTAAATAAAGAAAAGTGATTTAACAATCAATTCGTGTAAAGATGATAAAGAATCACGAAGACGTGTGCAGATTTCAGAAGCAACACTGGCCAAGGTCCAAAAAAGGTACAACTCCACGTCCGTAGCAGTGAGCTACGAGGCGTGTGCAAATCGCCGGGACAAAGAATCTCCACTGGGCTCCCCAGGTTTGCAATTAGGATGTTATTCCTAGCTGTATCTCCTCCCAGTTTGCTCACTCTCTCTCTCCCTCTCTCTCCTCATTTTCCTCTTCTTCAGCCTCCTACCAACCCAACACCCACTGTCATGAGGAAACACAGAAAGAAAATGGCTGTCCACAAGCCACAGAGACAGGCAACACCAGAAACAGACAATGAAGGCACCTGGATCTTGTAGTTCTAGACTCCAAATCTATGAGAAAATTAATTTCTGTTGTTTAAGACACTCCATTTACAGTATTTTGTTATCTCAAAAATGACTGAGACATCACATAATCTTCTTGATATGACAACATACAGAAAAGAATGTTCCCATTATATAAGTCATACATTAGAAAGTACCACATTCCTCTGCTCAAACCACAAAATTTGCTAGGCATTTAAAAAAAAAAACATGCTTACAAAAGGATCGTAATTTTTTCTGGTACATTATGTACAAAATTTTCTACTAGTACAAAATTTTTCAAGGAGAAATTAAAAGTAGTTATGACTATAAAATAACAAAATTGTGTAAAAGAAGGAAAAAGCTGAGAAATAACTATAGATGGGAAGAGACCAAGGAAATTGGAGTTAAGGTGCCAGGTCCAGAATTAGTCACTAGGACACTAACAAGCCTAATATTACTATTTGTTTTCACCTCTTATAAATCACACTATGATTTCAATTAAAACACCTTCCACTTGAGGGTCTCTGACTTGCTTCCCAATAAACTCTCCTGAGCCTGGTACTGAAAATAAAACTCCCTAGACACTCTTTCCTACAAGCTAAATTTTCAGCTTTTTTCTAAACACAGTCCCATTTCTTCTCTGCCCAAATATTTCCTCTGATTAATACAGCTCATGATTTGTATGAGAGCCTGAAAATCCAGAAAGCAGCTCAAATGGGCACCATGCATTTTATTATTTAATTGCTTGCATTTGTATTGTCTTTCACTTATTTCTAGATTTTCCTAGATGTTAGGTTTTGTTTTCCACATTGTATTTTGAAATCCTCAAATCCAGGTTCAACTCTCAATTTCTGTTGTGGCATGTACACATTTTAATCTTCTCTATCACCTAATTTACTTACTGGCTGTACAATCTCCACATAATGTATTATTTTCATCACTACATCATTCTGAGAAATTTAGCTCACTTGTATTGATACTTGTGAAGGGAAACAACCGATACAAGGATGTAAATTAAATGCCGTTTTCAACAAAGTTCTTATTGCCGTGTGATTCAGACAAAATTGCATCCAAATTCTGGTGAAAACACTTGAATGAAACAATTTTCATAGGAAGCTGTTAACCTGTTAAAACCCTGAGAAATACAGATAGTATCAAAATGAGCTTATCTATGTACGCTTTGATTCAACTAGTCAGACAGTGTACTTTCACATAAATAAGCCGAACTCAGGAGAGATAATGATATTTCTCACACAGATGTAGTGAGACAGTTGTCGATGGCTCAGGTAATATGAAGAAGGATAAAGAGATGCTGAGGACAGACTCATTTACACTGAGTCATGCCCTACGGCCTCTGACAGCATTATCCAGAGAAAACTTTCACCAAAGTTACCTGTCCTACCAACCCATGCATCATCTCTTCAGATCTGCCATCATGAGATAAAATATGGGCCCTTAAAGCACCTAGCAACTTTGTCAGAATCTCCCATCCTTCTACACCCTTAAGATTTATATTCCCTCTAAAAACATACAAAAAAAGAAAGCTATAATTACTAGACAGTTGACTCACTGCCTAAAATTACCTTGACTAAAGCTAGAATCCTATAGCCACTATTTTCATTTAATAGAGAAATGCTGAATTGATGTTAAATAAGTGAGATTTTGGCAAAAATAAAGACAGCAATGAAATAATTTCCATAAATTTTACATTAGCACACAGTAGGGGGCCTAATTGGAGACCAAATATAATGGAGCAAAGTTTATAAATATACATCCTTTAAAAGAGAAATTTAAAAATACAAGATTTTAGATGATTATAAGGGATTTGTTGACTTAGTTAAGGCAAAGCCTATGCAGACACCTGGAAAAAATAGCTTAATTCTTCAATGTGATTAGTTGCCAGCTATAGGGCATGGTCTATCGAAAAGAGGACTGACTCCTAATTGAAGTAACTCTGCTTCTTTGACTGTCCAATTCCTCTCCTACTTTCATCTTCCCTTGATATAGTTGTCCAAAAGCCCCTGTCCTATAGTTGTCTTAGTCCTGCTTGGAACATACTCTGTTCATCTTCAACAGAGTTAAAAGGAAGACTATCATTTTCCTCTTCTGATATGGTTGGTGATTACAATTGCTGTTCCATCAGAATCCAGATGAGGCCTTTCTTCCTGGAAACTGAGGATATAAGCAACAGAGCAAGGGCACCATGATGGTTAAATGGATTACGAGGCACCAAAGGTGACATCTAGGCACCTAGTAAGGCAGAGCTTTGGATGAATCTGTGGAGACTAGGCCAGCAAACTAAGGGAAGAAGTCGCACTCCAGAAGTGGGTAGCAAAAACAAGTAAACTTGTAGCTTACACAAAACAGGAAGGGAAGGAAGAATACAGTTTGCTTCCTCTGGATGAGCTCAGCAGCTCTGCACGGCTGCTCTGCAGTGAGCATCCAGACCTTTGAACCTGAACTGGTGTCCTGTACCTGATCTCCTTGTTCTGTGGGCCCTATCTTGGATTGGTATTGTGACCCTAATGCCCCTAACCAAGGGCTTCCACCTTCTCATATGAGTGGTGACTGGGTCCTCCGACTCTCTCACATGAAGATGGCTATTTTGAACATTCGATTCTGAGCCTTCATACAGCAAATGGAGACCTCCACTTCTGTGGGCTCTGTAAGCTGACCTAATAAACCCATAACTACACATACAAGCACATGTACATGTATGGTTGTTGGTTTTTCGAAGAATCCTAACACAGTCACATGTATCGATAGATATATTTTAGATAGCTACCAAAAGTGCAAGATGCTAATATTTAAAAATCAGAAAACTTCATACACAAATTCAGATGTCTGATCTATACACAGAGGTGTAGCTCATATCCAAATATGACCAGATCCCATGCATAAGCAATCAGGAGAGATGTCCCTTTAAGACATCCCCAGTGGCCTCAGCCCACTTTCTTTTTTCCACACTCCTCACCTTGAAGCTTAGTTTCAACTAGTAGCTGCCACTGAGCTCTTGATGTGGCTTTAATGAGCTCTCTCACAGTATTCCATGCCCCAGGGCATTTTGTTTATGACTTCCAACTAAGATCATAATTCAGCTGTCTCTGAAACTCTGAGACTTGGCCACTGGACTATAAAGGTCAAGTGGACAGGGTCAAGAAGGTCTGGTTTGTTCACCACTGTATCTCAGCATCTCTCGAGTTTGGAAAAGTAAATGCTAAATGTATTTGAAAGAAAGAATGATGGTAGGAGGAGGGATAATGTGTCCTTTCTAATTGGCTTACAATATTGTACCTGCCCAGGGTTACTTAACGCCATCATCATAGTCTACTTGCCCACATAATGAATTGTATGTGTATTGTGACCTACCCCCACCAAGAAAAGAAATCTTTTCTGTTGAAACAAAAATCCTTGGTGTATTGGAATATGACCTTACTTGGATATAAAGGTAGTCATGTTAAAATGAGTTCACTGAAGTAAGTTTGAATCCTTACCAAAAAAAAAAGAGAGAGAGAGAGAAGAACTTTAAAGAAAAGCATGCCCAAGAGGAGGCTACACACTGAAGAGGAGAGCAGAAATCATGGCGATGCTTCTGTAATCCAGGAGCAGCAAAGGTTTCCAGGAACCACCTGAAGCTCAGGGACAGGTGTGAAACAGAACCTTTGTGGCAGATCTCATAAGGAACTAATTGTACCAATACCTTGATTTAGGTCTTCTAGCCTCTAGAATTATTATTCTTAGCTTTTTTGTTTGTTTGTTTTTTGTTTTTGTTTTTGAGATAGGGTCTCACTCTGTAGTCCAGTCTGGTTCTGAACTCACTCAGTAGCCCAGACTAGCCTTGAACTCATGGCAATCCTCCTGACTCAGCCTCCTGAGTGTTGGAATTATAGGCGGGCAACACCACACCCAGTTTATGAGGTGCTGGGGAATCAAACGCAGGTAGTTAGGACTTGCTAACGAGTGCTTTAACCACTGAGCTATTCCTCCAGTCCCAGAATTATTATTTTTTATTTTAGAATTTGGCCTGATTTCATTCTTTTTTCCATACATATATAATACATATATACCTGTGTGTGTATACCTATACACACACACACACACACACACACACACACACACACACACACACACATATAACCATGTGAAATTTTAAAATAAAAAATTTAAAAAGAATATATGTTTATATATTACACATATGTATGTGATACACAATAGTTACATTAAGCTTGAGTATTTTGTGCACATATATATTGCATTAACATTACAACCCCAACCCCTCTCCTCTTAGTCCCCCCACATCCTCCCTCATCCCCTCTGACTCCCACTATCACAGCCATTGGCTCCTGTATTCTGGTTTCTCATATTAAAGAATAGTTAAACTTCTAAGTCTGACTTATTTCACTAAAGCATGATGGTCTCAATTTGTGTTAATTTACCTACAAAAGATTCAAATGTGTCTGTCTTTAAGAAAACGTAGTACTCCATTGTGTACATAGACTGCAATTTTTGTATCCACTGGTCTGTTGACAGATATTTTAACATCTTCCATAATTTAGCTATTGTTAGTTGTACTGCTATAAACATAGGTATACATGTATCTTTATTATATCTTGCTTTTTTCACTTTTTTGGAAAGTACCCAGGAGAGGTACCACTGGGTCGAATAGAATATTTATTTTCAGGCTTCAGGGAAATCTCCGCACTGCGCTCCACAGTGGTTGTACCAGCTTACCGTCCCACCGGCAGTGCAGAAGGCTCCTTTCTTCCCACAGCCTCTGAGGCGTCAATTGCTGTTCAACTTCTTTATATCCACTATTCTCACTGGAGTAAGATGACATCTTGGTGATGTTCTGATTTGCATTTCCTGAAGTAGCCTCCAGATTTATGGCAGAATAAGTTTCTATGCTTTAATGATCCCCAATTTGTGTGATTTTATTTGTGCTATTTTGCAAGGCTTGTCCATAATACTAAAACTTTGTGCCAGCCATTTTGCCCTTTGTACCTTCCTACACAAACCTGCTTCCCTTCTCTATAACACTGCTGGGTCATTCCGTTTTTATTTATTAATCAATGCATAGGAGAAAAAAATATTTAACTCCCTTATTAGTTATTTAAATCTAAATTTATTTAAATCTCTTGAAGACCTGTCATCATTAAATTTTTCTACACAACTTCCAAGTCTAGAACAAGAGAATTCTTAGAAATTCATCACATATATAAGCCTTGGGCTCTGAAGTCGGTGCTCTTGAAGAGGTTAGATGTGTGAATACATTTCAGAAAAAACAAAGGGGAAGACAATGGCTGTACATCAAGAAGATGGCGAATCACAGACATGAGTAGTCTTGGAGCATTTGTGTCTACTGACTGAAGTGCATTGTTGCTGCAATATGCAAAGGAGACTGGGATAGTTTTGTAGGCTTTATGGGCTACTCAAGTTTGTATTAATATTTCAGTTTTTCAATTTCAGACTAATTTTGGTCATTTGTGCCCCTTCAAATTATTTGGCAACAATTTAGGAATATTGAAATTTTGCTCCTGTCACTTAATGAAATGTCCAAAAGGAAACTGGTCATGAGTGAATATCTCTAATCAAGAACAAAACAATATTTTTGAATATTAAGTTAGTTTTCTTCCTAGCTGTAATTTTATTAACTTGTAGCAATTACATACTAAAACTCATTTTTCAATTTTCAACAGTCTTTAACTATTTAACTATTCTTCTCCATTTCTTTTGAATCTCAGCAGCTACCATGAATCTTCCTTCATTTAAAAACATCTAACAGAGTGGAAGAAATTGTTAAGGTTTATTTGTGTGAATACACCATGAAGATTTTAAGTTTTATTTTTATGTTGGAACTTGAAGAGATAGTGAGCTATAATTATCAAGAGAATTTTTATCATTTTCATTGTGAGCATTACTTTATCATTCATCGCAAACATCAATTCAGAACTGAAACATGCTTTTTGGTTATTTCCACAAGTGATTTGTAAGGGTCAAGTCAAGCATCAGTGGCTGATTACTGTGAATGGTAAAACAATGGCAGAGCTCTTCTTTCAGTGTGATTTTTGAATGGGTAAAATAAGCATCACTAGTTAAGTTTTTGTTATCAAAGAGTGACTACACATATTGTTTTTATCATTTTCTCAGTTCTGTGGTTTAATACCCTAACAAACTGCTTCAAAAGTATCGGCACATGGATGTAGGAGCAGAAGGGACTAAACAGGTGACGTCACTGATTTGAAAACCTCAGTTTTTCAAATCAACCTAAGTGGTTCTAGGTGAAACCTAAGTAATAGTTTTCCCAAATTTGACAAGTCTAATATGACAAAAGGGAAGCTGAAAAGTCAGCATGAAATTCCGTGCCTCTTGGTTAAGCGAATGACATGCAAAACCCTGGATATGCTGAATATATCATTACATAGTCAAAATCACAGGCATGATAATCTTGCAGGGAACGGAATGAGGATTCAATGATTCAGGGAGTTTGAAGATAAAAAGATAATCGCTTTAAAGTGACTCTTGGACGTTTCCCTGGGAAATGAACAGCTGAAGCACCATTTTCAATGATTAGGGAACTCAAACGAGGAAAGGGGGTGAACACTTGAAAGACAAAGACATGTATTCTGGGTGTGGGACTCTTAATTTCCAGGAAGTTGTCACTTTTATGGTAGACACATCCACTTGTAAAATTAGGACCTAAGTCAACAAGAAAAGTTAGGAGTTCGAAAGTAAAAATGGTTCTTTTTCATAAGTAGATTTTAGAAGAAAATAAGGACACTTCAAAGATGTGGCCCAAATTCACTGATCTGTGATCACAGGTGGCGGCTGTGACCTTAGGCTACCTCAACCCCGCTGAAGAGTGTCATCCAAAGTCTAGCAACACCAACAAATGAGAACTTTTATGTAACACTTGCTTTTGAAGGAACTTCTATCTATTTAGGGGCATATAATATACAAAAGTATTTTCAAAATGTGCAAAGGTATAAAAATAAAAAGTTCAGCTAAAATGTTTAGACCATTGTGGGAATAGGCCCACCTTCATATGCTTTTCAATTCTGAACACACTGGCAGTGCTCAAAACACATTACAAAAGTAATAACATGATAATGGAGTTGGGAATCCTGTAAAGGTTACATAGAATTCAATTTATAAATCAAAATGCCTAAAAATCAAACGTGGCCCAACCGCCTACAGGTATTGGGTTTTCAGTACATTGAATAAGACAAGGATCTCATAACCATGAAAATAAACAGTGACCAAAGTGCCCAGGGCCTCATTTTAAACTACTTAGACTCGCTTAGCTATTTGTTATCTCCTTTAAAATTATTTTCTACAATCCTCTTTGAAACAGAAGCTTTGAGGCTAGAAAATCTAAGTGTCTGATAGTAGTCAAATATTTTTGAATGTAAGAATTGGGAAAATGAGATAGCCTGGGGAGAGATGCTCAAGAGCAAATGGGTCACAAATGAATGTTTGCCAAGCCGCATGATCCCAACGTAATTGTCCACAGTGGAGTTAAGCTTAAATAAATAAATAAATGATAACCACTGTGCATTCCACAAGTTGAATTATGTTGTTGATTTATGAGACTCCTTGAAATTTTTTCTTGTAGGAAGAGATTTTCTTCCTTTAATAAAATAGGATCTAGAAATTGGTGAGAATCAACTCTAGGTGTTAGAGTTGTTTGACAAATAAATAAAATTATAAGGAATCTTTTAAATGAAATTATGATAGCTTTGTATTTTCCCCAATGACAGAGAAAAATATAATCATCTAGGGAATTCAAAGAATGCAAAAGAGTAAAAGGAAGAAATTTAAAATCTTTGGGACAACCTCTCAACCCTTTGATAAAAATCATCTTCAAATATCTCTGAATTTTGCTTATATGAATAGTTATATTCTATATGATTCTATTCAATATACTCAATAGGTATTATCAATAAATACACTACATTCTCCTTTAAAAATTAATACACAATATTACAATTGTATATTGAGTACACAATCATTCCTATGGAGGAAAAAATTAATTGACACATTTCTCTACAATAAAGCAAATTATTGAGTATATATCATAACATTTCTAATAACTAGTGTACTTCACATTTTTATTTGCTGATATGTGGAATTTGAAGTGAAACATTAACAATATAAATTTTAAAAGGAAGTTGAAAAACATATTTGTAATTAAGGACTGGGAAAATGTGACTTTCACTGATAAGGATAGCTCATTCCACTCCATAAATGAGATCTTTCTTTCCTTTTCCTATAATAGGTAGGAATATAAGAAACTGAGACAAAGGAAAAAGATAAGACTGGAAGGTGCCCTCTAGATTCTGCTTAGAAAAGAGAAGAAATGGCAAATAATTTTAAGGTTAAGAAGAAAACTGTAGAAAACTTTTGATCTTCAGCCCACCTTAGAAATTGCAGTGACCCTGGGGATGTATACTCTCAAAAACTCCAAAAAAAAAGAAAGAAAAAAAAACAGAAAAGAAAGAAACAAAAAGAAAAAAGGAAATTCCAGGACAGACTTAAGTGTTTCTGGAATGTACTCAGGTTGGATGTACTTCTCATTGCAGAAAATTTTCCTCTGATTTAATCTCAATGTATGCAATTTGGGTAATTTATTTCCAAATTTATAAAGTGAGTAGTAGCCAATTAATATTATAGGTACAACTGTCAATAGAAAAAAAAAGTACTAAGCAAAGATGCATGACTGTTTCCTAACTTTACTTGTATTCATTTATTACTGGATTGAAAATTTTATTGTTTTTTAGCATGATCAGTTAAGTAAAGGTACCTATCAAAAGTATAAGAAAAACTTATAAAAATTATTTGGAACATGAACATGAGCACAGGCCACTATGTCTGACTTTTGCGTTTAGTCACTCATTTAAATCCACATGTGTCCTTCTCACTTTATAATTGCAGAAGAAAAGAAGTATAAGTATATAAATCTACATCTATCAAAATAATGCCTTAAACAAATATGTAAGATGACTGTTCTTTAGTTAAACAATAGAATATCATATTTTTTCTCCCCAAAATTTTGCACATTTGTTTGAAAGTTCTATAGGATTTCAGACTTGGTGGTAGGTTTGCCAGGCTCATAATTTCTATAATATGTGTCTTATAAGTCAAAGTAAAGGCTTTCAAAATTTTATAGTGAGTCATATTTTGAAATACATCCAATTCCCTAGAGAACTCAGATGGGTAAATTTCATGCATATAGCATGCTACTAAGATACATAGCAAGGTCCATGGAAAATAGCGAGTTAAGACATTCTGAAAGTAAGATGCAAAAAGAAAAAAAGGCTGTCTAGGATACCCAGATAATATCTGGCAGGATGTTCTGTACAGTAGAATCACTTAAATATTTATTACATTAAATGTATGCATGAAGAAAGGAGAATAAGAACTGAGTTCCCTTTTCTAGGTAGGAAAAGTAAAAGTCATTCTGAGAAGCTGCTCTCTCTTACCAGAATATCTTTATTAAATCTGGAAAGCAGAATTCCTAATGTCAACAACATCCAAAATCATCACAACAAGCCCCGCCAAAAGTCCCACTGATCTGGAAACCAGGTTCAGGTACCATCTGTAGAAAGAGGTATTGAAAGTCCTACCGATGTATGTTAAGACCATAGAGTACTCGCTTCAATTACTGACTTATTAGGTTCTAATTACTCTCCTAGGAATTAAAAAAAAGGCAAATCTTTCAGTCGTAGACTCATATACCATCCCAGTAGTAACCTTAAGAATATATTAAACAAGGATGATAATGCTGTCAAATAACAGGTCTGTCTTAATTTGAAAGCACATTCTAACAGACCTACAAGTTATAAGAACTCTTTTGAGATCTGAGGGCATAGTTCAGCAGGTAGAGTGCTTGCATAGGAAGCGCAAGACCCTGTGTTCAATTCCTCATCACCACATAAACTGGATGTGGTAGCACACACCTATAATCCCAGTACTTGAATGACTACGGCAGGAGGACTGCTGTGAGTTCAAGGTCACCCTGAGCCTGGATTACAGACTGAGACCCTATCTCAAACCAACAACCAAAACAACTTCTCTAAATAAATAATCATGGACAGTTGTGGACATTTTTCATCTTTATATGACCATGCAAAAATTTATTAACATGTAATAATTTTACACAGTAATAAGCTTCAATGTAATATATATATATATATATAGTATCAATCATTCACAATTATAATAGATGCTTCTGTTATTAACGTTTTGAGAGAACAGTGATTGGTTGTATGTATTTGAGTGGAGAAACATGGAGATTATGTCATTTATTTATTATACATTTCTAGTCTTCAAATTTATTTATTCACTATATCTAACTTGTATGAACTGGATATATATTCAGACAGATAACTGGTGGATCCTAGAAAAGAAAAAATCTTCATTGGCAAACACTCCGTCCAGAAGAATTTTTAGGTTTTCTGCACAGCCCTATTAGTACAAAAATTCGAATCATGTTTTTCTTGGTATATGTCACTTCTTTTAATTGTCATATATGTGCCATTCAATATTAATATGGAACCTTGAAACACTTTCTGTCAACGGAAAGGAAAATAAAGAATGTAAAAATAAAGATTACGAGGAATTCAGGTGGTTTCTTTGTTCATACCAATGCATTCTCTAGCCCACTAAAAAGTAATATATATATATACATATATATACATATATAATACATATAATACATATATATACATACATATATATATATATATATATATATATATATATATATAAAACAGATATGTGTTCCATTTTAATTTTTACTTTTTTAAACTTCAAAGTTAGAATTAAGTAAATAGAACCTGGCTGTGGTGTTGCATGCCTTAATCGTAGCACTTGGGAGTTTGAGGCAGGGGGACTGTTTTGAGCTCAAGGCCAATCTAGCTCAGTCCAGCACTATAGAGCAAGACGTTGTCATGAAAAAAAAGGAAAAAAGAAAAAGAAATAGAATAAGAAAGAAGAATAATAAAAGAAAGAACATGATACTGCAACCTTGGAATTTTTGACACAGAACTCATAACAATCAGAATGAGAACTAGATTCAGGTGTATGTGTGTTTTTTAGAGCTTAGATTTTTTATATAAAATATTTCCCTAGTCTATAAATACATTTTAATTTCAAAAGAAGAAAAAAACTATAGCATTAGTTTTATTAAAAACATGCCTAAGGGTATATAGTATTTTCACAAAATTCCAGCTCTTTATTTATTTCCTGGCTTCTGAAATGTCTGCCATTTACCCTTTTTCATTTTATTTCTTCGATTTAATATTTCTCCAGTCTCTCCCTATTACTGTTCTTTAATCTTTAATTTCTAGGTTTTGGTTTAGATGGCACCAAATCACAACTCACAATGTGACCTTGGAGTTCCTCTTCTGAACACTAACTTGACAAAGGTCACATAACTAGCAAAGTCTAAACCTGAATCTAAAACTCGTGTTCTTTCTGTAAATACTATGTTTTTTTGTTTTTGTTTTTTAGACCACTACAGGATCAAACTTTCTCATTGTAGTTTGCACTCTTGTAAAAAATACATATCTTTACACAAATTTCATGACACTCCCTCACACTAGCTAAGCTATGCTCATTGAAAGTGGAATCTAAAGATATTATTTCACAAACACTGCTATGGTCTGCATTATACAGATCTAGAAGTTTTGAAGTCTGTAATGCTGTGTTTCCTAGAAGTAATTTTCCTTTCGTACTGTGGGACAGAGCTGTAGAACTGATTGAAGGTCTACATTCCAGATAACTATTCACCCTGTCTTTCTTCTTATTGCAACAGCTTTTGGTTAATTTCATCAGACACAGAAGTTAAACTCTGAGGGCCATGTAGGTTGACATCTAAAAGCCAATGTTGAAAGTTTTTCTGACTCAGGGTCAAAGAAAAGAGCTTTATGCAATAGATACTTTATTAAAAAAAGACAACGATTCTTTTTAAAACCCTCATTTTAAATCAAGATGTGTGTTACAGAAAAAAAAATTAATGGGTGTTCACATCGTGTGTTTAAATGCTTTTGCTTGAACTAAAATTTCACTGGCAGCAGCATTGGTATTTATGTGACAAAGAGATGGGACTTGCAGCAAAATGACAAGAATAAAAAAAGGTCATGGTGTACTTAAGAGGAAATATATCACAGAGACAAGACAACCATTCTATCGTAATATTTTTATTAGCGTCAGTTAGTCAACAAACATACTTGGCACTCCTTTGCGTCCTTATTTTGTACAAGAGAGGTAGGAGTCACATGAAAGGAGGTATATACATAAAAACAAAGCCACAAGAAAAGAAAAGTGCTGTTTCAGAGATAGGTAGACAATATGTTTTCTTTGTCTTGTTGAATAAGAAGGTGATTGCCATATGCAACCCGGGAAAAGGAAGGCCATGTCCAGAGCTAACACAAATAGTATAACAAAGGAATGAGACAACTTTCACTTCTCAGATTTAGAAAAAATTAGAGCACTTGAATGTAGAAATTCCACAGGGCAGAGGTGAGAGAATGGACAAGAGAACTTATTAATGGTTCAACTGCAAACAATTGTGACCACCGCACTACAGGCAGGAGGGACCCACTGGAGGCAGACACACAGCAAGTATGCTGATTGTAGTTGGATCTATATTTATGCAGAATCACTGAAATCTGGAAGGAGGAGAAATGTCACCTTTCGTATTTTCTATAAAACTCTACTTCCTATAAATATCCATTCTGGCTGATGTTAGAAATAAAGAGTGAAATTGTGCCAGTGAAAGATAATTGATTTATCCTAGCTTTCCAAAGTCCCACATGTTGGAATCAATTACAAGTCTAAACTCGCAGTTGGAGTGGGTTTTCTTTTCAGGGGTCTTTTTAAATGTTCTCTATTTTGAGTTTGTGTTTAGCAGTGGGAAACTAGAGCTCGTACACTTTCAAGGAGCAAGAGGCATAATTTCTTCTTCAGTATGTGCTGCGTGCATTGAGATGGTTGGATGATATGCCTTCAAGTACAACTGCTCTCTAAGTATCTTGGATGATGATGTCCTTGACCGAATCATGACAAATCACTCTATGATTCCTCCTACATGAATCTACCCTTTGCTCCCACAGTGGGTAATAGGAACAACTATTATTCTGGTCTGTTTGTACAGATACCTAACTCACCCATCCTGCTGGTAGCAGCCCAGTACTGGACAGAGATAGTCTACAAGAGACTGTAGCCCACCCAGGCACATACAGCAAGTCACTGAGCTAGTTGCACCTCTCTGTGATTTGTTGAAATCTGAGTTCATCTAGGATTTCTTCATCCCAAGATAGAGAAAGAAGGCAGAGTCAGCACATCTGTGTCAGAAGTTGGTTTGTCTTCTTTTTCCCACTACAACAAAATAAAGTCTTGGGCTTGACTATCAAATAGAAAGTTATCTTGATCTAAAGATAAGACTCTATGATGTTATTAGGTCTGGCTGGAGAATTAAACACAGGTAAAGGGCAAATCTACACAGATAGATCTCTGGATCTAGAAAACCCTTCTGTTCCTTAAGAAGCCCAAGCTTTCAGAAAAAGAAAAGAAAAGAAAGTCTCATCACGGATTAGAGGGAAAAATCCCAGTGACTTAAGAGCTCATAAATACTTCCTTAATTAGCAGAAGCAGAAGTATAAATGGGAACGGTCGTGTTAGGTGTGAGTTGTTAACAAAGCACGCAGGACATGATGAAACCCAATCCAAGAATTACACAGCAGAGTTGAAGAGAGAAGCAAAATCTAAGTGGCAGTTAAAGGCAGAAAAGACAGGAATAATTGACCAGTTGGATGAGATAAAGGTGAGCAGAAGGAAACAGTGGGCATTACACCATGGCTTGGAAAACGGTCGGTAGCAATAGCACCAGCTTCTACAGGAGGCATGAAACTGGTGGGTCTGTTGGGGAAACAAAGGAAACCAGGCTCAAATCAAGTGTGAGGTGGTTACATTTTGGAATCTGAAGCCAAAAAATTGACAAATAAATGCTACATGAATGAACAAGTATATCACAAATATGTGAAAATAGTCAACGCAGCAGTATCTGAAGTTGGCTTCTTTTTCTGCTCCAAGTAAAACACAATACAAAACCATTCATTTAGGTGAACTGTGCAGCTAGCCTAACAGAGAAGCAGCAATCTGTGCTCATAAAAGAAAAGCAACAAAAAGACGATGCTATGCAGATATTTCCAAAAGCTCAAACACGGATTATTAAATGCAAATTACTTCTCCTTTTCTATTCTGTCCTAACATTTACTCAAGAACTATTTCACAGGGAGTTAACAAAAATAAAACTAAATGATAGCCTTTCTTTTCTTTTGTTCTTCATATTAATGATTTATCCAAAAAAGCCTGAAAACCCAAATCATCATAATTTAAAGCAATTCATTATCACTTGCCGACAAACTCAGAAGATGAGCTTAAAACCTACAAATGAAAATGAGAAGAAGTTAACCCTAAGTAAGAAATGAAAGTAAATTAACACTGGGCTTTTATGTAGTCTTTTGTTGAAAATATAGGACTAATATGACAGGGACCTGAAGCTGGATAGTTAAGATGAAAGTCGCAAAGTCACACAGGGAAAAAATCCACAGCATTTCTCTCCTGCCTGACAGTTTAGTTCCATCTTTCATTTCATATCCCCAGGACTCATTAATGAATGAAATGGAGATACCCAAAGGATATCTTGACAGAAATCCTTCAACAGAAATTAAATAGAGAAAATGACAAGCGAGGGGACCCACATTCGTCCTACTAACACATTAGGGTTCCTGGAGCTACACCGGACACAGCTGGCCTTAGATCTTTAAAAAAAAAATGCCTTGAGAAAGTCGTGTTAAACTTGAATTTTTGTATTATATTTTTAATCCTTTTGCACTTACCCATTACCAGAACTAATGAAATCTTAAGTATGTCTGGTGTCTTTTCACAAACTTATGAGTTAGTTAGGAGGATTTGAACTATAGTTGATTTTACACCCTAATAGAACTTTAAAGAATGCAACCCTGTTCAAACGTCAGTTCCCTGTACTGTGACCGTGAGGCAGGCTTGTAGGAGAGAACTGAGAAGCCAGGAGGTCTGGGTAACAACACTGACCTGTCACCTGAGGCACAGCTCTGAGAGGTTACTCATACACTGCCTGGTCAGCTAGAAAGGTGCCGTGCTTGTAGCTCTAGGCTGTCATAAAAATTGCCACCAATTGAGTGGTTTGAATGAGTAGAAATCCATCACTCCCAGTTCTGCAGGAGAGGAAGCTGAGATCAAAGGGCCAGCAAGGCCCTGCTCTCTTCTGGAGGTCCTGGGGGAAGAGCCATCTCACGCCTCTTCGGTTTCCGGCGATGCTTGCCATTTTGGGGTTTTGTAGACACACAAAACTTTGTTCTCTGCTTTTTCTTCATATTGCCCTCCTCTTTGTATCTCTGTTTCTTTTTCTCTCTCTTAAGAATATTCTTGTTGTAGTCAAGGTCCATTCTAGTATGCATAATCTCATGTCTAGGCTGCCCCTAATTACACCTGCAGATCTAATCAATGAAGTTCTTTAGACAATACTATTTCACTGACTATAGATACCCACCAGGAAGACAATGCAAAGCTGAGAAGAGAAGCTTAATGAGCAATAGAGACACTGAAAACTAACAACTTAGATTTAGTAAATTACCATCACAAAAAATATGTCCACACCAGGAATCCCCTATCAAACTGCTTCTACAGGTAGATGTAGAAGTAAAAGTGTACATTAATTAGACTACAGAGGCCTAGACGGCTTAAATCCTGATTAAATAATAAAAGAATGAAAGATCAAAGGGAAAGATGTCACAGCCCGTTTAAATAGAATAGATGCACTTTTTCAGGCAAGGAAGATTTTTTAAAAAGGTTTTCTTGTTATAATTCGGTCTATTTCCATATACTGATCAATAAATTGGTGTTGAAATTGTGATTAAATATTTCATTATTAACAGACAAATAGAAATTTTTAGTTGTTTTTTTTTCTTTCTAACTTTTCATACCTAAATCACTTTGTGGTGTCCTAGGACTTTATAAATTAAAAGGTAGGAGCATATACCTTAAGAAAAATTTGTAAGAGAGAATTCATTCAGTTGCTGGGGGATTAAACCTGGGGCCTCATGCTTCCTAGGCAAGCACTCTCATCACTAAGCTACTCCCCCAACTCTTCAACTAGTATTTGTCAGACGCCTATGGTCTACTAGAGACACTTTCAGGACACAGGGATAGACTAGTGGGCAAGATCAATGAATATCCTGGGTACTAAAGATTTACTAAAATAAGCATGTAGACAAATAAATAAATCATTTGCATAGCGACAAATTCTATAGAGAAAATTTGAGGTTGTAATGAAGGACAAAGGATACCATGGGGTAACGTGCAGGATATATGATATATGGCCTGACAAGTAAGTAACACAAATATTTGGAGAGAGAAGCATTCCAGTCAGAAAACGAAGTGGAGGATTCTAGGTGGGAAAAATCTGATATCTGATAACCTCTTCCACAACAACATGAAGGCACACAAGCAAGCCTGCAGTCAAATTCAGGGAGACCAAACTAGTCAACACTGGAAATGAAACTGACTACCCAGAGAAGAGTTAACAGTATGAGTCACAAGAGAAAGAAAGAAGAACACTGGTCCACAGACTCATCCAAAACAGAAGACATTAAGTCACCAAAAGCACTAACGTAACTCATGACTGCAAGTCCCAGAGGCTCTAACGGAGTCCTCAAGTCAAACAGATTCAATTAGGCTCTCATGTTATAATAGTTCAGAGGTGAACATTTCAGAACTAAAGGAGAACTTCTACCATCCTGAAAGAAGTTATCATTGAGTGTGAGATGGCAGTTTTGGTTGTCATTACTTCCTAGGGGGAAAAAAAAAAAAAACACGGACTAAGAAAATGGCTAACAGCTGGGAAGTAAATAAAGGAATGGAAATCATCCAGCCTCTTTTTGATAGAGCAGTAAAACAAAATTCCCTAGCTCTATTACCCAAAAAGTTGTCCCAAAATCACATCTAGGTGCAAGAGGCTAGGCGATGTGTTTTCTCACGTGGTGGCTATCTTACTTTCTCATTCTCTGACAAAATACCGACATGCACAAATTGGGGAAGGAAGTTTATTTAGTTCACAAGTTCAGAAGGTCACAGTCCATTTCGTGGTGGCTGGCTACGGTGGAAACACATGGCAGAGGCAGGTGTGGAAGCCTCGCCTTATGGCGTTTCAAACCAGAAGGTAGAGGAGGGAATAATGTTGGAACTAGTATATACTCTGCCAGATCCTATCCCAGTGATCAACCCCTTCTGGATTAAGCCCTAGGCATCCAACCTTTCCGGCCAGGCCTCACCTCCCAATAGCACATAGCTCCATTCGTATCCAACTATATCTAAAAACGTGAGGCCTTTTGAGTATACCCCAGATCCAAAACACAATCACGGCCTTCTGACAGTGTCAAAAGATAGTGAGGAGCAACTAGTAGCTTCTGACACTAATGAGGAAAAGGAAATTTATAAAAGAAGTTACAGTCATCACTAAGGATAAAGATGTAGATGAGCTGTACCCAACATTTACCCCAGGTCCTAACTCCAGAGATAAAGCCATCAAGAATGGGACATAAGGACTGACCACACAACAGACCCCTGAGATGATCAGTAATTCACAGTTAAGCAGAAGCAGGGACCTCCCATTTCACAAGATCAAACAGATTTCCTTGCTCAAATGTAGGTATCAGAAGAGCTGTGTTTCCAAGCATCTAGGCCACGGTATGAAATCCAAGGCTAACTTGGGCTATCTTTGTTTTAATTATATGATCCTCTGACTGAGGAGAATGCTCTGATAAATGTCACTATTATCATTTAAAATTGTTAAGATATCACACGCAAGCATGAGAATGCACACAAATACCCCTCTCCATGTAAATTTATTTGACTCCTGAGCATAGATTGCTAAAGTCTGGGTATTAATTTCAGCTAGACAGGAATGCTGAGTGAGTGAAATCTATTTGTCTCTGAGTTTTATGTAGGGAAACATCAGAAAGACTCATGATTATAGGATGGGATACAAAATTACAAGTCCTTCTGCTTCTATATATTACCATAAAAGTTTTTTTAATTGGTGTATTCTTTACTGTATTTCTCATTTCATACTTCCTCTTAGCTAACTTTCTCTGTTTTGCATAAAATTACCTATTTCCTCTTTTCCACTGTTCCCAACTCCCCAAAAAAGTGTTTGATTCTCTGAAATATTCTTGCATTTATACATGAGACTTATAAATTACTTATGAATGACCCATACATCTTACCCTTTTATAATTAGCCCAATGTATTTATAAAAGAATTAAAGTATATTCCACATTTGGAAATTTTTGTGAACCTGGAGCACATTCATTATTTTAAAAATTCCCCTATCTCCTAATTTCTTTGATTAGTAGAAGGCAATGAAAAAAAAATATATACATTGAACATTTCCTCCTATAAGAGCACTTTAATGGCTGGTCCCAGAAAGAGGTAACATGAAAGATGAGAAGACGGGAGCCAATTTATAACCAATTCAGTTCAACTTTTACATAATTGTTGCCAGAATCAGAGAGAATTTAAATGGAAATTTAATCTAATTTGATATTAAAGTACTAAAGACTTGAAGTGGCCTCTGTATCAGTTCTCCAAATATAACGACGATCGTAGCAGTTGAGTTCATTCTCTTCCTGAGCCTGCTCTTTTCTTCTCCAACTTCCTCCTGTGCCTCTGTACCTTGTTTTCTTCTCAGAAATTTGGCATTTTCTGTAACCCTGAATCAATCTTGACTAAGGTGAGCTATACGGAGTTGTTCCATCAATGCCACTTTTAGATAACATATTTAATATTTTAAAGGACACAATGAGAACCCACTGTGTACCAGAGTATAGTTATGACAAGGGGGAGGCAGCCCTAAAAAGGCAGGCAGGGTGTCTTCTCTGAAAAATAGATCTTGCATTTCTAGTTGGCTTGATTTCTAAATTATCTTTACTATCGCCTTAACCTGGCCTCTAACAATTGGTCTCCAAAACTGGTCCCCAAATGCCAGTTAATAATTTTTTTTTCTCCATCATAGGAATTCATTTTGATAAGAGAACCTATGAGTTCCAAAGCTGTGTTAGATAGCTCACAAGATCACCTCTTGGCTTTATCTCTAATCTTAGGGTCTGCTCAATAATCTATTCTCCAGTGTTTTCCTGTAGCTTCCTACCCAGCTCTTGCCAGTTTCCTGAGCTAAAACCGAAAGATATCTTATTAACCCCAAATAATTTGGGACTAGACACTCATCAATGAAAAGTTCATGTGATCTTGGAGTATCACACTTCCAGGTCCTACTTGTAATTCATCAGTTGAGATTGGCGATAACTCAAATGGTACTTACAAATGCTGACTACCTTCTTGACCATCAGCAGCAATTGCTAAGCCCTCAAGGACTCCACACGTTGCCTGCTTGGATGAACACTTTCCTTTTCTACATGTAGAACTAACATCCCATCCTTCCCTGGCGTCTGTTATCAATCCACACACATCTGCATTTTTTAACTATAGGAAACACTACGGACACAGAAACTCTGGCACCTGCTTCTCTACCTCATCAAGTCCACACCACATACTATTTGTAAATTGATATCACAGGTTTGTCACTATACAATGTGATGTAAATCATTTCTATTGCAACTGGCAAGCCATAAGTTTCTCTGGACCTTGGCTCTGTTGTAATAGTAGCCTCTTTTGAAATGCCATACTTAAAACAAATGTCCTTTTACATTGCTCCAAAGGCCATTAACAACAGCAGTTGGTCATGGGCTAACACTTTATTCAAAACCAGCTTGTTAGAAAAACACCACACATCAAAAATATTTAACCTTAAAGGGAAATATTTAATTTAAATTATATGATGCCTTGCTCTCTATTTTCATCTGTAAGTGCACTGCTAACTGATGCTGTAACTTATTTCCACCCTTTCCTTAGTAAAGTGTGAAATATCCATCATGCCGAAGCACTTAAGTTACAGGCAGTTTACTCACATTAGATCTCATTAGCAATTACACTAGTGTTCAAAATACATTACCTCATTTGTCTCTTAGCCCATATAGTTTTTTACATAATGAATTAGACCAATTAGTCTCACATGACAGAAGGAAATCTTAAATAACACTGTCCTTACTTTAAGACAAGCTTGACTGAAGTGCAATGAAAGAAACCATAAAATTAATTTGTTTTGTAAGAAAACAAAAAGAATTAGATAACCAAACTTCAATCTCCATATTTGTGGTCTGCATCAGAGAAAACAAAAGCAGCGAAAGGAAGGGCAACACTTCACTCAGTTTGGTTTTTGAAAGACATAACTTCATTAATTGCATAGCTAAGAGCCATTGTTAAATGTCCAAACCAAGTTGCTTATAGACTTTTCAATTGAAGCCATTATTGTCCTTTGGGGAAAAGCTTGCTGATCGTAATCAGCAAAGAAACTTACAGCTCTTGCACTGATCAATAGCTACAGATTTTTGGAAACACAAAGCCAGCCCTCTGTCCACATGTTGATTTTGCCAATACGGTGTTGTTTCTTCGTGCCCCCATTCTCCCTCCCAGTGATTCTGTCCAACACTGAATTCAATTTCATATCCACAGTTAATTTCTCTACCTTCATACCTCAAATGGAATAATAAGACACTCATGACAAACAGGTGTTACCCAAACAAAAATAGATTTTGCCCTGAGCAGGCATGTATGAATTGCTCCCAGCATTCCATTTGTGCACTCCATGACCCTACAAGGGTCCTGTACCTTCAAAGCCATCAGTATAGTAATTATCATCTTTGTAGATCATAATTACTTTCCTCATTGTTCTATCAAGGTCTGTCATTGCCATGAAATGACTGTGGGCTAGATAACTATTTCAAAGTGCCTCCAGTCTGCCATTTATGGGCGTAATAAATTGTGTCACCTGAGAGTCAACAGGAGACACCAATCTGATAGCAAACCAGCTCCTAAAACTGAGCTCAAAAACCTTGAGGTGAAATTTGACCCAATCATTTCTCCATAATCAAGGTGACTCTTAATATGTCTTTTTTAATGTCATAGTAGTTAAAGATCATTTACCACTGAAGGAGAATGTGAAATAAGGATTCTGGGTCAGTAGGGAAGGAGGTTTTTAGAAAACGCTCACATTACAAAAATGAATTTTCCTTACTCCTTTAAACTCAGCATCATTTTCAAAGGAAGTGTACATTAGAGAAAGTAAATCACAAAGACAGTAGAATTAGAATCATTCGTTTGGCCGTGCCTGGTTGGGAAGCTCATTTTTCTTCTCTTACCATTTTCTTCTGCTTTTACAAAAAATTATCTACCAGACTTCACTAAAGCATGTGCTTTATGTTCAAATCACATCTTTTAAACTGGGAGGTTTTTTTAAGGCTTTTAAAAATGCTTATCACTGGCAGTTTGAAATTATTGAATCCAGTATTTGCTATTCAGAGTTGAACTCAGAGAACCAAGGACTTTCTGAGTTAACTCCCTTTCTCTCAACTCCCACAGTTCCACATACACTCTCATTATACCTGGTGGGCAACTCAGGGAATCTTGTGCTGCTTAGTTAGGACAAAATAGAAATGTTAATTCTGAATTTGCATCCTTAAGAGACTTTCAATATTACCTTAAAAGCTCAGAAATGACCCAGTTCTAACAAATGATAAGTGCAGAATGTCCTCTACAAAGGTGGATGAAAATACATTTCAATTAATCCTTTTTTTTTCCAGTAAATTTGTGCTATTTAACTTTTTGCTGGTCACTTTTGGAGATCTTTAACATCACAGGAAATAATTTCCCAAACCCTGCCTCACACACAGACTTTGCAGTCTACTTGGGAAAGTGGTTTACGCATGCAAAATAAGTTTTAAAACTGTATCAGAGAATATAAGCTCAGGTGACAATTTATGCGTTTAGGGAGAGAAAAGATCAAATTGAGACAAAGAAATTGTCAGGAAAGACAATACTGAATATTTTTAACACTGGGAAGGGTTTGGCTATTGGATATGGTTCAGAGTTCCCATATGTTCTCTCAAGAGAATTTTTAACTTTGCCTAATTGATCTCCAAGTAGAACTCAGTCCTTCTCATGTTTAAGAGCCTTCCTGGCACAAAGAAACCTGCGGCTCCCATCTGTCTTTAATGAATGACTCACACTATGTGGCCCCAGGTTTCACAAGGAGGCCGCCTTTCAGGGCCTCTTTCTACCAGTCAAGATCCAATGGTCATTTTAACAATAGATCTTGAATTACTACTCCTGAACTCTTTTTTCCCAAATATTATTCTATTACTATCTTTATTAAAGTAGAGTCCTCTGGGCTTCTTTATTTGGCAGCAATCGAAAACAAAACAAGGAAAACATGACTTGACAAACACATGGCTTCCTTGTGCTATTATTTATTGTACTAATTCGTGTGCTTTAAGCAAAGAAGCTAGAAAATCAGTTTCAAGTTCTCTGATGTATCAAAATTCCCCAGTCATCTATAATACCTGTGGCTCTGCAGTGACAGATGTATGCCATTTGGTTTTCACTATCAGAACCCTGGATCCTTCACAAAGATACCTCTCCAATCATTTCTGGGCATCAATTTCTGGACTTCAATCATTCAGTTCCCCAGTCTTAAATAGCTTAAACTTCACAACTGATCCAGACAGAAATAGCTGCAGTAATAATAAACATGTACTGTATGGATATTATGTGTGACTATTTGTACCACGATATGTATGTATACTTGTTCGTTCAATCCTCACAACTGTAAGAAGTCACTGTCCTACATTTATTTCTATATTTATTATATGGATACAAATCAATCTTCAAAGACTCATTTACCTAAGCCGACAGAAAGAAGATTTTGATCCATTCTTAATGCTGGCCTCCCATCATCAGAGGATGCTGTTTGGAAAAAAGGAAGGAAAAAAAAAATCCTCTTGTCCATTCTCACCCAGAAGAATGCCTAAACATTTCCTATCAGTGAGCCCGTCTTCTGTGAATCAAAGTAACCCCTGCTTCTAGCCAATGGAATGAGGTGGCCAAGACATTTCTAATGTTGAAAGAGAAGCAATGCTGATTTGTGATCATATTACATTGGAGAAAACCAGCCACATATTTGCACCTAGACTCAAGAGGACCAGAGGAAATGAACTATGTGCTTCTCAGGGAAGGCATTACTCTGGGAAAAGGACACAATACATTTTGGAGAACAAATAGTCATCTTTGTCACCTTTTACCTGCCATGTAGCTCTTATTTAACAAATTCTACTCTCAAAAAACCACTAATAAGATGAATTAGATTAATGACACATTTATGGACCAATTAACCTTCAAGGTTGGAGTATGGTATGTTGTGTTTGCTTTTTTTTTCTTTCAACTCCTTATGTTCATCTTTAAGAGAATATTACTACATAAGTCTTTGGGTTGTCCTTTATTGTCACTAGAAATCATTTTCTTATCCCAATGATCCTCCAATTGAAGTTCTGGCCGGTGAATGCAGGTATAAGTAGCAGTAATAAATAATGTATTTTTATGAGTCATTGAGGTTTAAGGTCATGTTTGTAACACAATACAATATAACTTCAGGATAACTGACAAATGTAATGAAATTTGATCATTCTGTGACAGTAAGTAATTTGTGATGGCCTGCTCAGAGGGAGTCTGTAGGCAATATGATTATGACCACTTGGACTTCAAATGTAGTAAGTCTTTTGTAATCTCTGAAAAACCCAAAGAAATTCTTTCAAGATGGCCATCTAAAGATGACCCAGAGCAATCCTTCCTAAATATTTGTGTGCCAAAGTTATGAGGACCAAAACCTTAGTACATTTTTAGTTTGGACATAGTTGGGTCTCTCTCTGGCTCCTGGAAATATTTCATTTATATACCACAAAGTCTCAATTAAAATTCAGCCCATTGCACTTTTAAAGAGATTGTCTGAGAACAGGAAGAATAATTGTCTCTTTACATTTTACAAGTAAACAAAATCTTTTTGCCTCATTCTTGCTACAGAGTGTCTGGCTACTCACAGACAATATTTGACTTGTCTCCTATCATCTTAGAGATAAAGTCTAAGGTAAGGGGCCAATGCATACCCTTTTTAGTACGTGTGTGTGTGTGTGTGTGTGTGTGTGTGTGTGTGTGTGTGTGTGTGATTCATGGCATTTCTTGTGTGCACTGATGACAAAATTAATGAAGATGAATATTAAAAAACAAGGCACTAAAAACTAAAGGAATTAGTAAGTGACCTTTGTCTATTTTATAATTGTTGCAAATTTTTCTCTTCACTCCTAAGTCAACTAATACTTAGTGAAATACTCTGATCTTGTCTACAAAGACTTAAACTGGCAATAAGGACAGATTATATGTGAGCTCCATCTCAAGCCACAATAGCCAACAAGGAAGTAAGGCCTCTTGGTAGCCACGAAGTGTGAACTTTACACCCATTATGGATAGCATCCCCAGTCAAAAGCTTTGCTGCAACTTTGTAGAAAACCCCAATACAGAGATACCAGCTGAGCCATTCTCAAATTTCTGAAATTCAGAAATTTCTGACTTTCAGAAATTTTGTAGGATGGTGTCTATGTGTTTTTTAAACTGCTAGGTTTAGGGACAATCTGACATACAGAACAGATAACTGATACATGTAAAATATTAAAATTTTCATAGACTACATGTCACAATGAAATAATATTATCCTTTCCGTTATCATGACTCTGCTACTTATAATTAGGATCTTTCTTCCTCCATGTTACACTTTTTCAAAAATGCTGAAAATCAGGAGAGATTATATCAAAAGCAGTATTTTAAAAAATAATGACTTGGGATGTCTAACAAAAACAACAGATCCAAGATACTCCAAGTAATATAAGCAAAAAAATAAAGGTATTCATACCCATACATATCATAGAGAAACTACAAGATGCCAAAGATAGAAAGTCTTACAAGCAGCCAGAAAAAAAGATCACCTTCTAACATATTTACTTCACAGCTGAGTTATGCTGTTGCAACCATGGAATCCACGAAGGAGTGCGTTGATATTTGTCTTCTTGCACTTGAAATTCTATATCTTTTGAAAGTGGCTCTCACAAAGGAAGGCAAAATGAAGACATTTTCAGACAAGTGGACTGAGAGTCTAAATTACTGCATTATCATCTAAAAGAAATTCTACCACATAGACTTCAAGCACACAGAAAATAAGCTCAGATGCAAGCCTTAAAAATCAAGAGTGAATGAAGAACAAAAAACAAAAGGAATGTTTAGGAAACCAGAGGATAAAAGATATGAACTACAAATAAATAGTAGTGCCTTGCTAAAGATAAAACAGAATTAAAATACACAACTGTGATGTGATGCATGTCAGAAGGTAAACAGAGTCAGAATACTCACTTAAGTTGCTTTGTTTGTAATTAAATTTAATATACAATAAAATTTAAACACTGGAAAGTCAAGCACATATTGTAATCACTAAGATAGTCACTTAACAAAAGAGACACAAAGTGCATAAATTTCAAACCATTATAGAAATAAATAGAAAGATAAAAATAGTTCAAAAAGTACAAGGAAAAATTAAGCACTCCACAATGAGACAAAATGGAGATCATGAATTAAAAATTGAATTATATTCCAGTATATGTGCAATTTATATAACTTACAAATGGACTAAATTCTCCCTGTAAGAAGTACAATTTTTAAGAATGGAAAAAAAAAAGCCTAAACATGCTTTAACTACCAGCCATTCAAAAAAAAAAAAAAAAACACAAGAACTTACAAAGTTTGGAAGTAAAGATATAAATTATAGAACACAAATACCAACAGAATATAATTATGGAATAGCTGTACCAATAAAATAGTCATTAAGACAAAGGATCCAGCTGCAGAGACAGTTTGCATGGATAAAAAGTTATTCAGCAAGATTATATTGATTATATTCCTCCAGAGCAATGGAATCTATAGAAAATGTGTGTGTGATTATGTAAGGGCTCGCCGGCTTGAAAGCACAGATTCCACAATGGCCATCTGTGCGCTGGAAAGCCAGAGCACCCGCCAGCGGTCCAGCCCTACATATAAGCTGCAGAATCAGGAAGACCAAGCATGACGTCCCGGTCCAGGTGTAAGGCCTGGAAGCTTCCTGGGGAGTTGCTGCTATGAACCTGTGTTGGATGGCTGAAGAAACTGGAGTCTGGTGGCCATAGCACCAGCAAAAGATGCACCACTCAGGCAGGCTGTACCTTCCAAAAAATACACCAACTTCCTTCTTCTCCCTCTTTTATTCCATTCAGGCTATAGACCCTGTTGGTGTTAAATACAATCATGGTGGATCTTCTCCGCATCGCTTTGCTGGCCTTTATGCCAGTCATCTCTGACTATATACCACAGACACACCAAAGTGCGCTTTCCTACTCAGATGGGAATTTTCTAACTCAGTAGGAAGATATTATCACAATTAATGGTCACATGATTGTAATAGTTTTAAATGTGTGATGATCTTTCTTAAAATATATACAAGAAGCTGGGAATATAGAAGTGGATGAATACTTGCCTAGCAAATGCAGCATGCTGTGTTCAAACTTTAGTGCTTCAGGGTATGTCCATAGATGACAGATTAGGTAGGTAGGTAGATATAAAGATGGATGGATATATGGATGGATGGATAGTCAGATAGATAGATACCAATGAAAGAAGAGGTCATATGGGCACACAGAGTTGATAAATAGCACTTGCAAGCAAAGAGTGCAATCCACCTTGTTGACACTTTGATGTCTAGGGAAACAAATCTCTGATAAATCTCTGTTTTGTGGTAGTATGACAGCCTGAGCTGATTAATCCAGTGACATAGACTTAAGAAAAACATAGAAAGTATAAAAAGTTATGCAAGAATTAAAGAAATCACATCAGTACTTAAAAGTCTTTCTACAATGCCAATTGAAACCAGACTGAAATTTCTACCAAATAATTGAAGCACAATAATTGCAATCCTACACAATCTCATTCAAAAATTAGGAAGAAAAATAAAACACCCTTTCAGTTCACTGAACGAGGCCAATACTACCCTGACAACAAAACAGAAATGAACAATAAAAAGAAAAGGTATAGACAAATCTGAATCATAAACTGAGATCTATAAATCTTAAGTACCATAGTAGTACATCCCATTCAGTTCAATGATAATACAAAAATGACCAAAGTGAGAGTATTCAAGAAATTCATGGTTGACTTAACATTTGAAAATAAGACAAAGTAATTCATTACATTAAGAGGTTAAAATTTTAAATTATATAAAGATCACCATAGTAGATAAAGAAAGGCTATTAGTAAATATTTTAAAACATATAATGAAATGAGAAATTATCAAGTGCCTCAATATCAAAGAAAACAAGTGTGACAACCTCTGATGAAAAAACAAGATACAAATTTTGTTAAGATATATTATTATAAGATATGTAAATGCATTGGGAAATAGATTATCTTTTGGCAGTAAAATGTTAGTATTATAAAAATATGAAATTACTTAAAGCTCTTGAGATTCCAGGTAATCCAATTAAAAGTTCAATAATTTTGTCTTGTAAAAAAAATTATCTATTAAATGCCGATATGTTAAAAGCAGCCATATATCAAACATTAAATAAAAAGTCTAAAACTTTCTAAATCAATCATTAAGATTAATTATATACATCAACAACAAAGACAATGTAGTAACAGCACAAATATACAAAAATAAACAAATGAAACAAGATACCCCAGAGAGGGAGAGAGAGAGGGTGAGAGAGAGAGATTATATGTGAATGGATATAAATAGTTGCTTTATAACAAGTGTTAGTGCTAATCAGTAAAGCTAAGTCTGACTTTTAAGCAAATGGAATCAGGACAGTTTGATGTCCATATGGGAAAAAATTCCTAAATTAGACATGATATCAAGCCATATACATGAATCAATCCCAGGTGGAATAAAGATCTAAAAATTAAAGGCAAAGCAATTAGGCTTTTGTGTGACAGGAGAGGAGACTATCTGTACGACTTCAGGATAGAGGCACTACCTACATAAGACACAAAAGACTCTAACTATTATGGGAAAAAACGGTAAATTTAGCTGTGTAAACTAGCAACTTCCCTCTATTAAACACAGAGAGGAGGAGAGAGAAAGGAGAGACAGAAGAAAGAGGGAGAGAGACAGAGTGAAGCCAACACATAAAATGTAAGAAAACATTTACAATACATACAAAGGCTCCAAATAATTGAATAAGAGGACTGGAGGAATGGCTCAGCAGTTAAAGTGCTTGCCTAGCAAGAGCTACATCAAGTGCTAAATAACCAAGTTTGATTCCCCAGCACCACATAAACCGGGCATGGTGGCACACGCCTGTTATCCCAATACTCCAGAGGCTTAGGCAGGAGGATTGCTGTGAGTCCAAGACCAGCCTGGGCTCATAGTGAGTTCAGGACCAGCCTGGGCTACAAATTGAGACCCTGTCTCAAAAAAAAAAAAAAAAAAAAAGGAGAAGAAGAAGAAGAAAATTGAATGAGGATTTAATTAAATAAGGACTTGGAAAAGCATGCTAAAATAGAGGCATGCCAAGTGACTAATAAATGGATAAAAAGAAGTTCAATTTCACTGGAAGTACAACTAAATTAACCACCATGAGATAATACTCTTACTTTTTAGATGTCTGGGTATCTACTCTGGAGAAAACAGTTTGGACACATATACAAAATTGTTGATCGTAATATTGTTCTGGTGACATCCAAACTGAAATTACCTAAAGACAGACTAGCAGGAGAGTGAATAAATAATTATGGTACCAGGAACACAGCATCAGAAATAAACTAAAATGTGGACATAGCTCATAAATACAATATTGGACAAGACCACATAACTTAAGTTCTGTAATATAATAAAGTGCAAAATACATAAAAATAAGTTATCGTGTTCATGTACATGTAATGTTTTAAAATACTTTTTAAAGCACAGAAATGATCATCACAAAATTCAGAATAGTCATTATGCTTAGGGAGAAGGGAGGTATAACAATGAAGCCGGCATAAGGGATGGTTCAGGTCTTAGCAGAGATACATTTTTATATGTATGGAAACATACATGTCCTCTTTCTATTATTTATTAGACTATATATTTATTATTTATGAATTTCTGCATACATGAGATTTACTCCCTAAGAAAGCAGTTTCAAAATTCGAGTGAAAAATATCACGCCCTACACTTCTTTTTGCCACCAAAAGGTCACTCCTAAAGTCATACTACCATTTTTTTGAATTTTCCATAGTAGATAGCTATGTAATACATAACATGCCAGTAGACTTTTTCCTGAAACAAAAAGATTAAAGTAATGATTGTATCAACAGATTCATCCAGGCACTAAAAATGTATTTGTAAAACCCCACATTCTCTTTGGATAAGTAATCATGATTGTGCGGCATTTTAAGTTTCCTCTGAGGTAGCTCAGTGATGTGGAACTGAATCATTAGCCAGCTCTTCAATGTGTAACTTCTCTTACCTGTGAAGAGAGGCAGAAAATGAAGTGTTTGGAGTAGAACAGAAAAATTCTCGTTAGCTGAGGGCTGAGAGAACGGCATGAGTGGCTATTCCAGAGACTCAAATATCACTGAAAGAAGTCCTGAGGGACAGGGCAGCCCCTGCTTCTTGCAAGGTTGATGCCTGTTACCTGGAGATCTGTAACACGCACAGCTGGCGGGCTAATGGAACATGGAAACAGAAAACAGCACGGAGATCGTTCCAGGAACAGCTGTGTGCAGGGACGTCCTTTTCCCAACCTTGTTTAAAATCATTTCTGCCTTTCATTTCTGCCTATCTTTCTGCTAACATGGACTGTCCCTTCAAGGTACTGGCTATTCTTTGACCTGCCTATCAGCAGAAGGTGGCAACTGACACCAACCAGAGATTTCTAATCCTACAAGAGTAATAGTGGCCCTGTTTATTCTGCTACCTTAAACAAAGAAAAAACAGGACAACACGCATGAAATGGTGATTTCACACCAGTCTAGAGGGAACACAAGCTGTGGTCCTAAGAGAAGGGAAGCAACGTGAACCCTGTGGTTTACTATGTTACCGCCAGAAATGTTCCCAGGCCACGGGGCAGAGAAGAGGAACCCAAATAGATTTCAGCTGTCCCACAGAATTGAGGAGACCGTTGTCCCAGTTTGGAAAGGCTGGAACAACCAAGGCAGCTAGATCGTGCAGGCAAAGTCCCAGGGAGGAGGCAACTGTAGGATTCTGTTGTGCAGGTATATGAGAAAACAAAAACGTGCCTGTAACCCCAGTTCTCGAAGAAGCGGAGGCAGGAGGATCACAAGCCTAGGCAGCTCAGCAACACGGTGAGTTCCTATCTCTACATAGCAAGGTGATGGGGGGCTGGAGATATATCTCATAGCAAAGACCCTAGGTTCAATCCCCAGTAGCAAAAAATATGAATAAAAATAAAGTTACCTGAGGACAAGAAAGGAACCACTAGAAAAAAAAGATTAGTAAAAGCAACATGCAATCTTGTACAGAATTAGGAATTATTTTGTCTTCACTTTCTAGAATGATAAGGTATAAGACCTTGAGCTGAATTCTCAGAGAATTATCCTAGTGATGTAACTAAATTATCAGTAGTCCAAAGGCTGCTTGAGACTTAGCTCTATACATACTTAAAACGAGTTTCCAAACGATCCAACTGGTTCACTTGAGTGAATAGTAATATAAGCATATTATTATCTAAAGACATAATAAAATCCAGCAATAGTGTAAAAGTCACAATGCATGTCACTCAACCATAGCTGACGTCACAGTTAGGCATCAAAAGCCTAAGACTTTGTATGTTTCCAAGCAATCAAAGAAGAAAAATATGATATAAACCACAAAAATAAAATCAACTAATGAAACAGACACCAAACTCAGCGAGATGATTAAAAATAGCAGGCGTGGGTATCAAAAAGTATAAATAAATTCCAGATGTTATGCAAGACAGAGTAAATGAATACAATTAAAAGGAAAAATTAAAAATTTGGAAATACAAGATCTTCTAAAGACAGAAAGAATAATATGTGCATGAAAATACACTGGATAGATTTAGCATGTTAGATACTATGGTAGAAAAGATCAACGAATCTGGAAGCAACTGAAAGTGAAGGTACGAAAAAAAGAAAACACATTAAGAAGGAATACAGCATTATGTTCCTGTGAGACAATATCAAGCATCTGATGTATAACATTATAGTCTCAGAGGCAACCTGAAATATACCTGGACAGACAGCAGGTAAAAAATGTCACTAACTTGCTGAAAACTCTCAATCCACTACTCTAAGAATCTTATTAAACTACAAGCAGGGTAAACCTAAAGATTTAGCTGAAAAACTAAAGAAGAAAAGATGCACATTTATATATGGGAGTTTAGAAATTCCCAAGACATATAAAAACAGGATTGTAAAATTGATGTGATACATAGGTGCACAAAATGCTCAATTTCATTGTACACATTATGTCACACACATATATTAATAAAAATGGTGGGAGAAAAATGGACTTATCTCTCAGCACATAACAAAACTACACAAAAATGTCTATACACAAGATAAAATATTCTCAAAGAGAGATCAGATTAACAAGATGTATTCAGTATTTTGATCCTTATAACAAAGAGGAAGATAATTCGTAATGAATTAAGTATTGATTCTATGTCACATGTCCCATCAATTTTTGAGGCTGGAATGGTACGAGCGTGAGAAAAAATGTACTGAACAGGGGTGAGGCTGAGGGACAGGAATAGAAACACCCAGGCAGAGACAAAATATTAAGCAAAGATGTGCTCATTGCTTCAGGGACTTCAGACGCACTGCAGGTCACATTTCACGGGTGATGCCCTTATGAGTAGAGGGAACCTCAGTATTCACAGCTGCCCACTTTCCACTCCCTGCTTAGCACTTCCAGGCCTATCCTTTTGCCCATATCTAACTCCCCTAGCAAGCAAAGCTTCTTCAGGAAGCCTCAGCCCAGTCCACCCTGAAGAAGACACAAATGCTGATTGGTAGGAATGATACCACACGCAAAGCCCGTGTCCAGGGAAGAGGGAAGAATTACGAGGACATGTAGTTGGGGAATCGATGCTTTTTGTTATGGTGTTCTATAAATTAAACCGAAAAGATCTCAATAGTTTTTAGAAAAGTAAACAATTGACAAAACCAAATAGGAACAATCAATGACCCTAACAAAATATATTGATTCTCATAAGTAATCAAAAAATACAATGAAGACTATGGGGAAATAACATTGTAAGCTTATCTGACTAGAAAAATTTTACAAGACTGATGATACTCTGGAGAAAGATAGATTTATTGAAAGCTATTGATGGTAGGAATGTGGATTGTGAAACAGTTAGAAGAAGGTAATCTGGGAACACACCTTAAATGATATGTTCTGTGAAGCCAGAAATCCCACTGCTGAGACCTTTCCTAGGGAAATAACTACACATGTGTATAAAGGATGTCTGCAGAGGCATGTTGAGAAAAATAGTGTTTTTAATAGGAAAATAATTAATAACCTTAATTTTTAAAATTTAGAATACAAATATTTTTTAAAAAATAAAATCCATATATATATAATAAAATTAGCACAGTTGTTAAAGTGATGGAACTGATTTTCACTTGTTTAAAAACAACCCTATTTTATACAAACATGAGCGCAAGCCTTCTCACTCTGAATCCTTTCTGTCACGTGATACATTGTGTTTAGTCCATGACCATGAGCTCAGCGGTTCTCAAAATGATTTCCCATCTTTGAAGGAATGATGTCATTTTATTTAATTATAAGACAATTCGAAAATCATCACAACTGATCTAATACAAAATGTACTTATAATTAAATTAATAAAAAACTATTATTTTGTTAAGAAATCCAGAGCATCGGCTGGAAGAACAGTTCAGCGATTGAAGTGCTTGCCAGCACTATGCAAGCACTAAGTAACCAAGTTAATTCCCCAGCTCCACATAAACTGGATGTGGTAGTGCATGCCTGTAATCCCAGTACTTAGCACTAGGGAGGCTGAGGCAGGCAGACTGCCCTGAGTCCAAGGCCAGTCTGGGTTACATATTGAGTACAGAACCAAACTGGACTACAAAGTGAGAGACACTGTCTCAAAAACAAAAACAAAAACAACAACAAAAAAAAAAAAAAAACTTCCAGAGCTGCCTTCCCTTCCATTTGAAGTCAAGTTTCCCCTGAAATTCTTTTATTTTCTTCAGATGTTGATGGATTCTTGAGACCCACAGCTGCCTCGCTGCACTAACAGCAACCTCCCCAAAACAAACCGGCACCCCTGCAGGACAGAAGTGTGCTGCTTGCTGATCTCTTCTGGGGCCACCTTCCAATTACATGGACTGGAGCATTAGGCACACACACTCCAGCAGAAACGCAGGTAATTTTGTCCTTCCCTAAAGTACTCATCCTTCAGGCTTGTGAGTCTCAGACCTTATGATCTCCTAGCTACCAGCAGCTGAAAGCTTCAGCCTGTCAAAGCCTTTCTACGACGCACCGTGAGATGTACCTAGCACAGCTGGGCCAAGTGTGACTTTCCTGGACCCAGGCACCCTGTGTCTGTTAACAGAGTCCAAAAATATTAATATGTGAAATTTTAGAGCAAAAACATTCCTGCTCCTTTGTTTAAAATTTGTGATTAGCTAAAATCATGAGCTATTTTCATATGGAGTACTATCAAGCAAACTCTAGCCACATACTCAGCGAAGCTAACTTAAAGTATTTCCTATGAAGCATTTTCCTTTCTCTATCAATGTCATTTTAATTCTTAGTTTTACAGTCAAACATATTCACTATTTAGTGAATGGTAACAAAAAAGTCATAATCAAGAATTCTTTGTCATACTTGGTAGTCATTGTATAGTCCAGGTTTATTTTTTTAATTATTGGGAAAGGGAAAAAATTGGGGTACAGAGTTTCATGGGTAAAAGATACTGATTTAAAAAAAAGAGACAAGGCAGTGAAGGAAAAGAAGACAAATGTTTTGGGATGCTGAAAAAGAAGGACCCTCAAGATACACATTTGGTCTTCAGGACCCCTCTGCTGAGTTTTTGACTTTATGTATACTGTTAAGGGACCGTGCAAACTTCTGTGGGAGGAAAAAAAAGAGCACCAAAAACTCAAATGATATGAAGGAGTTCAACACATACACCTAAAATGAATCTTGTCCAAGCTGAACATGGTGGAGGAACATGCCCCAGTGTTTTGGCGGCTGAGACATTTTGGACTCAAATTTGCATGTTGAGCCCAGCTTGGGCAACTTAGTGAGACTCTATCTTAAAATAAAAATAAATAAATAAAAATAAAAACATAGGGATACAGCTCAGCATGAAAGGCTTGGCTCTACTTCACAGAACGGGGGAAGGGGGGTGGGTGGGTACTGAAGTTATCTTGTCTAAATCTAAATTAGAAGTAGAATTCATTTTCTGTAATTTTCTCTACAGTCACAGAACAATATCCAGCAGTACCACCTGAACATTTACAGAATTATTACATTTCAATAGATTAGATGAGCTGGCACCTCCTGACACAAAGAATAGCATGGTTCCACAGAAGAAGGACAGTAAAAAGACATCTGTTTTTGAAGCCAGTCTTCCAGGATTTGTATTCCAGTTCTTATAGCTATTTTGTAATCTCACCAAGTGATCTAACCCCCATAATACTTCAGTTTATACATCTATAACACTGAGTACCCATCTGTAAGAGCATTGGAGATAACATTGACTATTGATTATTTGCCAGAAACTGAGGATTTTTTTCAATATTTTAATGTTTTTAATCATCATAAAAAGTTTGGTACCCATTTCATGGATAAGGAACATGAGACTCAAAGAGGTTAAATATTTAAATGTTTGCCCACTTTACACAGTTATGAAGTGATAAACTCTAGATTTAAACCCCGTCTGGATCCAAGATGCATCACTTTTCCTCCATACTGTGCCCTTCCTGCAAAGGTTAAAATAAAATATGCCTAAAAGGAAATTGTAAGGAAATGACTGGAAACAGTAAGAGTTCAAATATTTATTTATCTATTGTTATTATTGCCTCAAGACTAGATATCTTCCTGCCCCTAATGGTACATTCTCCATTCACCTTTCAAAGGATTTTTTAATACATCACAGGACAATTTCTTATTTTAAAATACTACGTCAATTTGAACAGTTTCAAAATAATAATTCATTTCAAATATGGCTTAAATCCAGTTGACTCTGTAATTTGCAATAGGCACATGTGTTAATCCATACAACCCACATCTCTAAATTTAATTTTCACAAATCAAAGTAATTAGAAATGCATTTAGAGAGTTGAACATTTAAAGAAATCGCAAGTGCTTTCTCAGGCAAACTGGTCTTTTGAAACAAGAATCATCTATTTCACCTGCCCCTGAAAATTTGTTTGATAGTTTTGAGGGTGAGTAAAGATAGGATGTCAACAGACAAGGAGAGCTGTTCTTAGCTGTGGCTCCCTGAGGTCACACAGGCATGATGGAGGTGTGTTTCTGTCACATGATCACCATTATAACCAAAGAAACAGTCAGCCATTCCAAAGAAGAGCCTAAAAGAAGCAGGGGGCCGGGGGGGGGGGGGGGGGGGGGGGGGGGGGGGGAGAGGAGGGAGGCCAAGCAACTAGCAATCTAAGCTATGTGCTTCTTCAAAAATGTAAAATTGGAGGAGAGTCAGAGAGTGATGGTAAGAAAGAAAATAGAATCCCCTTGTTTTGTCATTGCGTCATCTGCTGGCAAGCGCTGGCAAGTGTGAAGACTTCTTTGGGAAGGAGTTGTCTGGGCCTGAGAGACACTCAAAGGCAAGAGAAGGGCTCTACTGTTTCCTTCACAAAGCAGATGATTGAAACACTGACCGGCATAACCAACAGGCTTAATGAATCCAAGTACGGCGGGGACAAGGAGCCAGGGAAAAGTCAAGAAGGAAGTTTATGAGTCCCTGAACAAGTCTAATAAATCCTTCAGCACGTGGGTGTCAAGGCCTTAGTCTGTGCACCAGATGCAGCTTTACGGATGGGTTTATCTGACCCAAAAGGCATATAGAGATTGTTCTGACTGCGACCCCACATGTAGGTGAGACAGAACTCTAATGTTTTTCTCCTATATCTTTCTTCAAACGTATTGCATGTGTCTCACTCAGTATTTCTCTTTCTTTACCTTCTAGTTCTAGCACTGAAAGAGCACACTTAGAACCTTAATATACAAAGTGTATGTTCGCAATGCTTAGACTGCCAGCACTATTGAAAACCATCAAGAAAAATACAGCATCTCCTTTAATTCAACTCACTTGAAAGAGAGTAATATGTTCTCCTGTCACATGTCACAATAGTCAGGATCATCTTAGCACATGCTGGATCTTCTTCCAATCTTCTCATAAAGGGCATGATTCATCAGTACAGATTTATGCGATATTGGAGCATGGCTCAGGTATGTAGATCACTGTTTGCTTATTGCTGTATGTAGATGAGGGTTGAATGCTGGCCAAAATGTCCCAGATGAGAATTATCTGGCTTTATCTTGGAGAAGTTCACCTACAGAGTGTATCTTTATCAATTATAGATAATAGAATTCAATGATGTCTCCAAAGAGTTGAAAGGGATTGCATATGTGGTTTAAATTAATAAAATTAGGATGAAAGATACAAGAAGGTGTGCAAAGAATATATTGTCTCAGGAACAGCTCAGCTCCTAGCCTGAAAATTCGTTACCAGACATGTCCTGGGTAGAATGATATTTTCCTCAGACCCTACTTCTCAGCCATTTTCTTAATGGACCAAACATCCTGCAAACTCAAGACCTCTGAGCTGCTGGTATTATATACTGACTTCTCTTCTCTGATAAACTTACATGTCCCCTTCCCCACCACTTCAACCACAGTCATGGTTTATATATGTTAGAGATCTAAAAATAGTTTACAGGAAAATAATAAAATATATAGACAAATTAAAATATAAAAATAAGTTATTTGCTCAGCAGATATAAGACATTTCAAAACTTATCAATTAAAAAAATGAAAGAAAATTTCCTTAACCTTATTAAAAGAATTAATTGAAATTCCATAGCAATTAACTATCTGTGGTCACATTAATATTAAGGTCAGATAGAAGATAAGAAAGCCTTCTATTAGCTTTTTTTTAACATTATTCTATATATCCTACAAGGTATATATGTGAAAAAAATTATAAAAATATTAAGGTTGAAAAGAAAAATATAAAACATGGCTTGCTTTTATAGAAAGGCACCACCTACAAATACCTTTTGTACCACTTACAAATAAACTTTAAGGGTTTCAGAAGAATCCAGCACCTCTATACATTTATATAAACAAATAAGTGAGTGGGAATCCTCCATTTTAATAGCTCCTTCTTAATAAATCAAAGAAATGAAATTCAATGACCATATGAAACAAATGTATCAAGTCTGAGGAAAATATGAGTAAAGGGTATAAAATATGACCTGGATAAATAAAGCACTATGAATTAGGAGATACAATATAAAGATATCAACTCTCCCCAAATTAATCTAAACAACCCATCTATTTGCTTTTAGATGCCAACAGTTTTTTGAGAAGCTTGACACATAGAAGACTAGAATGTCAAGAGATCATGTTTACAAGGAATGCAGTAGAAAACAATTTTAACACATATGAAGATATATTTAAGGCTATTTGGCAACACAGTACTGATACACAATATTTACAGTGATGAATAATGTAGCATAATGTGTCAGAACAAATTCTTGCATATATGGCCACCTCTTTATATGACAGCAGTGGCTTACACATCTCCAGAAAACAAAAGAGACTACTCAAAATCTTACTTAAATAATAAGTTATATGGAAAGATCAGAACACTTTATACCATAAAAAATAACAAATCCCATCAGAACTAAAAATCTACATTTAAAGTCAACACTTTGATAATTTGCAAAGAAAATACAGACAAATGATTTTATGAACTTGGGTTAGGTAGAATTTTCTAGATATGGTTTTAAAAAGCCCAAGCCATAAGGAAACGAATGATTGATTGATTATAAATTTCAAAACTTTTTCACAAAAAAGGAAATGTAATCAAAAAGAAAATATGATCAAAATTAAAAGGCCAGTCACAGATTTAGACCAGATATCCATAGCAACTATAACTACAGTAATAGATAATTACAACTAAAAACACTCCAAGAACTCCTTCAAATCAAAAAGAAAGAGAACATTTAATAGGGAAAACAAAAAAGGTTAGGAGCTGAAGAAGAACCGCAAATGGCCAACAAACATATAAGCAAGGCTCCCAGCCCAATTGATAATAAAGTGTGAATAATGAGATGCCATTCACTCCCATCTCGCACCCACTAGATCATTAAGAATGTTACTGTTGGCAGGAATGTGGAGCAATGGAAATTCTCAGGCACTGACATGAGAAACATGAATTAGCCTTTCTGGAAACTATCTTGGCCATAATTAGTAAATCTATTGGAGTTTCTATCCTATGAGCCAAGAGCTCCTCTTCAGTGTGTTCATCTTAGAATATGTTTACACTTCACATTTAAGGAATTACATGGGAAAATGTTCATTTTCTTATGGTTTTTATTTCTTATTGAAGGAATTAAATAACCATAAATGGGAGAAAAGTCAAAATTGGACCTATTTAAATAATATTATATTGTGTAGCAAAATGTAGAGTCTTTGGAAACACGATGTTTTGAGTGCCTTAAATATATTCTTTTATTTACTTAAAATTTGATTTTCTACATTAATATTTGTTTCACAAGTCACAATGCTGCCGAGCTTAAGACATCAGTACTGCTATCTCCCCTTATGATGCAGGCGATGGAGGCATAATAAAGTTTAACTGAACTACCTGAGGTCCTACAGCTACTTAGTTGGTAGCAAAAGAGTTTTCCAAAATAATTTCCAAACTTCCCTACTGAATAATTTAGGAAACATACAGTATGATGCGTCTAACATTTATTCTTAAAACTACCAAACGATACCATAAAGTTGAAAGGTATCTCCATATCTTATAGAACCATAAAAATAAAAATCACAATTATATTTGTAATATAATTTAGAGTCATAATATCTTGCAATAATCTGTAGTGTGAATACCACGTTGTACATAAGTCATTTCTCTGCCTCAGCTTTAACCCTCTCCCATGTGAAGAATCTTGAGGGGCGTGCGGCCCTGCAGACCTGAGAATGGACTCCCGCGTCAGTTCACTCCCTAAGACAGTGATGAGTGACGGTCCAGGAAAGCAGTCACTCTCAGGCGCAGTGTCACCGCAGCATAGTAGAACAGTCTTTGATAATGTGTGTGACTACCACAGGCGTGTTTGAAGACACTAAGAGTGGAACGAGATGGGGGTCAAGAAAGGAAGTGAACACCACCCCTTATCATTTCCCGCTTCAATTCCACGCGTGCCAACTTTAAATGGGCTTGTGTAGTCAAAACCATCAGTTTGGGCTTCACTACAGGTTCAGCCTACAATGTGGACACTTCAAAGACTTCAAAGGTAAGGGCACAGGATTGGGAGTGAAACCAGAAATGTGGGATTTAGCAAAGCTTTCTGAGGGTGGTTCAAGGGCTTGAAGTGATATCCACTTAAATGCACTGCAAGTGAGTGAACCAAAGGGGAAAAAAAGGAAAAAAAAAAATAATAGGCCAGAGAAATAAAAAAATCACATTTTTTTCCTTTTGTTAATACTATAGAAATATCAATCCAGAAGGCTTGGTGAGATTTTATAAAGCCTGACCCGTGAATATAAGCCTCACTTTCAGCAGCAAAATTCGGAAGGCTCTACTTTCATGCTTTTCTACTTAGTTCCATTTTTAAATAATTGATAGGTAAAAGGAAAAGAAAGAAAAGCCTAATAGGAGGCTTCTCTATGCCAAGTTGCACACCAGGAGCTTTCATCTGCGTTTTCTCTTGTTCTCATAATAACACCATGAAGTAGCATCACTCACTCTCATTGACAAAAGAGTAAACTGAGGCCCAGAGAGACTACAGCCACTTGTTCCACTAATGCACACAACAGAATTTAGTCACTATTTTTGGAAGCTGCAAAGCTCGTGGCTTTCCACAGTGCCATGTGGCTCTGAGGAAACTAAATACAAATAAATAAATAAGTCTAAATACCATAACTATTCCTAGTTAAAATACTCATTTTTTAATTTATGTACAAGCTAAACATGCTTTTTGGATCTGCCCCTCCTCCCTCCCCCGAAAAAACCAACCTCACTGGGGGTGGATAGTGTTGGAGTCTGGATTCCTACGATATACTTAATGGTTTCATAATGTTTTAACCAGTGTCCATCAGTAGTAATGGTGTGTATTGCAACGGGGGCTCTGGGACTCTGAGTCCACTCTCTGAAGGTTTTCTGGCTTCCAGTATTTGTATTCTAAACAATTAGAAACACTAGATATGGTTATAGCAAGGGCCCTACTAATTGAAAAATATAGGGTTTTTTAAACCAATTTCTCTATGAACTGTCATCTCAAAATGAATATTGTTTAATTTTCATTGTGAATTAAGGACTCAGAAACCTGAGTAACACAGAGACTAATGATGAACTGAGCTAAGCAGAGAGGCTCCTCTGAGAGCCATAGCAATGTATTAAAACAAGAATTATTTTGTACACTGTGCTGTACTTTAACATCAGATCCTCGACAGACTGCAAAATCACTTCCCAGATAATGAAATTATAAAAGAATTTTAATTTCATGTTAAAACTTGTATTACAAATTATTAGGAAAAGAAGTGATATTTTTCAAACAAATTCCTCCTGTGGATCAACCAAAGGGAATGACTTTCTGCTTTGCAGAATTGTGAAAAGTTTCAGAAGCAGAAGTATTTTAAATTTATAAAGCACAGAATTGGTTTAAGTGCAGTGTCTTAGTTACATTTTTATTGCTGTAACAAAACAGCCAACATCCACAACTTCAAAGAGGAAAGGTTTATTGTAGCTCACAGTTTCAAAAGGTCTCACAAAGGCCATTTATGGGCAATGCAATGGTAGAAGGACATAGCAGAGGTCTCGTCAGGGGAGACTTCTTTATGGCATGGTAGATAGAAAGTCAAGTGAGGGCGAAAGGGCAGAGCCTAACTTCCAGGTCCTGAGATCTGTCCCTTCTAACCAGGCCACATCTTCCAAAAGCACATGGTTCCATTAGTATCTCACTATATTTAAATAAATGAGGCTTTTGAGGGACATTTCAGATCCAAACCATAATTTTCTCTTATTGGCCCCCAAAAGACTCACATCCATCTCCTGATGTCAAATGTGCGTAGCCTAAAGAGTTACCAAAGTTTAACAGACCCAGCCCTGATAAAAATTCCAATGTCTCCTCTAAGACTCAAGGCAAACTCCTAGTTAGGAGCCCCTGTGAAAATCAAAGAAAAGTTAAACGTTTTTAACATACAAAGGCACAGAATAAACATTCTCATTTTAGAAGGGAGTAATAGGAGGATAGAAAGCAACCAGACCCAAACTCAACAGGGCAGGCGTTAAATCCTGCAGCAGTAAGATGTGAGCTACAAGGGGCTTGGATGCTCCTGCCACTACAACATTGTCTCTGGCTACAATCTCCATAGTTTATTTGTACTGGGTTTGCTCATAGCCTGCAGCTTTTCTCTGCAGACAATCTTTATTCCTGGATTTTCCAAATGCCCAGGGTCTCCACTGTATTTTTGGCTTTACCTTCACAGCTTTATGCATTGTCCTCGGAGAGGCACACCTCTTGGCCTTCAAAGCCTTTCTCTGAAATCTGGGCAGAAGCCTCCATGACCCAACAACACTTGCAGTGTTCATGCCTCTGAAATCAGCACCTTGTACATGTTGCCAAGATCTGACACTGGCTTGAGTAGCAGTCCGGCCCCATTTAGACAGTCACTGTTGAGGACTCTTGAGTTTTATATAGCTGAACTCCAGAAGATACTTTTTAATTTGGTCCTACAGGATGCCCTGCAGTATTTGTTTCAAAGCAAGGTCTTTTGTCTAACCGCTTTTGAATTGGTAAAGGATGAGGTCTACCTGATTTTTAAGATGTCCTCAAGTCATCTTTTTATAATCCTGATTCTAAGTACCTGCCTTTTTTCTTAATATTAATCTTAACAACCTTGTGCTCTTCTGTCAATTTTTTTTTCTGCTTCTCAGTGTAGAGCTGCCCAAAAGCCACAAACATTACCCATGTGATATCCTGAACACTTGACATTTTCTCCACCAGATGAAATAGTCCACCATCCTTAATCTCAGTCTCAGTCAGTCTTGGGACAAGGGCAAAATGCCAGCACACTTTCTGTCAGAACGTAGCATGTGTGACTTCGAAAGCCAATTGTCAATAAAACCCACCTTCCTAACTGAAACTTCTTGAGTCTTACAATCCATACTTGTCAGCATTCTAGTCTTTTGAACTCTGGCCAGAATTTCCTACCAAGCTCAGATCACAGTACTCTAAGACTTTTCTAACTGGTATCTTTAAACCTTTCCAAACTCCTCCCACGAACTAGTTTTAAAGGCGTTTAACCCACTTTATCCAGTAAAGTCACAGCAACAACCTACTTCTGATACCAATTTCTGTCTTAGTTACTTTTTCATTGCTGTGACAAACTATTCAATATCTACAGCTTAAGGGGGGAAAGATTTATTTTAGCTCGCAATTTCAGAAGGTCTCACACAGTCTACTTATGGGCAGTTAGCAACAGTGGAAGCACATGGCGGAGGTCTAGTTGGAGAAAAGCTCTTCACGGCATGGCACACAGAAAGTCAAGTGAGGAAAGGGCAGAGTTACCCTCCAGGCCCTACCACAGTGGCCTGTCCCTTCTGACCAGGCCCTACCTCCCAACAGCACATGATCCCATAGGTATCCCACTACATTCAAATGCATGAGGTTTTGGGGAGATGTTTCAGATCCAAGCCATACAGACAGTATAAAAGTATCTAAAGATCAAAGATCAGACTGTCAGTGGTAGAGCACCTGTCTGCTCTGGGTCAGATCCACAGCACTAAGAAAATGTCAAGGACGTTTAAGGGTTGTGATTCAATAACACAGAAAAGGGCCGGCTTCAAAATTGTGCTACACAAACATCATACAATTTTAAGTGCGATCGCCACTTTATTTAAAGGATAATCAGGGATGAGATTAGAACACTTGCCTAAAAAGTGCAAGGCCACATAATAGCTGGGTGTGGTTGTGCATGCCTGTAATCCTGGCACCGGGTGGCTGAGATAAAAGGATTGCCATGAGTTGTAGGCCAGCCTGGGCTATACAGAGTTCAGAACCAGGCCAGACTACAGAAATAGACCCTGTCTCAAAAAAAAAAAAAAAAAAAGAAAGAAAGAAAAGGAGAATTAGCCTTCCAGAATCATATTCCAGCCTAAACACGCTAAGAGCATCATGTTCACGCATTGGCACAACCACATCTCTGTGGAGGTAATGAGCTAGACCACGCTCTACACTCGAGCTACCCAAACCACTGCAGATTCTGCTGCACAGACTTGCGATTTGGCTGATATCAAATAACTGCATAGCACTCTCAGGTTAATGAGGCAAAAGGGATTTTTTCTCAAAAAAAAAAAAAAAAAAAAAAAGAGATGATAAGAACCAACTCTACAGAAGAACATTTAGGAGTTAGCTCCCAAAGTCAGAATCTTCCCCACCCCGAGGGCTTGAAATTCCTTTAGACTTCTTATCTCAATAATACCACTGAGGAGAATAATTGTTCCCCTAACAACTCAGTCAGAATGAGGTAGAATAAGCTGTCTGGTAGGTGGTCAGAATTTGTGCTGGCCCATATGTAGCAGCAGCAGCACCTGACAAAAATCTCACCCTGATTCCTGATTCCTGCCTGTGTTCGGTGCCTCTTTCACAACGGAACTCAACACTTCTTTCAGTGCACACAACACAGCTCGTCAAAAGTGCAAGCAAATAAAATAAATGTGACTAATAATTCGCCGCAACTGCTAAAAATGTATTATTAAAACATTGTAATATAAATCACAAATACATTGAAATATGCCATGTGTTTCAATGAAGAAAACACATACGTATATACCCAATCATGTGCAGGTATGCACACAGATTTATCTATGTTAAGTATGTTAAATTTGAAAAGTGTTTGTGGTGGCAAAGCAGCAAGAATCAGTAAGCTTTTGTTGACATAGATTTAGGCAATGGCTTATTATTTTTATTCATTAGACAAGGGGGAAACATCTTTTAAAATTATGCATAGCATTTTTGTCCAGAAAAATAAACTTATGAATGGGTCTTCTCATTTTAAATCTGACTTTAAATGTCAGATTTATATATATTTATACACATTATTTATATATATTAGCACAAAGCTGAAACCTGCCTTAGACCAGGAAAATAATTAGAAATATGATGATAAAATCAAAAGTAACACATTAGGTTTCATGCTATCTTATAGTTCATGCTTAAATATCACTAATGTAATCAAGTCTTTGAAATTAAGTTCGATTCCAGATTCTGATCACTTTTGCCAAACCCACTGGGTAACCCACTGGAGGTTTGTACCAGAAAAGCTTTGGTGGTGAGGAAAGAAATGGTGTGCTTACAAGCTTTTGTCCTGCTCCCACGGCACTGACAGAAGGAAGTTCGTCCTAATGAAAAGTCTCCTAGTTCTCACAACACAAAGAGCGATTCCTATAAGAGAAACAGAAGTTGAGCACCAGCTTAAGGGTGGCACGACACTGAGCCTTTCTAGTTGCAATTGTCTTTCCTGTAGAGTAGGGACAATAGTACCGACCTTATGGGGCCATGAGAAAAAACTGACATGGTACATATAAATCTCTAACCATATGTCCAGTGGCTTTGTGTGTAGTAAATATGCAAACGCTGACGTCTTCTTACTATTTTTATCATTATTTAATTATTTTATACAACTCTGTCATAACTCACACAAACTCATACCACCCGTTTGTTAATTAGTTCATTTATTTTCAAACAAACACATGTCAGCAAGGGAATCTTTGAGACTTCTTGTTTCACTTACTAAACTTTTTCCATTTCCCTGTCAGAGCATGCCCATTGGTGCTCTGGGTTATGGGGCTAAAAGCAAAAGATGCCAAAAAAAAAAAAAAAAAAAAAAAAAGTGAACCACTCTTCGGATTTTGATTCCAAAATATTAAACTCTCAAAGAGCTTCTAAAATTAGGTATGAAACTGAGGATCACAGAATCTGGGTCCTTCTCCCCAACATATTGCAGAAAGACTTCAGGATCTCAAGAAACAATCGCTTTGTGGTAACCCAGTAAAAACAAGTTCAGAAATCCCCAGCTCCGCAAAGATTCCTGGAGCAAAGCGTGAGGCAGAGCCGCCACTCTGAGAACCATAGTGACTTCAGCACTATCAACATGAGCTTAAATTGGAGGAGTGTCCTAGACATGCCACTACATATAAAATCGTGTGCTTACCTGTCACAGGCTCAGAAAGGAGTCTTAGGAGTGAGGGCCGTGAACTTCCTTGCTGTGATGAGGTGAGAACTCAGGGAAGCACTTTTCCATATTCGAAAAAAATAACATGGCATGTCTTGTGCAATTGAATATAAATGTGTGTGCACGTATACAAATTCATATACATGCACACATGTGTGTGTCTATATATGTACAGATGCACACACACAAACATGTTGAGAGAGAAATTGAGCCTCACTCTGGTACTTCTAGCAGGTGAATAGATTCCCATTTTATAGACTGAACTAAGGTGACAATGATAATGCCATCTGTATTCTCTGTGATATCCACACACACTGGAATTAAACTGATCTCATTTCCAATAAAAAATTTTCCCTTAGCAGTATTACATTTAAAAATATTATGTCTCAGAAGGCTCAGTAAGTCGATTGCTTATTGACTTTCTAGCAGGTCCATATAGTGTAATGAGTCTTCATATCTCTATTTTTAAATTACTTATCGGATTCTTAAGATTAAACAAAGTATATAAGAAAAATTACAGTGATGAAAATTAGGAGAATTGGTCAAATGAGTATATTATTATCCTATCAAAGCCATATTTAAGCTTTCCAGAATAAATATTAAAATACTAGAAAGGCTGCCTTTTAAAAGATTCTCCCAACAAGCAGTTCTTTATAAATTGACTATCTTTTTACAACTTTAGTTACTATAATGGGAATTTCTACATCCGTGCAAGAATCTAATGGCTTTCTTTGGACTAGATAATAAAATCATTTTCCAACTTGGAAGAATTTGGGCCATTATATAAAACTCATAATGAGATTTTCCCCTTGGAACTTAAAAAAAAATTCCAAACTTTAGACATAATATAATCAGAATATTACTATAAAGGCAAAAGTAATGATGTCATTTCTCTGTTTAAATGCTTCTAAAGTTTCTCATTATTCCTAGTCTAGAGAATGATATATTTAATAGGGCCTAGCAGTCCTGGCCTGGGCTGCTCCCTGCTTGCAACTCTGGCCTGCTCCGGTGTGCCCTTTCCCATTGGCTTTCTGTCTTCCCTTGTTCTGTTTTCTTAGCTAACATCTCCAGCTCCTGACAACTGTCTCCTCAAGTAACTCCTTCCTGTTTGTTCTCCAATTCTCTAACACACTCTTCCAAGAACCTTCCCTCCTCCACAGCACTTCCTGTTGCCACAGCCAACTGCTCTGCGCTTGACTTAGCCACATGACTTGCTTGTTCAGGTGTATAGCTCCCCACACTGAGCGACAGTGGCTCAGAATTCTACTGAAGGAGCAACGACGTCGTCAGGACGCTGACTCCAGCTTTCTCACACCAGCGGCAGGGAGACCTTCTCTTCTACCATCTGAAGTCATAGTGGAAAACAGCTTCCTTCTTGCAGTGAGGAAAAGGGAATGAACCCTCCTCCCCACCAGATGGCTCTTCAGACGCCAGGGACCCACTCCTATTTTGCGTACATGTATCAAGTATTGCTTTTGCCTTGGGAAGGAATGTTGGAGTCATTTTTTTTTTTCAACCCAACCAGCTTAGATTTAAAAACTATGAAGTCAAGTAAGCCTGTACTATGATTTGATTTTTCCCCCATCCCTTGTTTCTTTGTCTTGGTAAAAATCATCCTTAGAAAACAATAGTACTTGAGAGGTAAGAAAGTCTCACATAGGAGTCACAGAGCACAGCACAGAGAATATGATTAAAATCTGTATATTACCCTAGATATGAAGCCTTTTTTTGTAACCAAATCACCTTTATAGAAATTTTTTGAATCAGGGAATGTACATTTGCCAGAACAAATGGCCCAGAATGTGAATGAACTTCATAAATCAGAATATAATCAGTTTTCACTCCACCTGTTTATTGCTTCTGATGAAATTCTTCTACCAAGTCCCACGGAATTTGCTATTATCCACTGCACACAGAGGGAAAATGGCCCAAAAATGCCCTAAATAATATTTGAAATGCGTTTTAAATATAGGGTCTATTTGGTTGGTGTGCTATTTTCCATTTCAAGTACAATGCTAGACGATTATGTGCTTATTTTCATAGTTTTCTTTACTTATTTGGCACAATTTAGTTCAAATTGTACTTGTAAAACCTAAAATAGACAAATGTTTAGGTCATATTTATTCTGGTCTTTTAAATGGCTCTTTTGTAGCTACACAAAGAAGTAAAAAGAGACCTGGTGTGAGTAGCAGCAAGAATTTCTATTCATTCGTGCCAAGTTCCACATTACACGTATCTCCTTGCTATCACTCAAGTACAGACTCAATCCACTTTTAAAAAATGGTCTTCTTGCCACCCGTGTGAGTCCTTTCTTCTCACTGTATAAAATTAATTCCAAGTTCTCTTTGCATTTGTTTCAAAGTTGTTTATTTTAATTTCTTTGCCTTTGTTTTTGTGTTGTATTTGCTTCTTTGTACTCTTGAGTTGTGCTTTTTCTATGGCTTAATGATTTGGGGAAAACATGTACAAATTCAATTTGTAAATTCTGAGCCGCAGATCCTCCGGGAACCTATCTCTGCCTCAGGATCCTTAGACCAAGCAATAAAAATGTTTCATGAGGTGGATGTTTCTGGACCATGTAAAAAGCCCTCTCTTCTCTCAGCCTTAAATTAAAGGATTATAAAAGTCAAGTTAATTTTCCCTCAGCCTTATCTGCTTGGAATGGAACATTTCAAATTTAAAACCATATTTCTTTCCATGAGTGTTAAATGAATTATATTTCAATGTGTTGGAGTATGCAGGTCAAGAAATGTAAAGTGGCAATCGATTGGGTCATCTAGCCAACACAGCAGAGATTTACTCATTCTGGTTCAGATCCAAGATTAGGTCATGTAAGACGATGGCCCACACTATCATGAGAACCTGACAAATGCCTACTTCATAAATCAGGACAGCCATGGTTCAGGAAACATTGCCCACACCAACAACATAGCTTCCCCAGCCCCATCTGGTATGGTTACCTTGTCAGAAACCCCAAGGCCAGCCTAGTGGAAGCCATCACCATTTGAAGTTCTCATTTGTGTCCCTAAAAAAAATATGTCTCTAAAGAAAGGGTACATTTTGAAAATGGGCTGGAATTATATTAAGAAGATGGGCTAAATTGTTCCAAAAGAACATTTTTCTACCACAAACAGCCACCCCGTGTTCAGAGGAGCCTGGTGAGTGTGGCAGGGTGTAACCTGGCATCTCTGTCCTTGACCAAATTGCGCTGAACTTGAGGATTCTCCATGCAGAAAACCCGCAGACTCAGCACCAGGAAACAGAGGACGCCAGAAAAAGGGAGCTCTGGAAGTTTTATTTCCTTCCATACTTTGAAAATTCACTCCTGAGAAGAGGAGAGAAGCAGCCACCATTTTATCAGCCCTTCCCTTCAGTTGCTGAATTTGTAAATGAGAAGTAAATCGCTCCAATGAAGCTTCTGAGAGAAGGGCTCCCCCATCTTTTTGACCTATACAGTAAGGAAATGTGTTCTTAGCAAGTTTCCTTCCAAACAAAAATTGCATTGGTTTGTACGTTTCTGGTATATCGACATGCAGCCTGAAATCTCATATTCAAAACTCTGAGGTTGAATAGAAGGACTTAGTTTTGGCTCGTTTCCCATTATCTGTATGTTCAATTATTTTTGCTTCATGGATAGTGCGTCATTGGTTATATACCATATTAATGCCAGATTAATTAAACTTTGAGAAAATGAGAAGTCTAAATCCAGACCTTCACTTCTTGGACAAGGCTTCTTTCAAATGCAACACAACATCACCATCTACTGTTCAAAACCTAAAACTTAAGTTCAATGTCACTGACCTGTAAAAACCACAGGAAGTATGCTCAGGAAAAGACCATATTCAACAGATAAGGAAACTGAAACTCAGAATACAAAGGTGATTTCTCACAGAGCTATGAGAAGTCCAAACCTGGTTTCCCAGAACCAACTAAATGCAACAAATGAACTTGGAAATTATTAGATGTTTATATGTTCTCAACACTGGAGCGACAGTCTGCTCTTACAGCAAACTTTTCCTTTAACCAAAGACCTACAATCCAGTTAGTATAGTTACTAGATACCTGGAGTTGCACCAAATGTGAACAAATAATTTAGATGAACCTCAACAAATATAGACAGAATTAAATAAGGATCTAGTCCTGAAACAGAACACAACAGTAAGAACATTAGGTAAGGGAGGTTATTTTCCATGACTTTTTTGCTTAATAGCCTACAAGATTCAATACATACCAATATCAAAGAAAATACACAGCTTACCCATGCTTAAAAATCAAAAAAGTTTTGTTGTTTTTGTTTGATTTGGGGGTTGTTTTGTTTCATTTTATTTTTGTGTTTTTGTACAGGGTCTCATTCTATAGTCCAGGTTGGTCCTGAACTCGCTGTGTATCCCAGGCTGGCCTTGAACTCACAGCAATCCTCAGACTCCCAAGTGCTGGGATCACAGGTGTGCACCACCACATCCAGCTTATGTGATGCTGGGGAATTGAACCCAGGATTTAGAGCTCACTAGGCAAGTGCTTTAACCACTGAACTATGCCCTCGATTTTTGCATACTATTTACCTTTACTAGCTGTTCTATTTAGTCTAATCCTTCAAAAGATCAAATGGTCTCTCTGATATGAGAGACCCAGATCACAACACCTATGGAACTTAAGAGAAAAGACAAAGTGACTGAGGGAAGTAGAGTGGAGGAGGAGGGAGAGAGGGGTGAGTAGGGGGAGGGACAAAAGGAGGGTGGGAAAGCCCTGTCAACTTGACAAGATACGTATGTGCACAAAATGCTCAACTCCATTGTAAACCTTGAATTTTGCACGTATACATGTCAATAAAATGTGGGAAAAAATAAATGTAAAAAGAATTAAAAAGATAGATTATAATAGAAATTGAAGGCAATGACTATGGTAATTCTCTTAAAATTAAGTATTGCTTCTCTTAACATTCGTTTATACAGTTGATTTCCCCCCCTAAGTCACATGAGCTTCTAGTTTTGCAGATACCTGTATCATTCACAAACCCATATCCAATAGTGTATGTCTTTATCATAGACCTCAGGATATAGTCTTCTTTTTCATTCCATTCATGGATTTAGTATTAGCAGAATAAATGTAAATCTCTCCCTGCTTACACCAAAGGGAGCTTTGTCATGAGGCCGCCAACCTCTCTCCTTCCAGCTGTTCCTAGTTATCAACACCCAGTATTCACTACACATGGTGGAGACAGCAAACAGTGTTCAAAATGCTTACGGCAATTTTCTTCCTATGTGCTTGGCTGACTAACCTGTCATCTGTTTGAATCTCCATGCCTTAGCTGACCTCTTGTGACATAACTCACTGCCAACAGCCCTGGCTTAGCTGGAGTCCTGTCAAGGCCTCCACTGCCCTTCCCGCCCCAATTCCATTCTTGCCTGAGGGTTACAAGTTTTTAATCAAAGGCTTAATGCCAGGATTCTCAAGAAGGGGCAGCAAGCTCATCTGAATCACCTGAGGAGATTTTCCTAATTATAGCCCCCCCCCCCCCACCTCATCTTTTCCTTACAGAAAGAGTTCCATGACCCTCAGGTATGCTGAAGAGGGAAAAAAAAAGAAGGTGAAGCCCATTGGCTTCAAGCCTAAGAGTGGTGAGCTTTATCTTCTTTTGAATCAGATGGAAAATACCTCAAAAGAGGGAAATGAAACCTTGTCTCCGAAGGATGAAACTATAATAAAACCTTAATTAATTTGGACCCCATTAATTCAAAATGTGTGATAATTAGAAAAATGGTTAGGTTAAAGTTTACCTTTCCTCTAGCTAGGGGAAAAGTGGCAGAAGATTACATTTCCTGTATCTGGGAAAAGCGAATTTGCTAAGTAAATTAAAGCTTACTGAGAGAACAACATTTGATTGATTGAGCAAGGAAATCACTTTCAAGTCATTTAGGTACATTCAACAGACAAACACATGCTATTGTACTTATAAATCATCCCCCCAGTCATCAGCATAGACCACAGCAAGGATCTTTACTGAGCTGCACTCAAGGAATAAAGTCATCGATTGAAGGTAACGAGATGATTTTCAAACTTTCACAACTGTAGCTCATCTTCTGTAAAGGAAGGCCAAGTTTCTGCAGTTCTGTTGAATACTGTCTGCTGATCAACTCAGAAAGCAACCTGGTTGGGTCCCTGTACGCCACCTAAATGCATTCTCGTCCTTATTTCAGCAAAGAGAAAGGAGGCAGCACATAGGAACCAACAGAAAGAAAAGGAGAAAGGGCAACACTTGACAATGCATGCATACACCTGGCTCAGTATCAGCGGCGGTGGAAACATAAACAGTGATGTTTTCTGGAACATCTTTAGTTTTATTTTATTTTATAAGAAGGTGATACTTGGACAGGAAAGAGACGAGAAATTCTGTGGCCAAAGCATTCTGGAAAATGGAAATGTTTTTAAAGGAAGTTAAGAAGGTTGCTTTGCTGCAGGGCTTCTAACATTCTTTTCAAATCAAATAGGCAATATTTATTCTGAAAGAGTTCTACAGTACTTCCTAAAGTTATATTTAAAGATATTCTTGGAATCCTGGGAAAATTATCCCCAATCTACATGACCACTGTCTTGAAAACACTAAGCCAGTTGTATGGCAATTAATGAATAGTCTTAGAATTCTAAGTTAACTAAAGATTTTCAATTGCTATTTCTGTCTCCTAATTATTTCCACCCAGCAAACAGATATAATAACAAAAAGTTATACCCTCTGTTATTATATTTATCTACCCCATTCCATTTAAGTTTCTTACAATTGCTGGCTTTACCCTGAGGCCTTATGCACTGAACTTCCTGTGGTTTGATTTAAAATATTTTAATTAAGTGAAGTTTTCTGCCCCAAGGCTTTCTAAAGCAATTTTCAAAACCTCAGAAACAAACAAATAAACATTATACCAAAGGCGTTACCATTGACAAACCACAAACATTCTTGGCTGGTCATTTCTTATTTTGTATTACTATGCATAAAAGTATTTTATTTCAAATGACAATAATAAATCACAAAGTTAGGCAATGTAGTACTAAAGTTACATGCCTTGGGCATGGTGGGAAATAGAAAACTCACCACCAGACACCTTCAGCTGTTGGAGAAGTCACCTAATGTGCACGGTGTGTTACCTATGTGTAATTTAGGACCAGGGATAGCAAAGTTTTCCTCACTGTTATTTCCAGATTCTGTAAAAGTGGTAAGTTTTTATTTTATTGTATGTATGCATTTTATTTGGTTTTTGAAGGTGCTTAGCAAGGATTGGAGGAGGTATTTCAGTAATGTTTCTTGAAGTACAATCCTAAGAACAAAAGCTTCAGCCTCATGGGAATTTAGAAATGTAATTCTCAGGGCTCTCGCCAGACCTACTGAAAGGGAAATTCTGGAGTAGAGGACAGTCTGGTTTCCCAGATGACTGATGTTTGAAAATTACTTACTTAGAGCAAAGGCTTTGAAGACATAAAGACCTGGGCTTAAAATATTTACTCTCCTAATCCTGTTTTCTTATCTGTAAAATCGTTTTTAAAAACAATATTACCTGCCTCAAAACATGGGTTCTTGAAGAGGAAACAAGACTATCTGTGTCAAACACTCTCTGTAGTACCTGGAAGCCTGTAACTTGGAGCAACAACAAGTAATTCAACAACCTGTTCTTTAGGGGAGAAGGGAAACCTTGATTCAAGGGAAAAATAAATCTTCTATTGTTTTGCTACGAAGATCATTCTTAAATAGCCATCCCAGGGACAGCTGGTATAGAATGAATCCTTTCAGATAGGACCCCAAATTTTGTTCAGTGTGTGAAACCGATCTCTGCTGCTCAAGTGCGTGTACTTTATGTACAATGGATGTCAAGTAAGATGTGTTGCTGAGTGGATCCTGTGCTTGGTCAAAGAAAAACTGCAATTTGCTCTAAGACAAATGTGTACAGCACACCCTTGCCCAAGGAAGATCTCGTACCGACTAAACCAGGTAAGAACTGATGCCTTGAAGCCCACTGGAGTGCAATACCAGGACTAGGACTACGGTACGGTGAACAGTGAGGGTGACAAGGATGAAGGAGCCAGGGAACAACATGACATTGTTGTGCAAATATCAGAGCGTGTAACTTTCCCCTCATCCTCCTCTTAAGTTGCCCCTACTCTCTCTTCCCCATTTTCAGATGCAGAATCTGATAATTAGAGTCATTATGTAAACAGTGCACCAAATATTTGAAGGTAATGAAATTGATTTTCCAACGTGAACCAGTCCTCTAGTCTTCCCTCATCAGACTCCTCACCACAGGCCCCTCTAAGCTCTCAGTCACTGGGGTGCTATTACCGACACTGTGTCATTATAGTTACATTGTGACGGTGATTGTGTTGAAATTATTGCTGAATTGCTTAGTTTTGTTTTGAGCCGCTCAATTCCTTCAAGTGCACCACTAAAATTTCTAATATCCCAAAGTGCGCCAAGACCACAGAAAAGATAAGCACCAGGCTACGTTTTAATGATGAGCTTGTGCTCAGTTATTCTGTCCCTATGCTTCACCTTTAGAAGCCACACTGCAAAGCTACAGCCTCCTTTGATCCCGTCTTCCACTGAAATGAGTTTCCCCTAGCATGGGTTTAAAACTCATATTTGTATTCTACCTTGAATGCTTTCACTGACCCAGAGTCTCATTTCTCCTCTGGAATTCCCCCTACGGCTTCTGTTTCCTGCTTGCCCAGTCAGAATTCTTAATTGGACCTTATCTCTTCCTCATCACCTCTGGCCCTGCTGGCAACCAGTCCCTAGGGAAGAGCTGGCTCCTGGCAGAACGGGGGCGCCTTCCTCCCATTAGCCGGAACAACCCCAGGACTGTGGGTCTGCACCCCAGGAATCAATTGAGCCCATATAGTGAAACACTTTTGCAGCTTTGCAACCCCCTACCTGCTTTTCCAATACCATCTTATCAGTTCCCTTCTGATCCAATCCATTACATGAAACTGAAGTATACTTCATTTATTAGCTGCTCTTTTAAAATTCTGTGAAGACTTGGGGAACGGAAAAAGGCAGAAAGATAAATGCTCAAAAATGGAAATTTTGGTCATTTTGGGAAAGGGGTGTTGAAGTCTGGGTACTTGAGGAGTTTCATTATATACTTCAAAGTAAAATTACCACTATCACTGGCTTTTATTCATTCCTTTTGAAATACACATCCACGCAGGCAACATCCCGCCTCTTACTCTTAGTGAACTCATATTTAAGACTGATTGATCCTCTTATCTTTAACTAAGACTTCTTGGCCTTTGAAGAGCATTTCCTGTGTCATTAAGATTTTCATTTCCAGTTCTTGAAATAGACAACAAACACTACTTTTCTACTTTTATGGGACAGTTGGGTCCTTGTCATTAGCAAACACTTCAGGTTGCTGAACTGACATTTTGCTCAAGAGGGTATCAAAAGAGCTAATTATGCCGCAACTCCGTGCTGTAGAGCTTTTGGCCTTGGTTGAGCGACTCCCACATTGAGAACTTCGCAGGTTGTAATGGGCGGTTCTCAGGGCAATGCGGTCCCTATAGTACAGTGACAATTAGAATAGCCAAGGTCTCTAGAACTGTGAGTGTCTTTGTAAGTATAAGCAATAAGTATAGAGATGAAGACAAGGTGAAATATAAAATTTTTGCAATTATCTCATCAACTAAAATAAATGGTAGAGGAGAATGAATTAGAGTCTCCAACGCAAGGGCTTTTCTCTACTAGAGCTGATTATTTGGCCTCAAGAAAGCAGCCATTGCATATATGACGTCAGTGGTAAGAACTTTCTCTGAAGCAACAGAACAGGACCATGTTGTCTGAGGAAATCACTGTTCTTAATTTTGAAATCCACCTTCCTTGTCATCACTAGGGATTTTGAGTAAGCTAAGCCTTTTGATTCTTGACCCAGAAGACATACAAGAGCTTTTTTATGCTGTAGTTAATGTCATAACCTATGTGTTGAAAAGCATTTCTGACACTTCCAAACAGTTAATCACAAAATCCTACTTCCTCTGGCAGAGCATTAAGTGTAAGGCCTCAAACATTTGGCAGTGAGGCACCAGCTGCATGTGCAATGTGCCAGCCTGCTAAACCTCTCCCATATGTCTTAAAAGAAGTCTCCAGTATCTGAATCCTAACTATGTCACCATTCAGAAGATTACCATGGTGCAGATTTTCTTCATAATCTTCTAACACAAAAGTGGGAGTTTGGAACTTAAGCTGGAGATAGGGAGAAGACAAAGCTCCTGCTGTGTACACCACCCAGGCTAACCCAGGTCTCCATCATCTTCAGGCAACTTCCTGGGAAAACCTGCCAGATCTGTCATTTCTTTATCTATCATGACCTCAATCTGGCACAAACCAGAGCACCATGGGTTGTTTTTCTTATGACTCATGGAACTTTCTTCAACTTCTCATGCTCAGAATATCCCCTTGTTAACTGAATAGCAGCCTCTACAAGATAAGTAGGTGATTGCAATTCTAAGAAAGAAGAAGAAAAATAACTGCAGCTTGAAAAATAAAATGGATGGGCATTTTTAACATTACATTCATAGGCTAAAAAAAAAATATGCAAAGTTCCTTCAAGTCAAAATCCTTTTTCTCCCAGAACATCCATTCCCAGTGAGATTTTTTTTTCAATTGTGATTATTGTTTTCAGTCATTGTTAATTTATCCCATCAAGAGAATATAAAACCCCAAGATTTCAGGTGGGGATTTACTATTGATTCACTTATCATTGTGTCCTCAAATTGATACCGGCTAGACATATCTACAGTCTTGACTATTTCTGCAAACACAGCAGCAATGGAACCGGCCTCAGAATGTGAACGTTGTGAAAGGAATCAGTGGTTAAATTCACATTCCGTAGCCTCCTAGTTAGAACAAGAGAAAAAGTGAATTTCAGCTACGGTGAGTCGTGGGCCATGGTGGGCACACTTAAGTGTGAAAAGCTGTATCAAAATTTAACTATAAGCTATGTGGCAACTACACCCACCCAATAAACATTCTCTTTCTCTAAATTTTCTTCAATTTATACCCACAAATGGCCATATATGCTGCATGTACATGTACATGAGGTAATTTTCTTTTCAAAAGTGAGGGCCTAGTAAAGATTTGTTAAGAGTTATTTTGAAAACTCATTAAAACATTAGGGCATATTCAGGAGACACCAGCTCCAGGCCATTTCTCTTGGTTTCTACTTATTGATCAAGGACAACACAGTGACGTTCACTCTCAGCTGAAGTGACACATTTAGATTGGTTGGCAGCAAGTTTATACCTATTTCATTATGATTCACATACAACACCCTATCTCTTGTTAATTCCGCTTCTTTTTTGCTTTTGAAAAAGACAAAGTTTGCAGAGAAAAAGCATTTACAATTCTTGATATGCAAAATATTTGTTCTTGTTAATAATTTCTTCACAAAGTGAATAGTACTACTTTAAAAGAAAACTTTGTTTCCCTGGCATATATTTGCTTGGCTTTACAGAATAGGATCCTATTACCTTTGAGGAACTGTTCTGGGACAGTCGTGTTTCATGAGCTCCAGGAAAAAGATAACATTGTTATTCTTTTCTCTTATTATCTCCAGATTTACATGGGATATTTTACTTGAACATTTTTTCCCACAAGGCTCCTTTCTCTGTTGTTCCTTCATTATTAAGCAATCCTGTCTTGTGCACATTGCAAAGAAGTGTTTGCCAGATTTTCATAGTTAGCATTCAGACATTCTGATTAGAAAGCAGAAAAGTTAGTACAATTTTATGTTAAATCATTTGCAGTTGTATCTAGTAAGATTATTTCAACTCATCCTTTTATTTCAGTAGTCTCTTTTACACGGAAGCTATTCGAAGTGACTTATGGATTAATTACTAGATGAATGAACCATTCATGCCTTATGGTCAGTCAAAAATTATTTCAATCTTTTTATAGTAAATAGACTTTCAGTGCTTCTTTACAAAAAGGCTTTCACTTATTCAAAGGTCTACATGCTAAAGAAACTCTTAATAATGTAGTCAAAGGAAATATGGACTGGATTTGAGTTCTAAAACAGTCACTACTGGGTGTGCAATTTTGGAAGCAAAAACTGGAATAAGCACATGATAAATTTGTTCTGAGCCAAAAATTATGTTTTCTAAATATCTGTCACACAGCAGCCATTTTTTATGTTGAGGTTTACATTGTTTTTGACATAAAAAAGGTCTAAGAAACCCTGAACAATTGCCCCACTCCCTGACTCCTGAAAGATGTATTCATGGTCTTTATGCATGACCCATGGCTTCTGAGACGCCACCACCCTTCCTAGATACTTGAAGCAAGGTTCAGCATCTGAATCCAAAGCTGTTTCCTAGCTAACCAGCTGTCTGTGGCATTCCCCAGTATAAGAAATTCACACAAGAGCAAAACTACAACAAACAATGGCGCCTGATGTATTCCGTAAGATCTTCACTCAGAGGGTCTGAATGCAAGGCACCAGAGGAAACCGCAGGTGCAGCAGAGCAGGTAGGAAAGCGTTTTCATAGAGAAGGCGGCATGCACAGAATCCCACGGAGCTGAAAACAAAAAGACTTCTGAATCATATAGGAGCAGAGAGTTTCCTGGGAGAAGGCAGGAAAACCCTGACTCTCGAGACCAAAGGAACAACGAGCAAGCCAATCCAAGGCTTGCCTCCTACACTTGCCATTTCTTCTCCCAGAACAAGTCAGCTTCCTAAGACAGTGAGCTGTGAGCTGCCAGTTGCCTGTGGCTCTTTATTTCCCATTATTTTTATTCTTTGTAATAAATTTCCTCCACTCGGTGCACTTGCCTCTCTCTACCTTCCTGATCACGGAGAGAGGAAGGCAGGGAACACTAGAGGTAAGGGGCTGATCAGCAGTACAGCATCTCACCTCTTGATCTCTACTCTTCCTTTTCCGATTCCATCCTTTGTCTCTCTATCACCAACAATTCCAGTGCTGAAACATGCTTTACAAGCCACGCACTCTGACAGGCCAGGAAGATTTTTGTGGTACAGCTCCTGCTGGCAATTCCCCTTCCTCTCTGTACTCCAGTTTCCTCCTTTGTGAATTTCAGCTCATTCTTTGAAAAGGAAGATGAACTCAGCTGCCTGGGCTCTCCCCTTTCCCTGACACTGAAAATGTGTCTGTAAAAGTTCTCCTTCAGTTTGTGAGTTGGGTTTCCCTGCCAGAACTTTTGGAGTTTGCTCTTTCTTATTCAACCAAGGAATGTGCACAAATTTTTAAGTTCAGCTAGTAGACTGTCTCTTCAAAGACTTGCACTGCTAACAGGAGAAAGGAAGGTCAGAGGTGGGTTTCACATTCTTTCCCTGTCAGGATGCCTTTGACTCCCTGTGCCCTGACCATCCCCCATTCTCACCACTCCTTCCACAAATTCTTTGCTCACTCTTCCCCCTTGGTGCTACACTACTTCCCCCAATGTCACGTGGCTTTTTCCAGCCTAGACTTTCCCCAATATCCTGTTCTCTTACTCCATTTCCTTTTAAAATTTAACTCGTTATTGTTATTAGCACTTATGATGACTGAGTGGATCATACGCTTTTTGGTTTGTAAGTGTGGTATCTGCTTCTCCACTGACACACACACACTGCACAAGCCCAGGGCCTTTGTTCATTCCCTGTAGAATCCCGGTGTTTGGCTCATTATAGGTACTCAATAAATATTCACTTAATGAAGCAAGAATCTGTTATTTCTAGTGGCTGTGTCTGGCTCGCTCTGTGAATCGGTTTCTCTATCAGACCTTCTGGAGTTGCCCAGCTTTTCCGCTTTCAAACCTAGTCTGTTATTCTCCATTGGCAACTCCAAGCTTTCCAAATTCTTTTGATAAGTTCTTTTCCCCCATTTTTATTAGTATATATTTCTTTTTCCCCCATTTTAGTGATATGTATTAGTGCAAAATTTAAGGTTTACAATGAAGTTGAGCATTTTGTGCACATACGTATCTTGTCAAGGTGACAAGGACTGTCCCACTCTCCTTTTGTCCCTCCCCCTACCCACCCCTTCTTCCTTCCCCACCCAATCCCCACCTCCCCCCCGCCGTTTCGTTTTGTTTTTCATTTTTAGTTCCATAAGAGTTGTGACCTGGTACATGATGGTAACATTAACTTGAGAAATTTGTGCACATACATACCCCAAGTCACATCAGTGTGACATTCCCTCCCCGCCGCCCTGGTCACTACCCCTCTTCCTCATCCCCTTCTCTCTCCACATAACCGTCTTCATGCATCCCATCACACACTGCTTTGACTCTATGATTATTTATACTCTGGGTTTCTTATACTAGAGAAGCCGTGCGACATTTAATCTTGGCGTATGAGTCAAAGGGAATTCTCTTCTTACATACGTTACCTGAGATGTTTCCACTTTAGTGTTAACAATTGAGCAGCAGTTCATATACTTTCTAATTGGCGCCTGAATTGCCCATAACACGACCCTGGATTTTCTTCCTCATTCACCTCCAGACACCAAAATAAACTGAAAACTCACCGTCCACAACTTTCCATCTCAGACAATCTTTTCCTTTTACCATACTTCTTAGTTCTTCCTTCTGAGGCAAAAGTAAACCAATTTAATGTGTGCCTGTTATTTTTTTTAAATCCATATGAAGGTGGCAACATTTTTCTAAACTATTAAAAGTATTAATAGCTATTTTCATTCCAAATAAATAATTTGTATATTTTTTAATGCAAATAATTGACAGGTTTCTTTTTTTAGGTCAGGGTCTCACTCTATAGTCCAAGCTGATCCTGAACTCACTATGTAGCCTAGCCTGGCCTCAAACTCATGTCAAATCCTCCTGCTTCAGTCAGTCTCCTAAGCAGTAGGATTACAGGCATGCACCACCGTGCCCAGCTTATGTGGTGCTGGGAATTGAACTCAGGGCCTTATGCTTGCTAGACACATGCTTTAATGACTGAGCTATACTCCCAGCCCAATTACAGTTCATATGAGAACTGAGCAAAGACAGTATGAAAGACAGTATATTAGGCTGGATCTAGTGGTACTTCTCCTCCACTCCAGCCCCTAATCTCTTCCCAACATTTTATATCCCTCTTCTTTTCTATTGGAACACCAAAAAGAATTGAAAGAATAAGAAAATAAAAATGGGGGGAAAAGAAAAGTACAAAAGCAATAGATATGGAGAATTCTAACCACACGTCTTCTCTACCAATTCCTGTAACACAGGAGTCTGACTATGCACTGTAATGATGGCTTTACCTTGTATGTAACATGACAGCTTGGCTCAGTGCGACCTTATCCTTATCTAACACACCTTCCTTAAATTACCAAAATATCATTTACTTCTTAGGTACTCAAAACTTTGGTATTTTGTATTAGAATTGAATCAAGCTCATTAATTGAGAGGGGTGATAGAGATCACTTTTTAAAAGTAATATCCTTATCTTAAGGTAAATAAAATGAGATAATACACTAAAAGATATTGGAACAAAAAAGAAAAAACCCACAATCATACCCAGGTCAGTGAGAATAGTTTCCAAAGTTAAATAGGGATAGGCTGGATGTACCTGTTTGTTCTCACCTGGGTGATTCTCACGTCTATAGTAAAGTTATTTTGACTGTACAAGAAAACCAGGCAGAGAACATCAAGTGACTATGACTATTTACCACTTGGACAGTGAAAGAAAAGCAAAAAGGTACGTGTTATTGGGACAAGGCATCATCAGAATCCCTTCTCCCTTCCTGAATCTTAGCTTTGCAGGGCTCTGCCTCTCCCAGCCTCCGCCACCGTGGGCATCTCTTCCTGATCTTGTTCTTCTGCCCTGCACCCCTTCAGCCACAGATCAGTCCTATTCCTGATGCTGGAGAGCTAGAACCAGGCTTTGTGTTCTGCTGATGTCAAAGAGTAAACACCGCAAACAAAGACATGGTTTGGGAACAGAGAGTAGCTTTACTGGGAGAAGTATAAGGGAAAAATAAAAGAGAGAAGTGGGAACTTCCATGGAAGCATGGGAGGGGCTAGAGCACCAATTCTTTGGCAGTTACAGTTATCTTTTATAGTTTCTATATAGCTCATTATTATTTATTTTTCTAGCTATTTGGCATTTACTGATTGGTACACATTAACATAGAAACTAGTCTGTTGGCTTTAGATCCGAGGGCCTAAGATAGGCCTTCAAAACTGCAGTGCTACGAAGCCTGGTAGAAGGGGTCTATAACCATGATTATAGCCCCCAGCCAAGCCTGTTCATCATTTGCTTCACATTCCAAGGTGTCTTGTCCTTCTTTGACCTTTGCTCTATATTCCTGTCTTTTTAGTTGCCGCTGCTGTCTTAGGGAACATCTCAGGCCTAGCGCTGCTACCTACTCGGACTACCTACTAGAATCTACCTTATCCTCACTGCTTCCCTTTCTTTCACTTTTTTAAACAAAACTAGGCAAATCTGAATGCTCCTATTCAAATGATTCTTCAAGCCAACTCTATATAAGAATTGCTAGCCCACTGCATGACATAGTTTCATTAAGAGCAAAAATTTGAGAAGCAGCAATGTGTAAAGAAAGCATTGCCCAAAACAGGTAAGAAAATTTATTTGCACCAGAATAAGCCTCTCCCATATCTGTACCCTTCCCATCTCCAACATTATAGTCTTCTATAATCTTGCCAAACAAGTTCAGGCATTCGTCATCTCTCAGTTAGACAATGAACTGTCAGTTCCAGCTTAGACTCCAATCAGCCCCTCGCTGATAACATCAGTATACTTCAATCCATCTTTCCCCATACTAGGCACGCTTTCTAAAATACAAGTAAGGAATACAAATTCTAATCCACGCACACAGGTATGCAGGTACAAAGGTTTATATTTCAAAGCATCTGAAAGCTGCTGAAGGTGAATTTTCATACTTCAGGATTCAGAAAAGATACACCAAGCTTAACTGTCACACTCAGGTAAACAAATAAACCCACTTCGTATTAATGCCTCTAAGTTGTTACAGGTTACTAGAATGCCTTGCATTCTACAGTCCTCAATTCTAATATCCGCATTTTACCCCTTGCTATTCCACCAGTAATGATCACACACAACTACAATGAATTCTTAGGACATTCAAGTCAAAAATTACTCTTTTCAAATTCAACTCAGAAGCTAGAAAATGGGGACAAAACATCACTTTTTAACTTTGGATTTTACTGGAATTATTCTAGGATCAGGAGTAGCCATATTCCAATATCCATCCACATTGGAAAGAAGATTTAAGTCCAGGGCTTAAATCATCTTTGCAACCACACGGACAGCCAACCTGAGAATGGAGCTGTCAGGAGAGAAAGAAAGACAGCAGGAGGGTCAGGAAACAAAAGGATTCTTGTTTAGGCTATCAGAGCAGGTGGGTCTAGTGGTGCCTGAAACTCATGTGCTATCTAAACATTTCAGGTGAAGTAATCAATACTTTATCTTAGAAACTGGGTACAGTTTCCAGCACTGAAACTTGAAGAATTATGACTCACACAGCAATCTATATTTTTAACAAAACATTGCAGTAAGAAAGAAAATTCAGAAAAGTTCATCATCTTCTCCTTTTAGCAAACATGCCCACCAACATTGGTAGTTGTCAGGCTTTCCCTGTGAAAGCTTGAGATTTGCACCATTCTTTTACCTAACCATGGTGCTGTGCTCCAGTTCTATTCTAACTGATGTCTCTGCACTGGTGGGAAGCCAGAGCCTGTTATTGTGACCCTGATAAATACGTAATGGGCTCCAGGTCTTCCTCCCAGTCATAGGTGACTTTACCAGACAGAAGTAGTCGCTACGCTAAGTTGGATCAATTCAGCTCTCTCTCCTGAAAAACTGATACTATCCAGTCCCCTGTGAAGCTTAAACTAAAAGGATATAGCTGAGTGTGAACATTTTATACATATACTCTGGAGAAAATAAAACTACCAAGGAAAAAAACTTACCACAGGGATAGCAAAATAATAATAAATAATAATAATAATAATAATAATAATAATAATAATAATAAAGGTAATTCCAATGCATACGAGAGGGATTTAGAAAGACAATAATTCTCTTGCTGTCAGAGCTATTCTCATTCTCAGTCCTGGCTCTGGTGATCCAGAGTCTGGCTCCCTCTTGCCCTTGTATTCTTTCAATACATTCCCACTTCATGGCTTAAGCTAGTTTGAATGGGTTTCAGTTTCCTTCAACCAAATAATCTCTGTCTGAAAAACAGCCCATCTAGTGTACATGAAATACTTCGCAGATCCTTTAATAAGGAAAACCTGCATCAATTCTAAGCAGAAATATAGGTGGTCTTGACTTTTATATTCAATTCGTGGTTTTGGTGACCTCAAGTTGAAGAGAAATTCCACAAAAGTAAATCCCATTGCCTATGTTCTGTGTGTCTGTAAGGTATTCATTTTTGATCTTTCACTTTTGCTGTTTGTATATTGGTTAAAACCATCAAATGACTCTATACAGCAGAGGAAATGAACAACAGCTATCGGGACTACACTTCTAATGTATGATCTCAGACATACTTACCGGTACTTGCCACCTGAGTGATCCTTCTAAAACCCTGAACCAATCATTCTTCTATGTCTTCTAATCCTCTTATACTACTTCAATTCCTTTAATACAAAATGCAAACTTAGAGACGCTTAGCGCCCACCTGTCTGACGCATCCCACATCTCACTCAATTTTTCACATACACCTTTTTAGCACTCCCTCAACTCTTTTGACACAATGCCCTTGGCTCTAGGAGAAAATGACACATTTACCTACAGTCTGGAGGCATTGCCAAAAGCTGCTCTTGCAAGTACAAAATTTATATGAAATATTCACGCTTGGATGAATAGATTTGTACATTTTATCCAGTAATATATACATATTTGTTTGGAGATATATTTCCCCAAAAGTGAGAGTTCACAATGAATTTTAAAAGATTGTTTAATTTATTTCTTCAGCCTTAGCATAGATTTGTTGTGTCTAACACAAACTACGTGTTCAATAAGTATTTGTCAAATGAATCAACAATAAATATCTATGATGAATAAAGCCATCCCTAGCCTGTGGCCTTCTATAACCCCCGGCACATAAACCCTGTGTGACAGCTTGAGAACGGGGCTGTGGTCGAACTGTTTGTCATCCCTAGACTTACTCTAACATATGCTCTGAGATATAGTTAGGCACCACCTACTTGGGAATCTCCCTCAAATACCCACCTAAGAAATTCTCCTCCTGCAATTTCTAGACTCTTTATGTAAAACGTATAATAGATAGTATTATAAGTATTCACCTGCTTCACTGCCTTCCCTCTCATATGGGAAACTCCTTAAGGTTGTGTGCAGTATTTTGATTCCTTCTGTAGTACAAGATCTTGATATCTCAGAGGTTCTGAGTGGACGTGACATTAAATGAATGCAAAAGTGAGAAAATTATACAGGTTACCTGAAATAGACATGTGGTGTCACCACGAGAGGCTTTTGCCAGTCAGTCACAAGTACGTGGAGAAAGTCCACAATGAAGAAGTTACACCAGGGATACATGGCTGATAGAAACATCATCTGTTGTCTCTCCTTTAGGAAAACAGGATGGACTAGAGAGATATGTTTTGAACTCTGCAAATGCAAACACATCATTTCTTCAACTACATTTGTGCCAAGAGCCGGCCCGTACCACTACTTCTTCTTCCTTTGCAGGGTTTAGTCAAGGACTAAAAGAACACTGATGCACAGACAGAGCGGAAACACAGCCTTCCTCTCCGGTCTTTTCCTTCACCCACATACTCTGTTACTTGCCCAGTTGCCAATGCCAAAACCTACATACAGTCATGAGCTGTCATGAAGGAGTTTCGAACTTTATTCTTGGCCTAAGTATTTTTAATATGATGGAAAATTAAACACTGATGAATTAGCCCAATATCCCGAATATTTATCTTCTGCTTTAGGAATACTAAAGGGAGAAAGTCAGTAGTTCCACGCAGGATGGGTCACAAGTACGCAAACAGCCATTGCTGCTTGCATGGCACTCCACAGCAGGAAACCCTTCCAGCATTACTGTGTCCTTTATAATCTATAACACTTTGGGGAATCTGGAAATTGTTTTCCTGCCAAAGCATAGAAACGGAAAGAGGGAAAACACGCCAGCTCCTCTTAAAGCAAGCACAAAAGTGCCATTCTCTCATCCAAAAAAACAATAAGATTAGCTCTTTTATCACTAATTTTTCACTCTCTTTGCCTACTTGGTAAACACGGCATGGCCGACTTTGCTCCTTATCAGCTGCAAACTGAATCTGCCTTTGTTGAAGCACCGTCCATCAGCAAGCTTCCTGTGCATAAGCTCAGTGATATACCCAACTGAAAAAAAGACAGACTTTCAATTTCCCCATAATATCAGGGAAAAAAACAAACACATAACCACACAGAGGATGAAAAAACAAAAACGACTCTCTTCTGTACAGTATAACCTAGAGTTCATTTTCTCTGCCAGACAGAATGAGATTAAAAACCAATGAAGGTCAAAGCTATTAACATTTGGATCAGAGGGCACTGTGCCTGTTAGGATCTAGTTAGAGCGGGCCTTTGTAATTGCCCAGTTTGTTTCCAACATGTCATGTAAACACTAACATTAGCTGCAGTCTGGGTGGTCGCAGGCTTCACATAGGCAGCTTTATCTTTGATTAGCAGCAAAGGCACATAATTCTTTATATACCAATTTGAATGGTCAATGAACCTCTTCATTTTCGCTGGTACCAGTTGATTGTGACATTTCCAAATGGACCATAATTTCATTTCCCTTTAGAACCCTTCTGTTGTTCATTTTGCAAAGCATATGATTGACAGCTTCCTTGAACACAAGGCAACTTTTACAGCAAGGACATTAAACTTTGAAAGGATGTCCTTGATCAGTAGCAAACACTAAGGAGATTTGAGTGTTCATCCAGAAAGTAAATGTTTTGAGTAAAGTACTATCAACACACCATGAAACAGCTTCTTCCTCCAACTCTAGCAGTAACATCTTTCCTTCACTCCAGTGTTTCCTTTAGATTGTAGCTGAGCTCTGAGAGCATTTCCTATACAAAATTTACCACCCTATACTCATTGCCCTTAGCAAGCAAACAATGAACGAGAAAACTATGTGCTACTTCAAATGCACGCTCAAGCCCTTCAAAATTAACTGAGTAATATTTGAAATTTTTTGGCATTGGTGCACGTAAAGACCTTCTTCCCCTTGCATCGCCTCCCCCCAATTTATTAATATGCATATATGTGCTATATAATGTTTTTACTGAAATTGAGTATTTTATGTACATATATTTAGCGTCAGAATTACAATCCATCCCCCTGCCTTTGTTGACCTTCCCACATCCTCCCCCTTCCTCCTCACTCCCACTATCACCCCCATTTGGTTCCATAAAATGACTGTATTCCGAGTTTCTCATATTAGAAAGCCATTCAACATATCCTCATATTAGACAACCATTCAGACACCTTCTGTGTCTGACTCAATTCACTGAATATGATAGTCCCAAGTTGCATCCATTTACCTACAAAAACCTCAAAACTATTTGTCTTTATAGAAGAATAGTATTTCATTGTGTACATATACCTACTACAATTTTTTGTATTCATTGGTCTATTGATGAGTATTTTGGTGTCTTCCATGTGTTAGCTATTGTTGTGCTGCTATGAACACTTGTAATCATGCACCTCTGCTATATGATGCTTTTAACTCTTTTGGAAAGATTCGTAGAAGTGGTATTGCTGGATCAAATGAAATATTTATTTTCAGCCTTTTGAGGAAATTCCATGCTGTCCTCCATAGTGGTTGTACCAATTTGCAATCCTGCCAGCAGTGTAAGAGGATTGCTTTTTCCCCACAGCCTCCCCAGCACTGATTTCTATCCACACAAATGTTAAATTTTCCTTTGGCCTCCCCTGATTCTACTGAATGTAAGGCATCGTCCAATGTTACGAATGTTCACTAACACTTCTGGGCTTTTTGAGTAGCTTAGTAAAACTTGGTTTTGTCCCATGTTTACTTATATCAGGGGCTTACATTACATTTATTTGTTAATTTCCATCTGCCTTGAAGACTCTGAGTTTACTCAGGGAAAACTGTGTTATCTATCTTTGTATCATCAGCATCATAATTCATCTGAGGTGTGAATCACTGAAGGAAAGAATCTTTAGAAGATCAGAGACAATTTCAAAAACAACAGTGTTCCTTTACTCCCAATGGCACTCAAGTTAAATTAGGCAGCATGGATATATGTATAATAGTTATATTTTTATGCATCCTTAATGAAATTCCATAGAGTCTGCTTACACCTAGGTTATCTTTTAAATTAAATGCTGTGCACTCCATAGTTCTTTCTACATTGCTGTGATTAGATTGTTTAATTGCAGTGAGACAAATCCCCAAGAAAGCTGGTTTCAAAAATAAGATTGTGGCTTCAGCCTCTGAATCTATATAATACTGCAGATCTAGAATCCTGGACAAAATAAGTGGCTCTTTCCATACCTCAATCCTATTATTTTTATTTTATTTTATTTTATTTTTGAGACAGGGTCTTGCTCTGTAGCCCAGGCTGGTCCTGAACTCACTGTGGAGCCCAGGCTGGCCTTGGACTCACAGCAATCCTCCTGTCTCAGCCTCCCGAGTGCTGGGATTACAGGTGTGCGCCACCATGCCCAACTTATGTGGTGCTGGGGAATCGAACTCGGGTACTTAGCGCTTGACGTAGTGCTTACTGGGCAAGCACTTTAACTGCTGAGCCATTAAAATTAGTTTGTCCTCTCTGGTTTATGCTCTGTCTTTACCTCACTTAAAAACATCATGAAAACATGTTTGCATCTGTTCCTATCAGAGCTCAGTGGGATACATGTTTAAGAATACTGGGAGAGAAGAAAATAGGGTTCCCTTGAGCTAATAATTCTCAGCGAAATGAGACAAGCATATAGGGCTGACTACTGATGGGTGTTCCTCTTATGAAATTCATTTTAAAAATTGCATAAAATGTTCTAAACATGAGAGAGAGGTTGGAAGAGGGGTGATGGACTGCAAGGAAAGGGACAAATCTTGAGAGTGGGAGGGAGAAGGCACAGGCCAGGGTGAGAGGGAGGGAGAAAGAGGCCCAAAGTGGTGTCTATGGTCAGGGTATCCTTGCCTCCCCAAGCCATGGGTTTCCAATGTGTTGTTGAATCTGCAGTTCGTGTATAAAAAAGTAAAAAAGGAAAACCCAAAAAATCAGGGAAGAAAGCAAGAAAAAATAGAGACTAAGATATCTCTACTATCCTTATTTCTAAATGTTTCTATTATCCACACAAAAGTTTGAATTCTTTGTTTATTATTATTAACCAACAATTATTTTGAGAGTGTTGGTTCAAAGTTCTAAAACAGATTCCCTAGGTGCAAAAACAACATATGGCATCACTATGGAAGAAATGCACACTGCCACGGGGAAATTGCAAGAAAAAGAAAATCACAATATATGATAAAGCAATAAAGGGGACTGTTCAGGTTTTCAACAGTGTTGCTGGAATGTTGTACGCTAACAAAGTTCAGTGTAACGTTCACATTTCATACAAAAATTTGGTCCAAGTGGATCATGGGCCTAAATCAGAAGTGAAAGATTTTAAGATGTTTAGAAGAAAATAAAGGAGACAAACTTCATGACCTCAGGCTAAACAAAGAGGCCTTTTATGTGGTACCAAAAGCATGACTCACATAAGATAAACCTGATAAATTGAACTTTTGTTCTGCAAGTACAAGTGACAGCCTGGTAAGGAATGTTTACAAATCAGGTATCTGATAGAAAACTTATGTACAGGATGTGTGAAGAATGTTTAAGCTTAACAAAGAAAATAATCTTTTAAGTAGTCACAGGACTTAAGTAGATGCCTCATTAAAAAAGCATGCATGAATAGTGAATAAATACTTGAAAAGATGATCAATATTATTAAAAACTAAAAATTATTTCTAACAATACATTCAGCATAGTTGCATCTCAATTGAAGCAAAACAAATACATCTTTGGAACTCGGTACTCTTTCACATTAGAAAGTCACACTGACAATGTTAGGACAATATGATAAAGACTGTCCATTAAAGACTGTCCATTTATTTAATAAAAATGATCAGCTATGTCAGGATACAGAACCAAATTGGTGAAAAATAAGACTCAATGTAGACAACAGAAATGTATTGTCAAACAAAGGCTATACTTAATTATTAAATATTTGGAACTGATTTTAAGGGAGGCAACTAGGTCTAATTGCACAGGAATATAATCCCAGCACTCTTAAAGGGTGAAATAGGAGGAGCAAATAGCAAATCCGAGCCCAACCTGGGCCTCTTAGATCACTTAGCGAGACCGTGTCTCAAAATGAAAAATTAAAAAAATGAACTGGGTAGGTAAAAGGGGCAACCCACCTGAGTCTCTGCCAGACACTGGGAACTTTCACCATTCTATTCTTTTTTTAAAATAAATATCCCTTTCTCTACACCTTGCCTCATTTGTCCACTTTCATTGTGGGGCACACACGCACGCACACACACACACACACACACACACACACACACACACACACACACACACACACACAATGGATTGGTGATGTTGCTCGGTCTGTAGGTCATGGGCTTAATTCTCAGTACCCCCCGAAAGAAGATTTTCTTTAAAATTTGGGAAATGAAACCTATTTTCCATCATTATTAGTTAACAATATCATACAGATATTCCCATCAAATTAGCCAACACCATAAAAAATAAACAAGAATTAAGAAAAAGAGAAAAATTGTCACCAGTAACAGGCAATAAAACTGTATGGTTATCTACGGTTTTAAATCCTGGTTTTGATAACTATAATGTCTGTACAACTGCTGGGTAAGTTTCTATTGTCTGTTTTATTTTAATTTTCATCTGTTTCATTCTGCATCCTGACATCCTTCCTCACTGTCTATTGAATGGCAGACATTGTGGTTGCAAAATGAGAAAAATTCTAAATGATGTTTTATTTCTAGGAAAGATTTAATTTTTTCTGTCCATCATTTAGAATTAGCGCAGATTGTCCTAATTCAACCAGCGGACAAGATGTTTCAGCACTAAATTTCAGGCTTCCTGAGTTTGTCCTTGTTTGTGAAGTACAGTTTACAGCGGTCTCATCTAAGTGCATGAAATACTCACCAGGACTTCTCTAAGTTCTTCAACAAAATCATCTGGACCTGTTACCTTCTTTGTGAAAAGTGGTTTTCATGGTAATTAGAATGTCTAACATTTTCTTGTCTCATGTATGTCAGTTTTAATACATAATTAATATTTTCTTTGGAACTTTCTCCATAGACTGATTGTTCTATTGAACATAACAAAAGTATGTTTAGTAATGTAGTGTTATCTTCTTACCACTTTTGTAACTGATTTCATGTTTCATTCTATACATTAGTGCTTTTTCTCTGTGTTGATTACATCTGGATCAATCCTGACAGATTCGTGCGCCCTAATTGTCTTTTCCAAGAACCAATTTTGACACTGTCATTTTACTATATTGTGCATTTGTTTTTGTTTTGTTTTCCTTTTTCTTTTAACCTGCCATCATAATTTTTCTCCACTTAATTCTAGGATTATGTAGGAATTAATTTTCTAACTTTTACATGAGAAACTTTAGTAGCTCTCAATAACTTTTAAAAGCCTTAATTAATATACATACTTAAAGCTACAAATATTCCTTAAAATACAGCTGTAGCTGTACCAACAAGTTATAAAATAAAGCATTTTCACTAACATTTGATTTAAAATATTGTTAATTTTTATGTTTTTGGGTCATAATAATTAGGAAGAGAAGTTTATTAGTTTTCCTAAGTATACAGCTGTTTGGGAGTATCTCTGCTAGAAGTTTTTAACTTAATTGCATTTTTATCAAATATTTCTCACTCTTTTTTTATAGTGTGGCAGACATTTCTTGCCCATCATTTCATATATTTCTAATTCATTTGTATGTGCTATGCTTATAAACCTGTCCCAGAGTAACTCAGCAACCTCTCCACTCTTGGGTGGCTCTGAGGCTTATCCCCTTGTTACCCCAGTGGCTACTGGCTACCACAATCCTGGCTTCTTGTTAGTGATTTTTGTTCCCTGGGGCACTGTAGTTTCTGTATCAGTGTTTACAAACCTGTACACTTTTAGATTTTCTTCCTTTTTTTCCTAGATTTTTAACTTTCTGGTGATCTGAGCAATGTATTTAAATTCTATTTACTATAGTTCATTCAGTATCTGAAAGTTTTTCCATAAGGTATCTTTTTAGTCATACTGCCAGAAGTAATTATATAAGTTATTACTACTTTTTAAAATGTATATGTCACCTCATATTGACAATTTTTGTTGATATTTCCTGAGCATTTAAGAAGAAGTGTTTTCTCTTTTAATAATTTAGTGTTTGCTATCTGTTAGTTATGGGCCAATGTTTTTTATTATGGTATGTAGTTCTCCTATATCAATACTTTCTGCTACTTGATCATTATAAAGTGAGATGAGTGAATGTCTCCTAATATGAATATATTTCTAGATATTACTCTATTATTTTTGTTATTTGTGTTTTACTAATGTTTGTGTATTGTTATTTGGTACCCAAATTTTCACTGTTGATTCTACTCCCTTTATAAAATATTCTTCTTCATATTATTTAATGCTATTTTCTCTAAATTCAGTGCAATCAAGCATTGATTTTAATTACTCTTTTTTTTCTTTTGATATTTCCTTGCAATGTTTTTGAAGTTTGGTCTTTCTTGCCTCTTTTTTTTTTTTAATCTCCCTTCAAATACAGGCAGAGTTAGATTTTTGCCAACTTCACTCAGATATGCCTGCTAAACAAGAAGGAGAAATATGTAAGGTGATTCTTTTTTATTAGGATTTTGTAGGGAAAGAGAATACGCCTGGATCTGGAAATGAGTAAGCTTTAGTAATGACCTTCTTCTAAACAGTTGCTTACATATTCTCAGATATTAGATTAGAAAAAAAAAGAAATACCTTCTCTATTTACCACTTAGAGTTTTTGGAATATGAAACAGAGATTATGGAACAAATTTTAATGTAAATTTGTGCATGCAAGATACTGCCACTTTTATGATATATTTTATCTTTCTTTGTTAACATAAGAAAAGCAAGATTTCCTCTTTCATAAATTTATTGTCATTTAGGAAACTGTCCAATAGCTTCATGTTTTATTGAATTATTAATTATAGTTACAAAAAAAGCTAAGACCACCACCCTGAACCAACAGGAAGTAAGACTGCTGTGAAGACAAGAGGTTGGCCACGCAATGCCTTCACCACATGGTTATTTCAGTGTTACTGATTAGACTGGAACAATTACTTTTTAAGGCATTTCTTTTTTGCAAATACTAGTCCTGACTTCCTGTCTTTAATTTGTGTTACCTGAGGATTTACCACTCAAAAAATGTCCCTTGGCCTTCTGATTCCTATAACTTATCTTTATGTCTCTGATTTTTTTCAAAGTAATCTCATAATTTATTGGCTTCTTAGGTCCTGATACACTTACCCTCACAGCTACCCCTTTAGGTTTCTGCCTCAAGAGAGTATCGTATGACTAAACATGACTTTTAAAATATTTCCTAAGCCATTTACCCAATTTTTTGTTTTGTTCTTTATTTCAGTTCTATAGTTCACAGTAATTATTTTACACAATAAATGAGGTAGTGCTTGTGAAATTTATTGACCAAGAAGTAAATTTAAAAGTACTGACCCATGGAAAGCTTGTATTATTTTCACATTATTCTTTCCCCAATATACCTAGGGACCAGGATTCCAGAACTGAGAAAGGAAAATTGCAACTTGCTCAAAAAAGAGTTAGAAATTCTAGTCCATAAATACTAGAAATATTATTGTATCTCAGAAAACTTCTAACCCTATTAGAACTATAGCTTTGTGAAGAGAAACAAATTTTACTCTCCTACTTGGAAAAAAAAGTCAATTAAGAACACAGAAATTAGTCTCATGTTTTTCTAGTCAAATTTTTTTCCATGAAATATAGACATTTTATTCTTTGAAATGGAAAACACTTTGTTACATATTTCCAGAGAACATTTAAACAAACTGTGGATTAACAATCCAGGAACCCATATGTTATGATAGAGAATTTGAGTCAAAAAAATTGGACTTCAAAGAATATTTGGGTGTGATTTAGCCCAATCTTCAAGATGGGAAGCTTTAAGTAAATAATTAATAATAAGGAAATATTTGTGATATATTTATAAAAATTTTGCTAAGATATAAGAAAATGGATTATAAATTTATAAGAAAGTTATTATCATAAACAGATGAATAAGGATTTAAGCATCCAGTTCTCTATTATCTGTCCCATCTCAATTTAATTTTCTTAGTACACAAGAAAACCAAAGTCAACAGAAATGGTTAGAGTAAGAAATAAACAATCATCTAAGAAATCTAATCACAACTCTAATTCCCTAAAATGCTACAGACTTGGATTGCAGATGAATTCGTTACTTCCAGGAAGTCTGTGTTCAACACATTTCTCTGAAACTGATAGGGTCTTACAATTTAAAAGAAAACACTCTGAGATAAGTCATGTTGAAGGACATTAAGGCAATAAAATATTAATTTTAGATAGTGAAAATTTTGTGATTAATTCACAAATCTCTTCTCAACATGGACTCTCAGCACCATAATACTGCATTATTCTTTGAGATGATAGCAAAACACTCATGCTGGCGGAATCCTTAGTGTCCATGTTTCTTTTAAAATTTGAAGTTGCTTGATGAATTATGGAAATTACATCTAGTAACCATAATATCGAGAATATAAGACAAACATATATGGCAGTTAATCACTATAACACAGAAACCATTTTATCACTTCCGCTGTTAACTGGCTCGGTTATTCTCTACACTGTATGGATAGGTGCTCATGTGTCAATGACTTATGCCTTAAATCTTTCCTTTGAACCACTTTGAAACATGTTTTTAAAACATGATAAATCAAGAGAATTTTCCATTAATCCTGGAGGCACAGGCAACAGTGTGAAATGGCTGACTTCCTCCTTACACATCTGCTGCCTTGATTATCTTATTTTTCGTATTCTCTCCTATTATTTTCTCTCCCTTTAGTACAGACATTCCTAGTACTGGCCCAGGAAGTGTCTCCTCCACTCACTCATTCAACGTGTTCTTTGAAAAAGATCCAGTAAGTTATTTATAATGATGTATAATGAGCAAATAAGGTTTAATGTGCCCGCCTCTCTGAAGATATTGGTTATTTTAGAAAAGAAAAAAATGATCATTTTATGATGTCATCATGGAATCATGGATATCAGACAATAGGTATATATTTCTTGGGAAATGATGGACGATTAACAGAGTATCCCAGAATATAACTGTTTGCTACTAAACCAGAAATGCTACTAATACATCAAAGTTATGTATTAGTATGTGAAAGGAGTCAAGTAAAACAAGGTTTTCTTCAATTCTGAATCTGAAAAAGCAACAAAAAAAAAAAGAAAGAAAGAAAAAAGAAGAGACTTAAGGAATATTCTTGATCTCTGGAATCAAAGTTCAGTGTGACCTCTTTTATTTCTAGAATGAACAGTCTCGAGAAATGTCTGTAATGGGCTTTCAGATAAGGTCAAGAATGAGGTCACATGCACTGTTCCCAATTTCTGGCTGTGAATTGTACTATATATTCACATACACATCTCCCCACAGAGGTCTGAGGTGAAGGAAGCTATATTTTGATATGGTACTTGGGGATATAAAACAAATATGGAAAATAAAACCCAAAATACTTAGCTCAGTAAATTACTTCTTCACCGAGCCCTCCCTTAAGAAGTAGAAATGTTCACAAAATGCTTTATGTTCCCCAACCCTTAGCCATCTGACTCAAAGTTGTAACCACAGGCATTGTTCTTCACGGTACTTTTCTATAGGAACATATAAATAATTTCTCAACATTGGTTCATTAATCCTTAAGACTCTGATGGTGTGGAGGGTGGAAGAGAGCGAGATATGTGAGAAACACACGGAAAACAGAGGGGGCTCAGGATCTTAGCACTGATTTCCTTTCTGCGTTAGAAACATAAAATAATGTGTGAGTCCTTGAACTACAGTAGGAACAAGAACAGCCCCTATTGCTGGCTTTGAACAAGCCACTTTGATCCCTATCTCTGAGTTATACATATCTGTGAGATAGCAGGGTTTTGAAAAATGTGTCCAAATTTCATCTGACTTTGATGTGTTCACATGAACTAAATTCTTAGTAAGGCACTTGACCCCGGGAAGTGCTCTCAAATAGCCACCATCTTAAAATATGTATAGAAATTACAAAACAGCCAGTATAACATAAAGCTGTGATTAAAAAGAGACAGCCCCACGGAAATCCAAATGCTCCCAAATACTATTACAGTGCAGGTAGCATAATCTGTGAGCAGGACGCAAAGTTGGAATCCAGGGAGGGAGAGTGCAGATCCACAGAGGCATGCTGGGATCCCCAGCAGCGTGTCCATCCCCTAAGTGTTGATTCATTCTGACTGTCCCACACCCAGGCCCTACAGAGGCTGAAGGACAGCATCCAAGTCCCCTACGAAGAACTGGGACTCAGTAGCCGAGACCTTGTCCCAGAGACAGAGAAGTTGAGCAAGGTGGGATAAGGCATTATGAGCCCATCAGGTCCCATCAGACATCACCCAGCACATACAACCTCAAAGATAAAGTGATTGAGAATTCCAACACAGATAACACAGGGCATTAAACCTGACGCAGTGAGGTCCCTTCTAAGCTGCTGCGCTGAGCTCCTGGGCTGGTTACTTGTCCATGAAACCTACTCAACATTAGCAATAACTGGTCACAAAGATAGGAATATACTATTCACTAAAAACTTTGAGTTATCTGCAACTGAATCTAATTAAAGGTGCACAAAAGATCTTTATAAAGTATTAAATGCTCTGAAAGATATAAATTAGGAAATGACTATGCTATGTGTAATGGATGGGAAGATGCTCATAAAGACAAAAGCAATCTTTCTCCCCAACCAGTCTATAAATTCGAGACACTGCCAGTAGGATTTTTTAAAAATAGAATCAGGAAAACGAATTTTCTCAAATTAATATGCAAGAGAAAAGTCTAATAATGTCCAAGTTAATTCAAGCAAGGAACAAAAGAAAAAATTTTCCATATGAAATTTCAAGACATGATGAATCAGTGAAATAAAGTCTATATAGATACTTGGTGAAGCAGTTCATTGTAAGTGGGTCTATGACTTATGTGATTCCAGTGAGTCAGAACACAACACAACACACACACACACACACACACACACACACACACTTCCTACATCAAGTGACATGAAATGAGTTTATTATTAACAGCAAAACAGGGAGGTAAGCAAGGAACAGCAAACAACAGCTTAGAACTTGTGGACAGCTGATTGCCAAAAATTTAGGAAAGATGCCCTAGAGAAGGAAGTGCTAGCTGCATGCCCCCACCCTCCTGTAGTACCATCCTGGGGGACCTCAGAAGAGTAATGTGGCTCGCTGGTTTAAAACACTGAAGGACATGCTGTCTCTACAGGAAGATTGGGACAGAGCCCAGACACCACCTGCCTCTCCCTGACTCAGCACGGTATGTATTCTATAGTTAGTCTGGGTAACAAGCCAGAGAGAATGAGACCTTGGTCAGATCAAGGCTACCTAGAGGACTGTCCTGCAGGTATGCAATGTTGTATTTCATTGTGAATTATGCAGCAAACAGTATTAAAGCAATGGCATCCTTTGTCAACCTAAGCATTAACTTAGATTTTTACCTCATACGATACTCCATAAAACATCTGGTAGACATTCAGGAGTTCTGTGTCTATTGATACATCGAGTTTGAGGCTTACTTGGCAAGGCCCTCAGACTCAAAGTGAGCTTGTCACCACACAAGCAACAAGGGATGATGAGGAGGAAAAACAAATGACTGTAGGGGAATATCAGAGAATGAAGCTGCATCAAGGTTTGAAAAGACATTCTAAAATAAGGCAAAAAGGTTCTATTCTTCAAAATTTAAGTGCCAAAATTTGCAACTTCAATGCTTACAAAGTTAAGACAAACCACAATTGGGGGCGTCAATATTTGCAATGCACTTAATTGACAAAAGATCGGAAACCAGAATGCATAAAGAACTCATAGATATATATCTGAGTTCTGATCTTTTGTTATATAACAAAAAAAAAAAAACAATGGAGAGAGAAATGGGCAATACTCAAAAGAGAGAGCTCTTACTTTTAAATGGAAAGTTCTCAGCCTCACCTCCACCAGGGCATGCAAATTAAAATAATGATGTGATGCCAACTTTTTGTATTGGCAATGATGTGTGGAGGAAGAAATTCCAAACTCTTAACCATAAGTGCATAAGTTGGGAATAGTACTGGAACAACAGTTTGTCAGTACCTGATGAAAAGAAACTTACCCTGTGACCCATATATTCTACTCTTAGGTATCTTTACTGCTAGACTTTTCACATATGCAAATTAGGACACGTATTGGAGCTTTGACTATAATAGCAAAAAGCAAATCTTACTCTGATATTTCCTTTTACCTTCTTAATAGATTTTTCCCACTTTGTCTCTAACTCAGATGCTTTTTTTTTTCTTCTACTATTTCAAGAGATTCAAGTTTTTAATGTGTTTCCTCAACTTACGGAAGTGTTTCGTTACTTTTTCTATTCTCTTTCTGAACAATTCAAGAACCTTGTAGTATTTATCTTCTCCGACCTGCCAAATCCACCTCCCACGTTGCTTTCTACTATTTGAGGTTCAGCTTGTTTCCTTCCGTCCTCCTTTTCATTTCCTTTCTCATCTAGAATACATTTTTCATTTCCTTAAATCATCTTCAAGTATTGAATCTTTCTTATCCCTTCTTGCCTCTAGAATTTCTTTCTAATCTATAACTTATTTCCTTAATCTCATAGTTAACTGATGATTAGCTGTCAATCTAGTGTCATTTATTCATAAGAAATTTGTCTTTGGTCACTTTTTCTTTTCATTTTTTGGGTACGGAGAGGTGGGTTTAGTAGAATACTGTTGATCTGTGACACATCTAAATTGAATGCTTGTTTTGTGTATCTTGTTCAAGATTTAACACATTCCACCGATTTTATGGAAGACTATCTGCTTTCATCCAAGCCAAGGAAGCATCAGCACTATGTCTTCAACTGCGTCATCTCCCTTGTGTTTTCTAGGTTTTCTTCTGGAACCAGTACAAGAGCCCTAACCAATCACAGTGGATGCCACAACGTACTAGAAGAACAGCATCGTCGAAAGGATGTGAGGCCCAGGGTCCCCTTGCCACACCATCAACAGCAATCCAGCTGCAAGCGAGCATGGGCTGTTCCAGGCTACCTTCCTATCTTCCCTTTGTGCCTCACACTTGTAGATAACCCACTATATGTTTCAAGATTAATTATGATGTCAAAAATTATTCAGTATACCTTAGAAGTATGTATACGTGTCGGAGGAGGAAAAGAAGATGCCCTGCTACCCATCTACTTCAAAAGAAATAATTTACACCCAAACTTGTAAAATGTAAAATTTTTCAAATCATAGAATTGCATGTTGTAGAAGATGAATATTTTATATTTGGTAGCTGAGCAGATGCCTTGGCCATTTGAATGATCCCGTAATTTTTTTTTTCATTTCATTGGTTGTCCCATTTAGCAAAACAAAACAAAACAACAACAACAACAAAAAGAGCCCAGCTTCTTAGATCACCCCAGGAAGGTGACTCACCAGAAAAGCATGGAAGGTAATTTTTTTCACACTCAAGATAAACATATCCTTGACATTTTTAAGATCTAGTTTCTCATTCCTTCGGGCCATTGGGCCATCCTGCATTCACTGTGTCCCATTCAAAGGGGGGAGAAGAGCTTTTAAGTTCATCATCCTTTGAAAGGCAAAGGAAGTCTGGCCAGGAGCAGACCACATAGAACAAATTATTGCTGCAGTGAGGCGATGGAATGTAGGCAGCAGGGACTACAGACCTGTCCTAGGGTGCCCCATTGGGAGGCACTGTGGGGAGGATGGGACATCATGCTGGCTATAATTAAGCTGGAGGACTAACCTGAGAATTGCACAGCAGCTCCTGTCCATTTCATCAGGGTACCTCTTCACACTTGAATTAAACCTTCTCTTATCCGAAGTTTGAACTTCAAATTTTTATTCGAAACTGGAAACAAACAAACAAACAAAAATCAGCTTACAGTGAAGAAATATAGACCCACAAGAATAAACTGCCTTGCCTACCGCCCATGACAGGAAAACGCCGGAGGCTATCCAAGAACACGGAGCTTATTATTTTAACCCTCTTATATACAGGGTAGATAAGATTTCCTGACTTTCCTCTGAGTAAACACCAGAGGACTGACACTAAGAGCTGAGGCAATTGCTACCATGGCTAAATCTCGGTTCTTCTCTTACAAATGCGAGATAAAGATCTTTGGCCATTAATTTCTCCACTTTCAATGTCTCTGTTTTGTTCTTAGATGTCTGCAGCACTCCCAATATTCTAATAAAGAAACACACAGCAAATGGAAAGCTTAATATAAAGGGTTGCACATTAAAGTTTATCTTTTGTCATGCAAAATATAATAGTATGTAGCTTCATTATCATAAAAACTATTTCCCAGCAATGGTTAGCTATCTGGTGACTTTATACCATCAAAGTACAGAAATTATGTCTTCAAAGAGCCATATGTGAATAGAACTGGTTGGCAATTTTTCTAATATAACTTAAGAGGCAACAGTATAAACCCTGAAAGCAAAACAATGAGCTGACATATTGTTTCATGGGCTGACCTACACCACAAGAGAAAGGGCCTGTGTGCTCTGGAACCTCTGTTTATATACACAGAGGGAAGCACAGGAAGTAATATTTCTGAGTGCCTACTGTGTTACAGGTGTTCAATTCTTTCCTGCTAACTCAGCAATTCCCTAAAATGCCTTTTCTGTCTTTCAAATGTGGGAAGAGCCAACAAGTGGTCTGAGATCATTAATAGGCCCAGAGTCATATTTAAGACATAGAACAGAAGAACAGCATAACACATGTATAATTACATCCCAAGCCTTTGCTCTTTCCATCCAGTCCTGCTATTATACCAACAAGCATCTCTCTCTCTCTCTCTCTCTCTCTCTCTCTCTCTCTCTCTCTCTCTCTCAGTTGATAAGTAAACAAAAACTTCTTGGGTATTCATTTAATCTCACAATATATCTAACTATTCCAATTTGACGTATCAGACAGAGGTAGTCTCGAACACCAGAGAAACTGACCCCAAGGGGACTGGGTAGAGATTAAGTCAGTCAAATGGAAAGGATGCTGCCCAAGAGCCTCAGAGAACTAAGACAGCCCAGCACCTGGGGGCGGGTTGGAGGATATTAAAAGCAAAATGTAACCAATTTTCCAGTGAGGCTTCCAGTCTTTCCTGCATTTGGTATTTCTAGCCACTCTTCTCTGCAGCAACTCCAAGGCTCCTAAATCCACTCTTATGTCCCAAAGCATCATGACCCCCAAACATTAAGAGCTCATACACTCATTTCTTTCTAAAAGTTCAACAACAACAAAATCTCAAAATGAATATCAGCCTTTTATTTCTTCCTCCATGCACTCTTTCTGTTTGGATCACCCCAAAAATGAAAGAAAGCAATATCAATCCTATTTGGTGCTTAGATTCCAGCAAAGTGGGAGAATTATTTGAGCCATTTCCCTGTCCTATATAGGAAAATATGTTTTCCATGACATGGTTGGCTGCAACCACATAGGTGAAATAAAATCCTCAAACTACTTCCCTTCAGATCCAAAAACGATGAGCAATTTGACATCCTGTATCCCCCCAACTGCAAACTAGAAACCTCTCTGTCAGAAGCTATTCTTGCAATATTATACCTCTAATGTTATGGGAAGTTGTTTGAGGCAAAAGGCGGCTGTAATAATGGGATTGTGTTTCGAAAAAAAAAAAAAAAGCTGGCTGTAAGGCCATGCTGTAAATGAAAAGCATCATAAAAGAAACGAACATTGCCACTCTTAAGAAACAGTGAGACTGCTCAAATAACTCATTGCAGGCTATTTTTATAGCACTCTAATTCTGTTTTTAAAATCAAATGCAACTCGGAAAGAATAGCTCACTCTGAGTTTGGAAGAAAGCCAAATCAATGCAGTTTGTACAGAATCTCCCATCCTACTGGGCAGAATTCAGTCATTCACTCAAAAAAAGCATCTTCCGAACACCAACTACATGTGAAGTATTGCACTGGGCAGTGAGAAGCACCCTCCCCAACCCATGAGGAATCTTGCACTCAGGTATAAGTGAAACTACCGGCATATTCACCAGTAATAGAAAGTGTAATAGGCCGACCATCCTACAGGAGCAAAAAATCAAGAGAGCAAAGGGAGAGAGGTTAGAAAAAATCATGCTTGGTTGGGGGCACCTGGAAAGCTTCATGAGGAAGCCTTAAAGGTTCTTCCTCCATGTTAGATTGAGACTTGCAGGTCGGGGTGGGTGGGGAAGACTCCGGCACAAGAGACATCATGTGGAAATGCAGAGCGACAGGGTGAACGGGCCCACGCAAAAGGCAAACAATTCTGTCAAACTGGAACCTGATTGGGATGTGGCAGAACGGCCCAGAAGGCAAAGTAGGGCAGGAACTGCAGAGCCTGGCACGCAAGGCCAGCCGTGTCGCCGCTCAGGAAATGCGCCAAGCTCTGGAAGCATAGGTGGTTGTTGGAAGGCATCTTACAAGTGGCCGAGAGTAACCATGGGGCGGCACTCTCTGCCCGGAGGCGTTGAGGACCTCCCAGAGCCGAGGAAGAGGAGCCCCGGTAGACAGCTCCCTTGCCTCTGGCTTCATCTGACTTCTCATCTCCCTGGGTTCCTTTTTCCTTACATAAAAATACATTTCATAATATATAGACTTTTCTCAAAGAGCAGTGGCCCATTAAACAACTACAACAGAGAGATACAGAGGAACCGCAAAGAGAGGGGTGGGGGAGGGCAGCCTCCAAATGAGTCCATTTTCCAGAAGTTATATAAGCACGACTCCCTAAATATACCCTTCTCTACATATCCCTTGACACTCACTGACTAACAAGTCCTATTATTTCTACAGCTAGCTATTGTTTCCACAGGTAATTTTATACAGCCCTTATGAGTAACCGTGAGCACATCTCATAGAGTAAAAGGTTACCTAAAAGAAATGAGTTTTTTAACATGGAAATGTTAGGCAGGTAGGCAAAACTGTGTCATTGTTGTTGTTGCTGTTATTGTTGCTTTCACCAGCGTCAAAGCGGCAGTGGGATCTACTTCTACAATGCAGCAAATTAATGCATGATCCTTCCACTTTCAAATATCCTGGCATGTGACACATGATAGAACCGTTAGCGATAATGACAGTAAGTCATAAGCCCCCTAGGACATCAGGGACTTTGGTATCTGCACCCCTAAACCCCACCCCAAATGAGTGAGCACTTTGTTTTTGCTAAGGTGTAAATCTGAGGAGTAAATACAGCTCATTCATGTATGTCCCTATCACTTTCTGCTCAGCTAAGCAATGCTTTGGTGTATAAAATAGCAAATGTCAGGGTTCATACCTATTTAATTGTATACACATGAGACATGTTAAAAGTAAATATTAATCCAAAGGCCAAATGGCTGTGGTTGTAGCAAAACATCATTGTGCACATATAAAAGAGTAAGAATAAAAATCAAAAGCAGGAAGAATCAGGGCTAGAAGCTCTGTAAACGTTTGCTATGTGCATCTGGAAGAGATAGTTGATTACACACATGGTTGGTTGGTTGTTTTACCTACTGCAAAATATCTTAACAGCTACTGAAATAGACTCTTAGTTGTAAAATCCATGTCTATACTCTGAGTGTGGGGGTACATGGGAGGAGTAAAGTTTTCTCCTACATCAGCATGTTCAGAGAACCAAAACCAGTCCATATTTTTAAATATAAATACATTTCCTTGAGAGGTTTCCCAGCAGTTATTTGACCATAGAAATCTCCAGCTAACACCAGCCCGCCCTAAAAAAAAAGGTAATAGAAAAAAAAAAATAAGTGTAGGAAGCTTTCAAAGTTCCACCTGTATTAACATGGCAGAGCCTAACAGTTTTGAAACTGTTTTTGCTTAACGAACACCCATATTTGCATTTCAAGAGTACCTCAGGGTGCCATAAAGTCAATACAGCACAGATAATTCTGAAACCAACCCTTCTCCCTTGCTAAAAGGTCCTTTAACTATAAAAACCAATTTTAATAAAAGGCATCTGTGCTCAAGATCTTCCATTATACAACACACTTCATCATAACATAATTTTTTTGGCCCAAAGACCAGCTTAAAGGAATTCACAGTAGATTAATGCCATGATTGGTCATGGTTGCATATAGAAAATCATGACCTCATAGCTCTTCAAGGATAGGATCAGAGCAAGAAACTGCATTCAGTTCTGTGGGGCGATTTCTTAGATGTCCACCCCTTCCAATTACATAAAAGACAGGGCTTAAAGGCTCTGCCAAGAGTATGGAGGAGAAAGTTACAGAAGGATCACTTTGAATCCAAAATAATAAGACGAAGTTCCAGCATTCTAAGTAGAATTCCACAAGTATTTCAGGCTGCAGCAGGACATGCAAAAGGGTAGGCCCACTTGTCCTTGTCACTACACCAAAGACCAAGATCATCATCCCGTTCCAACATGCCAGAGACCAAGATCATCCTCCCTCCAAAATCCAGAAAGCTCATTTTCGTGTTAGAAAATTAACTTGTTCTGCATCTTAATAAGATCACTTCTTCAGAGAGGTCTTCATCTCCCTATCTAACACGAGTTATGCTCTTAAGTCTTCACCTTACAACCTGTTCCTCTTTTTTCTCATAGAACTTACCTCCCACTGACCCTTTGTGAATTCCAGGCTTACAATTCAGCTTGTTTGGTTTCTTTTTAATATTAACTTTTGTGGCACTAGGGATCTACTCTTACTTAGGCTATATCCCTATGTACTCTCACAGACATTTTGTGTGTTTCATATTTATTGTGTGTCTTCCGACTCATTTGTAAGCGCCAGGACAATGAATATTTTACCTATTTGCTTTGCCTAGAACAGTGCTGGGCATACAACAAGTGCTTATTAAATATTTGTTAAATAAGTGAAAGAATGAATTAATTTGAAGAGGAATTATGTCAACAGGAGTCTCTTCCTCTTTGCCTCCCTCTGTGGGTTCCTCTTACTGTAAGGATGGAGGGCCCCCATGCTCATAAGGAGTACTTACTAGCTATCTTGAACTGAATAGTGTTTTGATTTCTCATTACTTCAGTAACAAATTATTGCAAACTTAATGGCTTCAAACCACACAAACTTCTTATTTTATAATACTGTAGGCCAGGAATTTCACACAGGTTTAAACCAAGATATTGCCAAGGCACCATTCAGTTCTGTGTCAGATGTGTTTCAAGCTTCTTTCAGTTTCTAAAAGCTACCTGTAGTCCTTGTCCAGGTATCCCTCCCAGCATCTGCAAAGCCAGTTTTCCATTATCATACCCGCCTGACCCAGTTTTAATCAGCACACCTTTGTCTCTGATTCTTTCCACCTTCCTTTTCTAATCTTAAGAACTCTTGTGTTTATGTGAAGCCCACTTTGATAATCAGAAAAATCTCCTCATCTCAGTCAGTTGCTCAAAAACTTTAATTTCTACTTCCCATGTGGCATATATATTCTGAGACTCTATGGTTTGGGATACAGATGCTTTTTGGGGGACTATTATTCTATAACATTGGTGAGAGTTGAGGGAGGGAAAGAAGAAAGGAGTGAAGGGAAAGAGAAAGGTGTGTTGGGAATAAGAGGGGAAGGAAGGAAGGAGATCTGAGACAGTGCGTGGATGTACTAACCAACCAGCGAGAAGATGGTTCTGGGTAGGTTTTACCAGGAATGAACCCCACTACATTCACAGCTCTTCTTTCTGCTGTCAATCATCTCTGATCTCTTCCATAGGGTAGTTGACCAATGCCTTCTACAACAGCCCAAATATGTTTACCTGAACAGAAAGTTCATGGGAAATCCCTGAACACAGGGATTTCCAAAGCCAGTCCATATTTTTAAATATAAATACATTCTCCTGAGACTCCTGACAACAAGCCAACAAACTGAGACAAAGAGGAGCTGAGAGGCAACAGCATGAAGAGGAGGCAGGTATGAAGAAAAGTGAGTATAAGGACAAGCGTCTACACCACACAGAGGAGGGAATGAATGTGATAGAGCCTTCAGAAAATGTTTGTTGACTGGGGGACAAAAAGGAGAATGAGTCCAAGATGTAGTTAAGATTGTGAGTCTTGCAGGTTAACAAAGAAACCAAGATGGAGTAAATAGAGCCAGCATTCAGTCATGTGATGGTTTGGTTCTGGAATGGCTGGCCCTCAAAAGCCAACTGCATTTGGATGTTGTGGAATATCTGAAGATTTCATATGCTGTTAAGAAGGGGGCATAGTCAGAAGGGATGGATCACTGGGTCTTGTCTCAGAAAAGACAGAACACTGGCTCATGCCCTGAAGGGGTATACTCTGCGCTTTCTTACCCACTCTGCCTTCCGCCTGCCATGCTATGAACAGCTTTTCCGTGGGTAGGCCTCTGCCATATGATTCTAGCACTGCCGGATACTCATGAATAGACTGAGACATTCTGACTATGAGCTAAAATAAACATTCCCTTGTGATTGGGTATTCTGCCCCATAAATAAAAAAGTTACTAAGACAGAAATGCCATCTAAGGCCCTTGGAGCTCACATCTCACCACAGTGTGGCCTAGGTGGTGGACATGGAGCTACAGAATTTACCAGAACCATAGTATTCAATTATTGTCCTGCTGAGGCTCACTCTTGAGTTGGTCCAATTGCTTTCTGTCCTCCTTTTCTCCCTCTTGGAATGGAACACTTACTCTGTGACTTTGCATGTTGGAAGTTCTAACTTTTCTTTGATTTTTCACAGGAATTTACAGCTAAGAATTTGCCTTGAGTCTCAGAGGACAGTTTGGATTTGAACTTCTTGCCAGTGCTGAACATCTATGACTTTGGCAACTCTTAGAGATGGATTAAATGCATTTGCTTAAGGAAGTGGACATGAGTCTTTTGGGGCCCAGGAGTGGAATGTTATGGTTTGGATCTGGAATGTCCCCCAAAGCCTCATATATTTGGATGTCTTGGAGAAAGTATGGACTCCACATGCTGTCAAAAGGTGGGGCCTGGCTGGAAAGGGTGATGTGTTCCAGCTCAGCAGTCCTCACCTCCTGGGGTGTGGATACATGACTTACTGCTCTCACAGGGCTCAAGCCAACACCTGAGGTCAGGAGCTCTGTGAAGTGTGCTGGATCAGCAGTAGTCTCAGTTATGGTGTGTCGGGGGTGAGGATTCTTGGGGCTTGAACTTGAGGGGTGGATGCCAGTGGCTTAATTTAAAAAGGGTCAATCGCTGGAGTTTGACTATGGGGGTATACACTAGCTCTGCTCTTCTTCAGTCATTCTGCCTCCTGTTCTGATGTCATAGACAGCATCTCTCTGGCTTTGCCTCTGCCATGTTCTTCCACCACTGCAAGCCATCCCTGAGCAGACTGAAACCTTCTGAAACTGTGAGATGAAAGAAATATTTCCTTCCTTAAGTTGTAGATGTTGGGTACTTTGTCCCAGTAATGAAAAGGTAACTAAGACAAGACATGAGAGGTATGAACTCACGGTGACAAGATCTTTAGTTTAGTTTCTATGTAGCCAAAGTTTAGGACAGAACATCATTACTTAGAGTTAGAAGTGAAGTGAGGTGATGACAAAGGAACTTCCTGGTCTAGCTGCAGCCAGGCACATAGAATGTGTCTGACCCAGAATAAAACTCGTTACATTCACAGCTCGGCTCTCCACTGTCAATCATCTCTGATCTCTTCCACATCTCAGAACAACCTTGGAAGCATCTGTGCATAGACTGATTCTTAAGGAGAAGTCGTCACCTGCGCTCTGATTTCTACAGTTCACTTGTCTCGGTACCTCCCTGGACTCCTGCCAAACTCAACTGAGAGTTTGGGTTACTAATTTTTGTTCTTGATATCTGACAGCTGTCACAGATGTTCCTGGGCTCTTGCTACAACCCCTAGTGTTTGAATGCTTGCTGGTTCTCACATCTGTTGGATGCCCTCTCCTTGACTTCTTTGGAACTTTCTGGACCTTGTGTCCATCCCCATCTTGGAACTTCATCACTGGGAAGCCAGTTCTTTCTACTCTTTATTATACCTTGATTCCATTATTCTGTATTTATTACAATCTAGAGACAAAATGGCTCTCCACCATGCATATAACAAAACCCACAGTCAGCATTTAAAAGCAAACTGCTATGCCAAATTGGGATATGGGTGTGCCAAGAGACTAATGTCCTCAGACATTCTCCAGTCACCTTCGGACGTAAGCATTCTCATCTGAGAAGCCCTGTTGCTACACAATTACTATCACCTCCTAAGTGTCACAAAGTGAAACCAAATATCTGGAACACATGAGTCTACTGTAAAGATGGCAGAGAAACTAAGGAGCAGAAAAAGCAGCCAGAGGGGACAGAAAAAGTGAGAAAAAAATAGAACGTTGTGGAGACCAAAAGAGAGGGACATTTCAGGAAAGGAGAGGCAGCAATGTCAACTGCAGCAAAGCAGCCAGGAAGGATGAGGACTGAGAAAAGGCCACTGGGCCTATAATTGTATAAGTTCATTTTTCATGTCAAGCAAAGAGTAGATTCAAAAAGGAAGTGTCGGGCTAAAGGGATCTAGAATAAAAGGTCAACTGGATGCCTGAAGATGAAAAAAAAAAAAATCTTTTAACAGTATCACGCATGCTTTACTAGTAAAGACCTAAACATATGCCAGAAACTTAAAGCTATCTTCAACTAGTAATCATATAACTAACAAAAATCATTTACATAACTGAGGCATTTATTAAGCCAACCATGACTGTAAACATTTGCTTAAGTATCTCAAAACAAAGAGGAATGAGAGGCAAGAGCTTAAGATAAATGAAAATTAATCCAATTCACAGTCAAACGGAAATGCCATGGGCCCAGAGAACATTAACGGGTGGGAATTTGCTTCAAGACCTTAAATTTAACAAGTTGAAATTAAGTAGCATTGCATTCAACAGTTTGAGATGAAGAAATTTCCTTTCAATGGGATATTATCATTTTGTTTCTTTAAAAAGAGGAAAGCAGAAACAAAGTATCCTAAACTTCCTTTTTGTCCCAAGACACGAACATTTCTTGCACTGTAAAGATAAGCTTTATCATGGGGCAGAAGGGGATGGAGTTGTCCCTTGCTTGCCCCACTTCCTGTCCCTACCCAGACCTTCAACTCAGAACATATTTCTTCCCTGCAAATGGAAGTTTACTGCTACAGCTTGAGCAACCAGCTAGGTAAGCCTGAGAGTTCTTCTGCCCTTGAAAAATAATAAAAATGATCTTACATTTACAATCTCAATCTCAGTACAGAGGGGCTTTTTACTAATCCGCAACACTCAGTTGCCTACCACTAATAGGAGATGAAATGGTAAAGTAGGATTTAATGAATACTTTGTGTTCAGACTGAGTTGTGTTCAAATGTTGAGACCAATACATTCTGAGTGAACTTGGGCAAATCTCTGAGCCTCCCCAGATCTACTTCATCATGTTTGGTATCTTAAGAGTATTGCTGTGGGTGCAGCTTTCCCCTTCCTTCACCTTAATCCTTAATCCAGTCTTATACTCTCCTCCTCTCAAACCATTTTTCTGCTTAAATTAACCTTTCAATCCTCTCTCTCTCTCTCTCTCTCTCTCTCATCCTCCCTCCTTCCCTCCCTTCTTTGGCTTCACAGTGGGAGGAGAGAGGTTCTGCATTCAGCCTGCCATATTCTGGCCCGTCCTAACATTTTAGTCTGCAGATCTAATGATGGTTGTTCTCTTGAAGAAGCTAAGTGTCTTGGGAAACAGAACAAGAAAGAAAGAATGGTTACAATTTCTTTAGAATTGCTTAATACCCAATATCTTTCAGTCGGTGATGAACAGAGTAATTTTTAGCTACCTGAAAAACAGTCAGAAAGCCATGAAATGCAGACTTTTATTGTCTGGAAATCTATTCTCAGTAGCTTCCATCTCCTGAGTCATTGCAGTAAGCAACTATGCAAACCTAATAAAACTTCAAAAGTCTTCAATAAACTTCAAGGGGAGAAAAATGTCTCTTGATATACATAATATCCTAATATCCTTCTCATTTGGCTTTGTTTTCATACCTTAATGCAAACTTTAAAAGAATTGATCTAAGACTTGATTACCTAGAAGTACAGAAAGAACACAGAAAAATGTTAACTAATTTTTTCACCTGCTTATATATTATATTTATTACTGAAAATCTCATAACTGAAGTCATGAAAATACGACAAGTAAAGAACATTTGAGGAAGATGTGATTTGGCTGAATTCCAGTACAAGATACAGCAAACCTGTTCTGGTAGACACAACTGAGCATGCCCTCTATCAAGCTTAAGTTTTTTATTATCTTAAGGAAATTTAACAATGTATTCCAAAAAACCCTTAAGTCACTAATAAGAAATTCAAATTGTAAAACTTAACACAAGAGAATGTGCTTTGAGTCCTATTCCCAAAAGCTTGGACACTTTTGAACCATCTCAGTAACTTAATTAAGAAATCTATTAGTAATAAACTAACACATTCTTAATTCCAATGCACACAAGTCAGGATATAACCTTGATGGATGGCTGTTGAGCAACACAAAGATTTTTCCCCAGGAGAGTATATTACTCTAAGCATTCTCTTAGTCTGTTTAGCTAAGGGTAAGATATCAAGTTCAAAAGATTTATAATTACACAGGCCATGTGTGTGTGTGTGTGGGTGGGGGGTGGTTGGGGCAGGGTACTGAAGAGGAAACTCAGGGCCTCAACCCTGAGCTACATCCCCACTTCATCTTCATTTTTAAATTTTAAGACAGGATCTCATGAGTTGCTACCTTGACCAGGTGGGGCTCAAACTTGCGATCCTCCTACCTCTGCCTCTCAAAGTGCTGGGATTTCAGGCCTAAACACCAAACCTGGCTGCATGTCTTATAAGTAAAAATAAGACAGGGAGAATCATAAAAAAAAAAATTAAAATTTTGGAAGAAAGTCAAAATCAGTACAAAACCTAGAATTACCCCCACTCTCCCATTTATGACAGAAAGGGAGACTAAAATTTCAAATTTGACCAGAAATAATACATCAATTGCTAGAATCACAAGTAGCTGGTGGCCTACTGGCGCTCGGTCCAGGCTGTGGGTATGTTACTTATTGCTCTCACAGGGCTCCAGCCAGCATCTGAGGTCAAGAGCTTTGTGAAGTCTGCTGGCTGAAGCAGTAGTCTTGGAGTGAGTGAAGGTTGTCATAACTTACAAAATCTGCCCTACCCTGTCCATCTGCCAGTTCAGATAACCACTACAGCTTTCACACAGATATTCAGCAGGAACAAAAAAAAGAAAGCTTCCCATTAAAAATTTAAAGATTTCATGTATATTATGTGACAATCATATTATATGGAATGTAATAAAAAGGGAAGTTTCTGTCTTACCGTCTCCTCTGAATTCTACTATTCTTTGAAGTTGTGGTTCAGTTACTGCTAGTCACAAACGTGTTTAACATCTCTGTCATGATTTTGCAATTATAGGTACAAACTTTTGACTCAGTGTTAGAAAAGCTGTGAATAGCTCTCCATTATATTTTCCCCTGTCCCTCACCAATAGATTTTATTGTATTATGTTTGGTCTTCCTACTAGTTAATTTTACAACTTCAAACAATATAGCTTACCCTCTACATATTGTTCCATCAACTTCTAATTATCTCTCCCGAGGTTCCATCATGTTACATGACAAAATTAGAAGCAGATCTGCAATCCATCCCCACCTCCTAACTTCTGTCAATTCTACCATTATTTTCACATTGCTGAGTTCAGAATATTCATCCTATTCTGTAACTAAATGTTCACTGCTCGGTCAGTAGATTGAGCCTAACATGTTAATATCCAATAAAAATGTCATATGCAGTATCAAGAAGATGCTTATTTTTTACCATAGAACCAAATCATGTCATTGTCAACATCACTAAATCTCAGGGGTGGAATGCTACAAGTGTGAACATTTAGGAGAGGGAAGCCATGGAGGCCTGTGAAAAGCATTAGGACCAAATTCTCCAAGGAAAGGCATCCATTTTATAATCATCATTTTAAAGAACATTTTACCACTTCTGTATACATATTTTCATGTTCAGAAGACATGCCAAACTCTACTTGCTACAGCCAAAGTCAGCTGTTGGTATTTAAAGCAGCGTCTTGGTTTATGCATCAACAAATTAATGCTTGTAACAAAAGATTTTCTCCAACAAAGAGAAGTAGTTCATATTATAAGAAGGACTATGGCAGCAGCAAATCCAAATTCTGCGTTGTGAAGATTTTAGCAATATATTCCCTGAGCCTCAGTTTCCTCATCTAAAGAAATGATGGTAAAACCATGCATCACATAGGCACACTGTAAGGATTACATTGGAAAATATATGTGAAACTACATTGCAAATTATGAGCTGCTATGCAAACACAAGGTATTGTTGCTATTAATAAGGAGCACAGGGTGCAGCTTTGAAAGAAATTGAAATGCGGTTACAGATGTCTCACATCAAATTAAGGCCATTTGAAGATAAAAGAATCAAAATAGTGTGTGCACAAATTGGTGTTACATCCCAGGAAGGAATTTAAAACTGCACCACCAGACATTAAGAAACCTGCTGCTTTAGATAAGTTATTCAATACATCAATAATGTTATGCAAGACACAGACTCGACAAGGAGCCTCACTCCTCCCTGCAAGTTGTCAAGGACAACAGGTGCAGGAACTACCAAATGGAGCCTTTCGTTGGTCAAGTGTGGGAAGAACGAAAAAGAGTTTTAAAGTTTTGTGTCCTGGTTCTACACCTGAGTACAAGTTGATAATAGGGAATTAACTCGGGTATTCATTCAAATCTCCTCAAAGGGAATTTTAAAGGTCTAGAAATTTAGATTTGTTTAAATAGCCTTTAGTGCTGCTCTTTGGATCGACTTCCCAAATGTTAGTAACAACTTGTCCTACCAGTTTTAGTGCGTACAGCACACAATCCTACAGTGTTACCAGAGTATCATTCAAATTCAAAGGACTGTGGAGAAGGAGTCAAAGAAAACAACCCTGGAGATGTAAAAGCAAGCCACAAGCCTCCTGTAGAAATTATTTAGGCCACAGGGTATCCATATGCCTACAAGAACTCTCAGAATCAAGTAAAGAGAATACCCAAGAATAGTAACCCTCCAACCTAGGGAAAAAAAAAAAAAAAAACGTTTTAACTTGAGGGCTCCATGTCAATGCTAAGAGTAGCTCTGTTCGTGTTTGCCTTTTCTTAAGGTTAATACAGACAACCCTAGGGAAAGAAATCATTAAGCTGTTTCTGGGATCTGCTGAGACCAAAATATGCCTGAGAAACATCTGCATACCAATAAGCCGGTTGCCATCCCGCGAAGGACGATGGGACTCATTAGTGCTGCAAACCTGCTGAACTCTGGTCGTCTCCACTCATATTAAGAGGATGTCTCTTTTACCCTTTATGGCAACTGGATTTTTCCTCAGCTGTTGATGAGAAGAATCTCCGTCTTTATTGAGTGGATATTTCCCTCAAGTGTTGCTCTCCTTAATGGCAATTTTACCCTATTATGTGTATTTCCCAGGGAGCCCAAGAATGTTAATGAATGTCAAGCCCACATTTCTCTCAGTGGCTGGATTTCCAAATGTGGCTGGAGCAGTGGCCTGCTGCAAGCGCACATGCTAATCAGGCTCCATCTGCACAGGAGGCTGCTTGCAGAAACAGACAATTATTTTGCTCCGTGCAGGGCTGCTCAGGGAGGGGAGCAGCTGCAGAGAAGTGAATTCCCAGGGCTTAGGATGATTAGGGGCCCCCCAAAGTACACTTACGTCTTTGAAATAAATACCAAAAAAAGTTTCTGAAAAGCATGAAAAGAAAACCTTACTCTTTGGGTCCCTTCACCATTTATTTCAAAGCCTTTTCCATCAGAGGAAGTAGTTCTCTCCAACTGATTCAGGGATGAGGGCCCAGGCGTGGGGAGCTGCCCTGCCGGGTACTCACTAGTAGGTGGCTCACTTTCCCTTTCAACTAAATGAAGAAGTTCTGGAACAGGAGACCACAGACAATGCTATGCCATTGACACTTGAGAGTGGAGAATATTAAATATCTCACCTGTGCAGTAATCGTTTCTCTACAGCAGTGTGCCCAAGGAGAGAAGTCACACATGAATTACTGATCATTGTAGGAATATTGAATTTATAAACTACCAGACGCACTGGCAGGTGGCCTCAGTTACACAAATGGAGAAATCTATGGAACTTCAGGCTCTAAGACATTCAAACCCCGACAGCCATTTGACGTCATTATACGGAAGTAGAGAAATCTTAGGTGATGATACTTCTCGTGCTTCATCCTTATCTTGAAATATCTGCAGACAAAAGAACACCTGCATGCCACCAGATAGCAGGGATTGTAAAGGCAAGTTGATACCCACAGTGGTGAGATTATCTAAGGAGTGTCTCACTTCAGAAAAGATTTGAGCAACTATCATACCATCCCGACACCCACAGAAACAGCTAAATATGTGATTTCGGGTACTGGAAGAAGAAACAAGTCAACACCAGAGGTGCCCAGTTTCTGCTTCAACTTGGAAACTTCTAGAAGCCAAGCGTTCACCTAAAATAGGAGAGTATTTGGCAGGTCGTAGACTTGGCCAGTCCATGGCTGGCCGGTGAAGCTTCGGCTCTGGAAAAGCTGGGGAGTGCTGCCACAGAGAAGAAGCTGCCGTGAGCTCTGGAGCTTCCTTAGCTCCCCAGACACACCTGGACCCAAGCTGAATCTGCATGAAGCATAGCCTAGGCCTGCAGAATGCATCTTGTGGAAAGGCCCAGGGACACAGAAACAAATCTCTGGTTACAGCAAAGAAATAAGAAAACAGAGGGTGCTCCACAAGCAGCTGGGGACTTGGCCTTGCCAAAGGCCGACATAATTCTGAAATTCATTCAGTATCAGTGAAGGTCTCTGCCAAGGAATCTGCCAATCCTCTCCTTGAACCACCATTTAGTAAGCTGACGAAATCGGCAGGGATATATTAACAGCTCCTCCCGAAGAAGAGACCTGATAACTGCTGACATATAAAAACACATGAAGGAGTGGGGATATGCCCACTAACTAAGGAAGGGAAGGAGAGCTGTGGGATAGCAAATGGCTGGGACCCATCCCCTGTCCCACAGGCCTAGAAAAGGATCTGAAAGAAATTAACATGTTAATTTGTCTTCTAAGCCCCCTCCCCCCAAAAAATAAAAAAGTAACTCAACATGCTGTCCTAATAGACATCATAGTAACATACAGCCCAGAAATGAGTCAAATGTTCTGAGATGTATAAAAAGGAATCCATTCCCTACAGAAAGTTTTCTTGCATCCTACACAAATAGCCACATCACAAAAACAAAGCAAAACGAAACAAAACGAAACAAAACAAAAAACATGCCGGCAGTCTGACAGCATGAATATTGATCTTACTTTTCATCTCAACAATTCACCTGGCCATGTGCTAATTCTGCTTCTATAGACTAACCTTAATCCAGAGTCCCCAGCCATGGAAAACAATTCATTCTGAAGGTAGATTTAAGAGAGAAAAACTTTTATGGCCCTGATGCACAGTGTGGTAAAAGTATGTTTAACTGAATTGCATCCTGGTGTTAAAGTTTAAAAATCTTGGGGTTTGGAGCACAGCTCAGAGATTGGAGTGCTTGCTTAGATAGCACAAGACCCTACACCTGACCCTCCAGCCTCAGATTCTAGCTGGGTATAGTGACACAGGCCTGTAGTCTCAGCACTAGATAAGCTGAGGTAGGAAGATTATATAAATTCTATACTAGCCTGATTTACAAAATGAATTCAGGACCAGCATGGACTTCACAGTGAGACTGTCTCAAAAATACACACACACACACACACACACACACACACACACACCACATTTGTTATCTCATTTAGTCCATAATAATATTGAAAAATAGGCCTCATATCTAGACAGGTGAATATCATAAGCCTTATTCCTCAGGTCTAAACAATGAAGCACGAAAAACTTGAGAGAGTTATCTGAGATTATCCAGGTGCTTAGTAGCAGGGATGATAGCACCATAGCTTGGACCACAAAGGTCTATTTCAAGCCTTTCTCTACCAGCACATCGTCAATCCAGCAGAGTAATGTTCAGGAGGCTGAGAAGCAACATGAACAAGCAAACAAGCTAAGTGCTGGGTTCCTTCATGTTCTGATTTTTACATTGTTTTGCTGTATTTTATTTTGCCTACATACTAAAGTAATAGTAAAAGAAAGGAAACTACATAGAAACTTCAATATTACAAATGTCATTTGAAATGGGCCTTTGCTACAAATAGACTTGGAAACCACAGCAGACCACGGAACAGCTCAGAAAGCAGAAATGAGATGGCACAAGGAAATTCCTAACACAGTAGCATAGCTCTATAGTAGGAAACTTTCAAACAACGAACGAGTTTACTGAATTTGCTTACTCACTTGTCTGATAGCTCTTCTGCTCTATCACTCCTTACACACGCACAGCTTTCTTCTTTTTTTATTCTATGCTGTGTTATTACACAGTAAAAGGATGCAGCTACCCCATGGTCCTCTTGGTACCCTTTCCTCATGTTTGCCCACTAGGCCTCGCTGGAGAGATATCAGGTAGAAAGGGAGTAGCCTCCAAGTTCCCAGAAACAAGACTCTCCAAAACCATGAGCTGATCGATCTTCTCTGTACCCCCAGTCTTAAAGAATCCTTCACGCTGGCATGAGGTAAGAGAAAAGCAGACACGAATCGGTAAAAACTCTTCTTTGATGAGCCCTGTTAGGGACTGAACTAGGGCCATTTCCCCAAAATCAGATGCTGAGGCCTTCAATTCCAAAACCTCAGAATGGGACTGTATTTGGAGATGGAAGATGTATAAAAAGATGTATTAATGAATGAAGGAAGTGATCCGGCCATTAGGATAAGCCCTCCTTCAATAGGACTGGGATCCTTATAAGAAAAGGAAATTTGGACTAACAGTTACACATAAGATCCCATGAGAACACAGGGAGAGAGCAGTCATGTTGACAAGCGACAGAGAGAGCCTCAGCTGAAAGTTTGATTCCAGACTTCTAGCTTTTAGAATTGTGACAAAATAAGTTTCTGCTGATTCAACTCTTCCATTTGTGGCACTCTGTCCTCGAGATCCCAACAAATTACTAGAAACCTCAAAGAAAGGAAGCTGGAGTCTTCCTCCTACCCAGGTCATGAACCCAGACCTCAGGGTAAAAGAAATTCTTAGATAGGTGGTTTACCTTTTCTATATCTTACCTCATCCATAAAATAATAAATAATAATTATTATCTTCTAACCCAGTGTTATGAGAATCTTGACAAGATGATGACTATAAAGACACACCCACACAACAAAAGCTGTCATTATTCACAATAAAACCCAGACCTTAAACTTTTTTCTGACTTCTCAAGCTGCCTACATTCAGTAAATTTTCAATAAGTTACTAAATAGTCCTAGGACTAACAGTTTGAACAAAAGGGAAATTAGGGTACAACAGTCACGATAAACAAATTCGCAAAGCAGCCTGAGAAGCAGAGTTTTGGATCAGTGACCATGTAGCTATTGAAAGAGATACAAATAAGACATGTCATCGGCTAAGACAGACAGGACTCGCCTACCTAAACTTAATTTAAAAAGGGCTATTACAGTGATCACAAACCAGTATTTAGCTGACATTATGTGCCTGAAATAAAGTTTGAACTCACAAACAACAACAAAAGTAATTATCTAGCAAGTGCTACCACTACACAGAGAAAAATAGGAAGTAAGGGACCGCATTTTGTTTTGCATTAATACCTCACACTTTCTGCCCCAGGAAAGTTCAGAGCTGTGGCACTCTTGTGTTGTTTTGTGTGGGGAGTGTGTGTGTGTGTGTGTGTGTGTGTGTGTGTATGCGCGCGCGCGCGTGTGCGTGTGTGTGTGTGCATGTGCACTTGCCTATTTTCTCCATATGCATTACAGTTGGATGTAATGATTGTGAGTCAAGTTAATTCTTAGAAAGGAACGGTCTTACCTTATACATATTAATCAGTGCTTTCTTTGAGAAGCCATGACAGCCCTTGATACATTTTGATGAAAATGAAAGGGGGAAAAAAAAACTGGCACCACTATTAAGAACACCCCTGAGGTGATAGAGAGCCACATCTTCGATACATCAGCTCTTGGTCTCAATGCACACACTTATTAACTCACCTGTGCACCAAGAATTAGAATGAGCTCCTTCTTTAGACACATATTCTTAACAGCGGTCCCAGCAGACATCCTGGAACCAAAAGCAGGGCTTCCATGTGGGTTGGGGTGCAATTTTCTCAGTCTCACAGTACAGTTTGTACCGACAGCATCTCTCAGCAGATTAGAGACAAGCAGCGCAGAAGTGATCGTTAAAAAGCTCAGCAAGGCCAAAAGGGTGGAAAAGATATCTCAGCTCCAAGCAAAATGCTGTCCTTTACTAAGAGAAGGGCACGAGGTTGTGCCTTCCAAATTATTGCCTCAAAGATACCAAAGTGTCTGAAATAGATACACAGGAATAAATGAGTACCAGCTTCGGATACCCACAACCTCAGAGTGCTTTGCAAACTCTCTCATTAATCCTTCCGAGTCTCTGAGAGGCAGTTGGGTGATGGCAAGTATTATTAGGCCACTGTAGACAGAACAGCACGAAGAAATTCAACTACGTGAGGAAAGGGTCTCAAGAATGTAATGCCTTGACTCAGAGACCACAAACATCCACTGCAGCAGGATTGTAATTTAGAAGAAATAAAAAAAATAGAATGGATGTATATTAACCCATAAGTTCATTTCCTTCCCTTTGCTATTTTCCATGACTGTATTAGTCAAGATTCTTGGAATGGAAAGAAAGCGGCAGCCACTGAGATGAGAGGTGATTGCAAGAACAGTGGCAGTGGCGAGAGGGAGGCAGACGGGGGAACTGCTTTGTCAGCTGCTGGATTATTAGGAGTCCCAGGGATTCTGACTGTGAGGGAGCTGGGGGTGGGGCCTGAGCATCCATCCTTTGCAAAGTTCACCTGCCTTAAGACTATTTAAAAGCTCTTTGTTTACCTAATAGCTCTGGAATTTTCTTAAGAACAATAATAATAGCTGACTCCATTGGTCAATAGCTGCTTCATAACCAGCCACAGAAACCTGAGTGATTTCCAACAATGATCATATACGACCTTGCCTGCATCTGCACGTCTGTGCCTTGCTGGGGTTCAGCTGATCTAGGCAAGGTTTTTTTGGGCAGCTCTGCTTCCACCTGTGATGAAGGTGGAAGGCAGCTCAGCTCCCAGTGTTTCTCATCTTCCATGGACAAAGGGAACTAGCTGGCACATAATCTTCCATGGTGACGGGCAAGAGGAAAGGAAGACACAGGCAAAAACTGACACTTGACACACAAGCTTGAACCAACACATGGTCAAATGCATCCATGTTGCCCATCTCATCCAAATGCCACTGGCCACAGAAAATCATGTGACAAATCCTAAATGTAAGAGATGAGCTGTGCAGTAACCCCAGGTTGCGACCAGTGAGGGGTGTGGCTGCAATGAGGAGTGAAGATCCAGGGTTGATAATTTCATCAATCTCTCTGACATTATCAAATGTATACCGCAAGCCGGTGCTAGTTCAGTCTTAGCCTGAACTGACCCATTCAGTTAATCCTTACAGCATATGATGAAACAGATAATATTACGTCCATTTGGGGGATGAGGAGATTGAGGCTTAAAAGAGGTTAGAAAGGCACAAAGTCCCACAGTCCCGTATGAAATGTCTCTTAGTACAGAGTTCATGCCAAATCTCCTCAGAGGTGGGCATCGGATGTAACCAGGCCCTTTATCCTCATCGTCAACAATGCCCATAACCTCCAAATGACCAACTGTGAGGAGCACAGCAAAACCAAACTGCTAAGACAATGGGCACAAATCATAGCTGCTTTGCATGAAGAAACCTTCAAAATTGCTATTCTCAGAAGAGGGCTACGTGATGGGGAAGATATTTCCAGCCTTCATACCTGTCCAGGAAAATGAAAATCCTTAATGCTTATCAGTGTTCCCATGAGCACCTTCAGGCCAAGTGAAAAAAAAAAAAAAAAAGAAAGAAAAAACAGCACACTAAATATCTAGAGATATATTGGAAGATCTGACAGGGTGTTGCTCTCAGGGATTCCACTAGAAAACAGGTTATGACACAAGAAATAGAATAGTCAAAAAATAATGCATAGCCAAGTACTAAATGAGATCAAGAGTCTTTGAACTAAACCACTTAAAATGAGCACTGCCCTTTTCTTCCCCTTCAAAACCTTTATCTCCCTACAATGCAACACACAATAAACACAGGCACACAAATATAGACTCACCCCAAGGAGAAGTCATAACTTCTCATCAGGTGAAAAGAGAGTCTCATGCCTGAACTTTGAAGTATCTTATAGCTCCTACATGCCAGGCAATGTATATAAATTACCTTAACTAATTCTGGTAACTGTATGAGGTATTTGTGCTCCCATCTTAGAGAAAAAGAAATTTGGAATTGAAAGATATAACTGACCCACATACAAGAAGAGGTGGAGACAGAATCACAGTCCCTCTTGTATCACACCAAAATTCATCTTCTTTCAGATACATTAAGTTGTATTTAATGTTAAAATGAGCTCTATTTTTAGTTACATATATTCATTAACAAGAACTACTTGTTATAAAAGAAAACGTATGTGACTCACTGGGGAAAATGGTAAACAAAAGGGTATGAGTTCATTCCACAAAGGAAAGTTACAAGAAGTTCCATGTTCTGAGAAACTATATATATATATATATATATATATATATATATATATATATATATATATATAAAAGAATCTCATGGTGCCCAATAAATATGTACAATCTCTGTGCTTGTAGGAACCAGTTAAATTTAACTTTAAAAAATCAGCACCTTGGTAGTATATTGTCTTGAAGAATGAGAACTCATCGGGGTTACTCTCAAGTGGAGTTACAATGAACAGGGATAGACAGCTTCAGTAACAGGAAACGTGAGAAAGGGACAAGATGGGATCCTAGAGACATAGAATGAAAAGTGGCCAAGACAAGAAAGTCACTGCTTTCCCCCACTCTACCCCCAGGTCTTTATCCCCCACAGCATCCAAAAGTCTCCAGAATCTTCCAATTGGCATTTCAGTGCCTACAGCTTCCTATGGAATAGGGACTCCAGTTATTTTAAATGGACATTTAGTAGAAAAATTAGACCTTGGATACTGGATGACCTGGTTATATCTGGGAAACTCAAATGTTACTCAAGTTCTTTAAAAGCACAAAATCTCTCTGACAATCTGAGAAGTCTATTCGGCCACGTTGAGGAAACCTGTCTGATTGATCTCAAGACTCAATACAGATTTACACCCAAGTATCTGTCTGTACTAAAATTTCAAGAGCAAACCACTATAAAGAAGAGAGTTTAGTCTAATAACTAGATAGCTTAAATTAGAAGATCCTGTTTCTCAATGATGTTTAAACACCGTTACATAATAATTTAGTCAGTATAGACAGGAGTCAAATACCAGGCTTTAACTACCTCAAGGCTTGTTGTTGGCTCATTAATGACCCATTGCAAATGATAAACAAACAAAAGGAAAAATGTTCAGGAAGTCTTGAGAGAAAGAGAAATCCATTTGTTCCAAACCAGCATTGTTAATTCCACCAAAGTCTTACATATATTCTAGAAAAACTACTCCTGGGAATAAGTGATCCCACCCTGAAGAAGCTTTGCGTCAAGTTAGATTAATTTCACAACACAAAATAGTTCATTCTTAAGATGTCATTTTCCATTGCATTTCTGGGAGCAACAGCAAGAAATTTCAAAGCCCTATATTCAAAGCTTTGAATGTCTTTAAGATTAAGTCTCTTTTTATTTTTCACAGATTCACCTCTTTCCAGATCTTTAATACATCAATTTAAAAAAAGCATGAAAATACAGAGACAACAACCCTTCAAAGGGACAAAAAATGCTGGGAATTCTGGGAGAGAGGAACAGTGAGAAAGAAACTGAAGCCAGAAAAAATAGATACGTCTGCATTCACAACTTATAAAACGAAAAAGAATCCCCAAAAACACTGCCTGGAAGAAGCCCGTGGCAAATATGAACTTTCAACCTTTGGTTTTCTCCTTCGTTTTAAAAATTTAATTGGAAGTTCTAACACATCTGAAGCTCAAGGTAGTCTGAAAAGGTATTATTAAAATTCACAGATCTTTGCTAAAGAGTGTTGCTCACTTATGATGATGTGACCACATGAAACGTGATTGGCTGAGCCAAATGCTGCAGCATTATGAAGACCATAGCTCCTCTCCTACAAATTCCCATACCGCTGCTCACACTTTATTTCATTGCTGTTCACTTCATTTAATTAAAGCCCGAGGCACCAAATAATCTATTTTAAAACTAATTCTATAACTAATTTACTTTAAGTAGGTATTGAAGAATTCGCTCCTTGTAGTAGTTCTTACTTTTTAGTATAATGAACTTTCACACACATTGTGTAGAAGTCATTACCTGACACCTGTGAGCAGGTTGCCTGGATTTAGTGGGCTGCTATAAAGTGACTTCTGGTCATTCTTTCCAAGAAATGAAACAAGTTACAAGAGTAATCACAAGTAGTTACAAGGTAGTCACATTGTCAAACCTACTACAAGTGACCACAACTGAGCATTACTATAGGACCACTGGCAAATATTACCATTTATCATGCTTTTTTTACAATGAAGAGATGGTGTGGAATGATTAATTAGATATGGTGCACTTCAGTGAGATTGAATACAAAAAATTTCAAAGTACACTACAACTTTTGAGAGCAGCCATGGAGGATTCTTGTATTAAGAAACAGTCCTCATATTTAGTATATTGAAATATTTATTTCACCTAAAACAATATTCTATATAGTTATGGATCACATCAATAGCTAGATGTTGAGTACTAAGAATACAGATGTTCCATTAGTCACAATGGAATTGAATCTTGCTAAACCCGTCATAGAATTAGAACATACTGAATGTACTTAGCCTCGTAAACATCATCACTTAGCATCATAGCCCACTGAAGAAGATGAGTTCTTTACCCTGGTAATTGTGTGGCCAGTTGGTAGCTACAGCAGTTTGTTTCCCAACCCCTTGGGGAAATAGCTTTCTGAATATTACTAGCCCAGAGAAAGATCAAAATTTACAAGGTAAAGTAGATGTCTACTGAGTGCATATTGTCTTCCCACCATTAAAAAGTTGAAAAGTGATAAGTAAAATCATCACAAGACAGAGGCCATCTTTATTATACTTATTGGTTAATCGTGGCATACAAATAAGTTTGGCAATCTCCTCAACCTAACAGTGATATTGGCTGATTTATGATTTTTAAAGCCATGAATGGTTAAAAACATAATTCTTATTTCCTAAGCATCATACATGTTTCTCATTTCATACCATAAAACTCTTCTCTGCAGACAGTCAAAAAGCTTTGAGAACAGAAAACTCCAATCATATTTGGAAGAGAAACACAAGCCCAAGGACTTAGCTTATCCTGCACAAAAATCCAGGTAACACCCTGTGGACAGACAATCAAATGTAAATCAAAGAAAGAGCGCTAGCAACTTTTCTCACCACTTACACTAAGAGTCAAGAGACAATGGGTTGGAGATTAAGAACACAGCTATGATTGTTGTCCATTGCTGGGTATATAGGCTGTTTTTAGAATTTAGCTATTATGAATTGTGCTGTCATAAACATGTCTATGCACATGTGCCTGCAATACATCTTTAGCTCCTTTGAAAACACACCTAGAAGAAGAGCAATTATCAATATATCAGTAAATTTGTGTCACACATATGTAAAAACTAAAATTTTATTTTGATGTAGGAAAAAAAGCACAGCTATAAGTTGCTTGGACTCAGAGGGAACCTTTGGGGAATAAAATCCAGGGCAAAGACTCACAGGCATCCTAAGTGACGGCACTGGTTTCTTGACAGAACAATCTGAGAAGACTAATTTTTTTCCTTACAGATATGCAAATGAAGATGATCCTGGGAAGCTAGTAAGAAGCAGACCAGTTTCCCAACTAGCCCAGAAGAAAATAAAACAAGGAGCTCCACAACATATTTCAAAGTTACAGGAATGGATTTGATCTCAACAAGGGAGCAAAGGCCACTTCAGAAAATGAGGGAAGGATTTTTACATGCTGGGGAAGAACTAAGTATTTGCATCTTCACTATCTAAAATGAAGCCATACAAGCTTGTGCATGGGATCTTAAACAAAATCAATAGCATTGCATCATTCCGCATTCCCCACAGGATCAGCGGAATTGCTTTTGATGCTGTATCTACTTTCCAGGTATGGAACAAAATGTGGCTAGGAAAAACGGAGTTTTAAATAATTAAAAGATGCTTCATCAAAAATAATAGTTATTGTCTTCCTTCCCTTTACTTAGCAGCTGTATGCAGCAATTCAGAATATGGTTGTATCTCCTGGTGTGCTCTAATCACAAACGCTATCACTCCCTTCTGAAACATAAATGCATGTGACATTCTCAGTTTTGGCTTTGGATCTCCATCCTGGTAGTCTTCTCTGGAGAGGAAGATATATCTATTTTCTTTTTTAATTTGTAGATTTTTTTAAAAATCCATATATATATATATATATATATATATATATATATATATATATATGTGTGTGTGTGTGTGTGTGTGTGTGTGTGTGTGTGTGTGTGTGTGTGTCATACAGCAAATTTTGTGGGAGTATTTTATGTGATTAAATATGACCACTTTTCAAAAAGCAGTGAGAGTACTATAAATGGGATGATTCCAAATCAACTGCTCAGCTTTGTGAGGAAAAAAAGACTTTCAAACAATACTATATTTAAGTCTCCCAGGGGAGAGTCACTTAGAGACCACTGGGGATGGGTTCTGGAATGTGGTTCTTAAACACATTATTGTTATGATTCTACACGACTCTACATGAGCTTTAACTCTCCATCAGAGCAGCCAGCACAGCTCAGGTGAACCTCAATTGTTTCAGCAGTTGAACTAGAGAGCAAAGGGAATTTGGAAGCTACTTGACCCTGTCAAGCGAAAGAAGATTCATCAGCCTATTATTTTATAAATGCAAGAAAGTGCCAAGAACATAACTCATCTCCCAAATCCCATTTATTAACGTTAAGTGAAATCTTCTCCGTATAGATATTTTGCTCAAAATATTTTCCTTTTGATTTTTATGAATAGTCATTAGTTTTCATATTTTAACATATTGAGATGCATGCTGTGGTAGTTTACTAAATAGTATGATTTATTTCATAGGTGGGAAATGCACATTTGTTAAATGTATTCATGGATTTTTATCTTCTAAGCAACTATATATTTTCTCTCTGCAGAAAACTTACAGAATATCTCATCACACAGAAAATCTCTCCTGTACTCGACACATATCTTCAAAGCAGCCAAAGAATGCCAGAGTCGCTCAGACACATACATCTCTGGGATCCAAATGCCTGACTTATTTAAAACTGGTCGGCTTAGTATATCAATTAAAATTGCCTCACAAATTGCAAGAGAAATGTTCTACATTGTAGAACACTGGAGGCATTGTTGAAGACTATGAACCTTTCTCTTCCTTCATATTGCCTACCCACAAACCCAAAATATGGTAGAACCATGTACAAATAAAAACAATACTCTTTTATTTAAGGAAGCCTGTGAGAATCTTGTAAGAAGTCAAAAACAATGGTACAGAATGTCCAAAACAAAATTTAAGCCCTAACACTTTATTCTTAATTCCACAATATTGTGTACAGCTATTTACATATTTTGATGTACATTTATATCAGAATAATGCAATTGTGGAAGGTGGAATAATATTACGGAATATTATTATTTTCTCTCTCACCCATTTGTCTATTCAACATAGTTCATTATTTCTGCATCCCATACCTCAAAGGAAAGTTATGGTTGAAAATAGAACTTTCTGTGGCTTTCAGGAGCAGGGATACAGTTAAGAGATTATACTAAGTATCACAACTGGGAGAATATTCTAATTGAGTTGGAGGAAAGAGGGAAAAAGAGAAAGATTTGGAGTTTTGGAGAAAGGGAAAGATGTGAGAAACCATGCAGGCAAAAATGAGAGACATTTTCACAAAAGTTCTCCAATCTATGGCCTTATTATTCTGTATACCCCAAATCTCATCTGATTTTGAAAGATAAGGCTGCTTAGGACTTGGATAGGAGAACAAAAGACCTCCAGAAGGGATTGGGTTGAGCATCAGAATCAAACGGGAGCAGAAAAGTCATCAATACACGAAAGCCATCTCTTAGCTCAGCCATGAACCACAGTCCACACTGGGCCTTCTCTCAAGGCCTGTCAGGCAGCCCTCTGCCAGCAACATGATATGACACCATCCAGCAAGAGAGGGCTTGACTCACTCCCTTCCTCACTCACTTTGAGCAAAGGACCAGCAGCTCATATACCTCTTATCCTTGAAGGAAAGGCATAGAGCTCAAACAGCTTTCAGGATAGTAGATTGCACATATTTGGGGAACTGAACAGAAACAGCACCTATTTTGTTTGTATTCTATTAAGCTTGTAACAAAATTAGCTTGCAGCATGTAACCTAAATGCTGGAGACCACATCTTGCTATCACGCTCACCAGGGGAGCATAAGGTGTTAATGAAGGTCAGTGATAGATTTAAATGTCCAGATGATCCTTGGTGCACAATGTCGTATGAGGAACAGAAACCATGGTTTGTGACACTGTGGAGCTTTCTTAGGAACAAAGCATGGCAGCCTCTCCTAGAGGTCCAGTGAAGGTCCAGAAGAAGAGGACAAAGATCCAGGCTCAGCTCTCTCTGCCGTATGCATCTTTGATCACCACAGATGAATTCACCTTCCCATCTTCCACATCTTTCTTTCAGGATGCCTTTTGCAGGTCCGTGACATATTTCCCCTCATGGTCAAAAACACTAAGGTTTCATTAAATAAGTGTCTTAAGGGGGAAAAGGGAAAGAAAGAACCAGGGGTCCATTCTTCACATAGAAAATAAAAATCAGTACCTCTGGCTTTTCTTTTGAAGTCCTGCTCTTCAGAGATTTTGGAACCTATTCATGAGCACGGGTACTTAATTACCAAGATAGATGACATCCACACAACCAAACATATTGCACACAGTCCATTTGTCTCCCGGTGAGCTCGCTCCATGTTGAATTATTTAGTTTTCATCATTTTTGATTTTATAAAGGTTAGATGTTAGACGCTGATAGTAATATGAGAGAGGATGAAGAAATCAATCTTAAAGTCATTCTGAAGCACAATGAGGAAAGCAGTTTGTCAAAGCTGGCCTCATAAGTGTCACGTTTCCTGCAACCCTTACAGCATTCTACTCAAAAATTACAAGTGTATCATAATGTTTACCCAGTCTGCTCTGTCCTTGGGAATTCTAAGGCATCTTTGTAAGTAAAGAGCAGACACAGCCAGGCCATTCATTTCTTTATTCTCATTCATTACCTCACTCATTTGCTTGTTCATTCAGCAAACAGATATTCAGCAGGTGCACGGGTCTCAGAGGTCCACGGAGAGAAAGATACTTAAAGATCAAATCGGCACTTGCCAGGAGCCACCAGTAAAAGGGAAAGATTCCAAGCAGAGACAAGCATCTGCAAAGGGACAAGGCACAGCAGGGCATGTTGGGAAAACTCCAAGTACCTCAGGATTGATGGACCATCCAGTGCCAGGGTTGCAGACCAGGGGGATATGTGGCTGGAAATGACAGCAGGAGCCAGATAGGGAAGAGCATTTTGTGCCATGCAAAGAAATTAGTAAGATCACTGCAGCCTCGTGGGGTACAATTTGAAGCAGGCACAAGTGTTTGAAGGCTATTGCTGGCATGACAGGAGGGCTAGTTAGAATCCCGCCCTCTGTAATATTTCAGGGAATTAAATGAGTGCTGATTCTTCACTTCCCACCTCATGCTCATAATCTCAGGCTGAGTTCTGGCTCCCACCTGTGGGATATAACTTACAAGTCAGACTCACCTGGTCCACGTTACACATGTTTAAACTTGACTACTAGCATAGGGTCCAGCTGGTAGAGTTGCTTCTCCTTAATAATCAAATTGCTAACTCAGAATCTTTTAAAGGAAACCAAGAAAATTAAGAAAACTCTGAAATAAGCCATATATAATTTGCTAAATATATTAACTAGACTGCGAGAATCTTAGAAATCTTAACACACAGGTAATTGGCAAATTACTCCCAAGCGTTTCTCAGCGCGGCACTGCTGAATTCTTTGGTCAAGTGCATAGTCAGGACAGGGCAAGCTGTTCCCTTCTCTTTGCTACAGGCTCACAGTTCCGTCTATACTCCTTTTTCTGCATCCCACTATATCACTGTGTCCTTCCACTCTGCCTATGTCCTTGTATTAATGCTGATGGCAGCAGAGAACCTGTAGTTTTTCTCTGGACAATTACTTCATGATCTGATAGTAAGATGCAAAGTTTAAATCAACTGCCTTACCCAAACCTAGTTTTCTATGTTATGCTAATAAAAGAATTCATGCAAATGCTAGGAAATCAGGATAAATGACCCTCACCCTAATAGTTCACAGGCAATGTACTCACTATTAATGACAACACTTCTCTTGTGACATGCAGTAGGCAAGGATCTCACACATGTCCTCTGGCTTTTGAAAGGAAGAAAGCAAATTTACTCTGGACCCTAAGACTGAAAGCCCTGGGTTCTGTCCCCTCCCATCGGAATGCTATAACTATCACCACCAACCACAACTGCTGAGCCATTCTGTGCCCTCTCACACTTGCATTCCAGGAACACAGCCTCTATACTCTCCATCTGTAAAACAGGGACGGCAATCCTTACACCTAGATCCTGGCACAAAGATATCTACTCAGTACACATCGCGGGAAGCAAGAATGTCCCTTGTCATGGTCAACTTTGCAACGAGTAGTAGCCACAGGAGATTCTTCATTAAGCTCCAAGTTCTAAGAATGTCATCTAAATAGTTCACTCTCCTAAAAGCAGAATTAAAAGTCAAATAAAATTAAGAAACTGACCCAACCAACAGGCATGTTACAAACTGCTATCAAATAGCACTTGACTTCCCACTATCTAAGCAAAACAGGCGTAACTTCTGGCAATTTCTTTAAACCTCCAGGAGGAGAGACATAGGGCAAGCAGAAAGCCTTAATCACAGATGCCAACCCTGGAGATGCATTTGATACCAAAGTCTTTCCCCTTCATGCATGCATTAGTGCAGCAGCCAGAAGAGAAGCAGATTTTTCCTGTGGGTGGAAACCATATGCTTCTGTGTAATAGCAGAGATAAAATTCAACTCCTCTGTCACAGCCTGCTCTGCTCGGCTCTCTTTCCAGCATCCTCATTTCGGGGGAGTTTCCAGGTATGAGCTGACTGCAAACCCTCATTTCCCCGCTCTTTATCCAAGAGCTGCATTTTGAAACGAAGAGAGCTTGCTCAGGCATGTCTCCGCGGGGCTTGATGGATCCACAGAGTGGTTATTTAAATGGGCTGTTGTTCCAGTCTTGTCTGGGATGTCTGTAAAGCGTATGACAGAATTCTTCATCGTTCCTGAATCCCTATTTTTTTTTTCCGGTCAGTTATGAGGAGACAAGCATTTTTTTAAATAAATCACACAACAAAAGCTTTTGGGAGACCTGTCTATAAACGAAGGCTAAGTACGAAAGCCAGGTGAGGAAGGCTGTCTCTCTGAAAAGCAGCCATTATTTGGAAAAGCACTCATGTCACCAGACAGGAGTTATATGCTGGTGACTGAGGAGAAATGTGCTTGATATGGCTTACTCTTGCTAGAATAAGTGTGCTAATTAACTTGGAGGAAATTTTATTTCATATGTGTGACTCAAAATTCAATCCTCCCCCGATTCATTTTGCTGCAGACGAATTTGCCTGAGGGCAAGCTCCTTAACAAATGATTTCTGTAAGTTTCAAACAAGTTAAGTAGAATTAGGGTAGTGGCTGACAGCACTCCTCTATTGAAAATCAGACCTAACTACTTCCTCTTCCTGAGGTAACAGTGATTCCTTCAAACTCACTGAGATCCAATGGAGGGTTTTTCAAATGGCTAGCTAGGAGACCAAGGTAATTTCTAAAAACTGTACCTCAAAGAAAACATTTCCATTATGGTGATATCACCCCACAGCTGTGTTGGTGTAACTGCCATCAGATGTCCTGGTCACTGAACCTTAAGTTATGCCCATTCCTTTCACCAACTACCTTAACAGCAAAGGATTACAATATTGATTCTCAGTCATTTTCATTGCCTTCCTGACTCTAAGATACACAAGGTACAAACTAATTTTTATTTAGTCATATACTTCATACTATCTTTTAACCATCTGGGCAATTCAGAAAAAATATATCTTCCCCAAATTGACAAATAAATGGAATAAACATTACATTTTTGCCCCTACTAACCTTTTAAATAACCTGAATTTTGTAGTCTAACAGCAATGTCTCTAAGCCCACAGTGCATATAACCAAGTCCTTGAAATAGTCCGCATGCGAGAACTAGGTATAATTTCTTATGGCATGTACCAGACAAACTTATTAAAAGTAGGGCTGCAGGCATAGGTCAATAATAGAGCCTAGCATATGTAAAACCTTGGTTTCAATCCCCAGCGCTGAAAAATCAATCAATCAATTAATCAGTGTAAAGTCCTTTAATTGGAGCAAGCTGACAATTCTTTTTCTTTTTTTAATGCACACACAGAATTGTGGAGTAGCTAATCAGGGGCCTGCTGCATTCCCAACCCCCACCCCATCTCCTGTGCCTCAAATTATCTTCCCTAATGCCACCATCAAATAGTGAGTGACTTTAAAATAACATTTTTTTAAATAGAAAACATGTTGTAATAGTTCTTGACCACTCAGGAATTTTAAAATTGTTTTTAAGAAGCAGGTGAGAGCTGGGTTTTTTTGTTGTTGTTTTGTTTTGTTTTGTTTTGTTTTGCTATAGACTAAGACCCCAAACAGAATCTTGCTTATGATTTTAAGGTTTATAAATCTCAGGTTAAGATATGCAACTCCAGTATCAGCTGCTTTAGTCAGATGTTTCTCCCAGCATACAGCAGGGGTAAGTATATTCATAGAGGGGGTATGTGGAGTGGGTATGGGGTGGTGGAAAAAAGAGGCTCATGACATTCAAGGGGAATAAGGTGCTACAGAGAAGTGGCAAGGAGAGAAGACATTCTGCTTCATACAATGTTTAGAATCAACTCCCCATACACCTGATACGCTTTCTAAAAATATATTCTGTTGTTATCCTCAATTAGGACACTACGTGTATACATTCTGGATGCCGATGTTTAGCTGAAGAAAAAGTAAGCATCGGCAGGGCAGGAATTTTTATTCTCTGGTTATTGAGCTGAACCACGAGCAGTCAGAACATGATCCTGTAATCGTGGCTGGACAGGGAACGCATGTGAAGTAGTTGCTGCTCGTGCTGGCAGTCTGCTCATCTTAACAGGGACAGATTAATTGAAAAGAAAGCTAGCAAACACCATCACGGGGCTTCGTCTCTCCCACTAGCTGTTAGATTGGAAGGGCAGTGTACTAGTAGCAGCTCACGCAGTGGAATTTTATCTCTAAAGAGAAGCTTCGGGGAGTACAACACGATATCATGTTTGTATGCTTTAGGATAAATTACAGAGAGAGTCATAAATCCTCCTCGTTCTATTTTCTCATTTCTTCAGACACAAAAAGATTACCTTGAAAGACATTTAAAAATCAGAGAGCTTTGGCAAAGCTAAAGGTTCCTGGGAAGTTATGCCCACGAACTGACATCGCAGTGTTAACCCTTGTCTTTAAACTCGGGTCAGTCCTGTCCTCGCATTGTCTAAATGTGCCAGGAGCCTCTTCTTCTGTCTTCCCTTTTTTCTTTCCTTTAAAGATTGAGACTTTTGAAAAGAATTTCACAAGTTCAAAGCAGAAGGCACTGCAACTCTGCCAACTTGTGATATGTCCCACCTTCCCCTGGCCAGTGAAGACTGAGGACCTTTCAAGACAGGATGAGTTCAATATGTGAAGAGAAAATGAAAGATTAAAAAAAGATCCAAAGAGGCTCAGAGCAGCAGCTGCCCTCCCCGAGAACTGTTGTGGGGAATTCAGCAAAGAAGGAAACGTGAATGCCACAATTAGAAATTCCTCAGAGAAGAAAACCAAGACTCTGTCTGCCCTGTGAGATTCCAACCCATGTTGCCTGCAAGTAAGGTCCATGGTGATAAATACAGAAGGATGAGTATAGAAAGACAGAAAAGTAAGAGAAATCTAAGCAAAATGGGAAGCAATTTTCATGCAACCAGAGCTCTTTTCGACTAAGATGGCCATTGGGAAATGGAGACAGTCAAAAGGAACGGATATGTTGGGAGAAAAACCGATCAAGGCACACATGTCACAGAGGTGTCACATTGATTTAGACAGACTATAATCTTTTTTCCCTTTTTTAAAAAACATTGATAGAGTGGATAGTTTGATATCCACTCTGAAACTATCAATTTAACAGTCACTGAAGCAGAGAGAAACGAGATGTCAGAGTTTTCCAGTCAGCCTTCAGGCTTGTTGGAAGTTCCACCCACGAAAACGAAGAGATGGTTAGATGTTTTTCGAAGTGAAAACAATGCATATGAGACTGATCTTTTCGAGGAAGGAATATAAGAAAAGGAACAAAAGCTCTAGCGTGGTCAATGCCCTAATTAAAAGAGGTGCTAGTCAAGACCACATTTGGAGGAGCAAAATTTGTATTTCTTCCTCTCTGAGCTGAAATGGCTTTTGTCTGTGTATGACTAAACCTCTTGGATTTTATTTGAGATTTTGAATGGCAAGATATTGTAGAATCTGTCGTTCAGATCAGAAAGTCATGGTACAAAGTAGGTTAACTAATCTCCAGAAGTGAAAGAAAACGTTCCAAAGTGAGCCTTGCTGTTTCTGCACATGGCTACCCTCGGCGATCACGTGATAAGTCTCAAGTAGGGCTGCTACTGCGATCTGGCTTGGCTGTGACAGAGCCTCTGACCTTCAAGTTATATAACTGTAATCATGACAGAATTCTCTCAAAGAGAAAGAAAGAGAGAGAGAGCAAGGCCCCAGAGAAACATCCTACATACATGGATCATAAAATGCCCAGTGGGACTAGGTATCTGGATGAAAGAATATTCCAGGCAAAGGGAAGAAGGCAGCACACCTGGCGCATATTGGCAGGGTTATGGTGGGTGGGTGGGAGGCGCATTTAACTGGAGCAGAGGGACAAAGAGGAAGATTCAAAAGAAATGAAATCACAGAGGGAATCCAACCGGGAGGGGCAGGTCATGAAAGGCTTTGTAAATCCTTGCTGGAACCTTGGTTTTTACTCTGGGTGAGATGGAAAGTCATCTCAAGGTTTTATGCAGAAGAAAGCTGAGATCTGAAGTACAGTTTAAAACATATCATTCTGGCTTGTTCTATGTTTTTAAAAAAATCAACTTTAAAGGATAAAGGTAGAAGCCGGAAATCCAATTAAGAAGCTATGAAACAATCCAGGCTAGGAAAGATGGCGGCTCAAATCGGGAGGCAAGGTGGCCTCAGATCTTAGGACTGTACTTGACAAAGAAGCAAAGTCGATTTGCAATGCCACTGGAAACACTGCTGTGCAAGATTTAGCGTACATTTTACCAGTATCATTTTCCCTAGAGGCCCTTGCAACCTAAAATGGAGGTTTCCTTTCTGTGTTTCTTAGTATCATGGAAACGTCTGGAGTCTTTCATGCCAAGACCCCAGGCCCCTGGCTTTCCGGACCTCACCAGGTGACAGCATGGGTCTCCATCTTCCATCCCTCAGTGCCACGGCTTACCTCTGCCCCAGCATGCTAAGCTGCTCAGTTTATTTCAAAGGACTGTTGCCCCTTCTGACTCTCTACGTTTTTTTTTCTCGCCACAGTGTTGCTCAAAGTGCCTCCTGTTGACTCACCTTTCCCTTTCTCTTCATTTTCCCAGGTCTAGGTTTAGCAAGGACTGCATCTTAATCACACTGTGCTTCTCTCCACGGACTTCCTTGGAACTGGCCCTTAAATTCTGTGTCTTTGCTCAGCAATCAGTCTTAGTCAGGGGATGCTTGCCTAGACCTACTGATCCTGCCTCGGCGTAGGGTCAGGATGCCAGCATTCATTAATTCTTCTTCTGCTTCCTCCCCCATATGTTCCTTTGTCTGCTTTCTTTCTCCTGTCTTGTCTGAAAATGGTCTTGAATTCCTTTTTTTTCCCCTTTTCTTTTCCCTTTCAACCGGTGACAGTTTCTGCTTATTCATGTTTCCAACCTCAAAAATATATTTGTTAACCTTCATCCTGGCCTTTCTTTATAAGAATTTGACTTGCCTATTCATTCACAAGCAATAGCCAAGGAGGCTAGATAAGTTAGTGTCTGCATTGAGCTCTTCTGAATGGCTCTTATCAACAACTGAAGCTCTTAAAAACCCAGGCATCACATAATGCCACCTCTCTCTACTTAATGGCAGGTGCCTGGTGAATCAGTAATATCATCCTTGTAGTCTCAGAAGAGGATTAAGGACAATACAATAATATTTCATCTAGAACTTTACAATAAGCAATGTCACCTTTTCAGAAAACAGTTTCAAACTAGGGAGAAAGTAAAGAGATCTCTAAGCAGCCAAAATACATTCACAAACCCCAGGCACAAAAGCTGAAGCCCATGACTCAGAAGAAAGCCACCTGGGGCTTCATCATGAACCATTTCTGCTTGTTGTCCACAGAATTCTGAAGGGCGAGGACCTGATTTCCAGTCTCCTCTCTGATTAGAAATAGCAACTTTGAAGGGGAGATACAGAGTACCTTAGGCAAGAAAATGTACAGCAGTGAAAAGACATAGTACACAGTTTGAGAGTGAAAAACCTATAAAACTTACAACTTTAACAACACAGAAGTGTGGAATTTATAGGAAACAGAGCTGTCTCAACAAAGCAAGTTCAGATGTGAGGCTTCACATTCTGGTAATGGAGACCAGTAGGAAGAGAAGAAAGAAACCAAGTTGCTGAAAAACTGGGATATTAGGAGGTCTGACTTGTTATAGGAGGGGTTTTAGTAGGTGAAAACTGAGAGAAGGGTTCTCAAGCTCCCCATATTTCACCCTCTGTACCCCATTCTGAATTTCACGCCTGACTTCATGGTGCAAAGACAAGAAAGAATTAAAAGGGTCCCTTCGTGTCTTTCCTGTGATATGTACACTGCTGTTACGTTTTAGGCCAGCCAGGAATCGAAGCATAAAGGGCACTCCTGTCACAGGACGACGCCAAATCCTACCCTCATCTCTCCCAGTTCATCCAGCCCTGACTGGCAATCTGCTACAAGCCAAGCTCTATCTCAGGAGCTTTGCAAACATAGGAGCATTTGACCCTCTTGTAACCTGTGCAGGAAATATTGTTATTTCAGCTTTATAGAAGGAGAAACTAAGCTTTGCTCACAAAACATTTAAGACAGAAACTCAGTTCGACTAACTTGAAGCCTCCAGTTAGTTACATAATAATATACTACCTCAAAGTACAGGCAGACATAATGCCAACTCCTTCCAAGGGCTACCATACATTGTTCAAATCGCTTGTTTGTCTTGGAAGTTTTTACTATTATGTCTGTTATAAAATGATCCAAATTCAAACACTGTAATATAGGTGTCCGGGATTAGATTACAAAGATTTAGGAAAAGTAACTCAACATTGCTGAACTTCAACTGTCTTATTTCCAAGTTACTCATAGTGAGCAGAGTGTATATTAAGCAAAATCACATTTTTGGTGAAGTATCGCTAGCTTACAAAGCTGCAGTGTCACCCAAACTCCTGGGTGTTAAAGGTTGCCCCTCACCTGCGGCACTATGGACAAGTGGGGAAGCCTTCAGCAGACAGGACTTCGTGGAGGTCTTAGATCACTGGCAGAAGCTTTAAAGAGCATACTCAGACCTTGACCCTTTCCTGTGTCTCTTTGTGGTGCCTGGGCATCATGCAGTGAGCATCTTGTTCTAGCACCTGTCAGTGCCATGACATACTGACTCAACACAGTGCCAAATTATCATAGACCAGAAGCTCAGAAACTAAACCAAGATATACCTTTCCTCTTTTTAACTTAAATTTCCAGTATTTTCTTGTAGTAACAGAAAGAGAACTAAAACAGGTATTTTTTTCCAGAGGGTTCCCAAATGACCTAGCCTAGATAAACAACAGGTATGTAGGGTGTTGTTTATCTTCCTTAATTGGTATAGTGACTTTCATTTGTTCACCGGAGTCTGGCTGTGTTTGTGAGGTAATCATGTCCAAAATAAGCAAAACAGTGGAAATATTCATGCTACTACTGCTGTAATAATGGCCAGCATTTCTCCTGTATTCAAAGGGTTTTCCCAAAAGCACATTAATGACATCAGTTGTTCATGTACTAACAAGAGCATGGGAAAGGATCTTAGTGGGATCCTTTTAATCAATTCCTACATGTGTAACATACAGTCAGACTTGAGCACTTTGTATATTCCAGTCTAGAAATTACATCCTTCATGATGACTCAAGTTGTCAGTGTCTGCATCCTCCTCAGCACTCTTCCTCACCCTCTTTTACTTCAGTGGATAGCGCCTTCAGCTTTCTGCAAACCCTTTTCTCTGATCAAAGCTGCAACTATTCACATGCTCATTGAGCAACTTGTTTTCCTCACAATCTGTCCTGAAATCATATCCTCATAAATACCAAATTTCGAGAGGGCACAGAAAATAGCTAAGGGATTCACCTTCTTGACATGCGTATCACAAATCATGTCCATATTTGCTACCGATACATAGGAGCAAAATATGAAAGACTTCCCCAAAGTCTGCAGTAGAGGAGTGGCCAACACAAAGAGGCATTACATTAGGCAGATGTCATTTTGCTTTGCCAGTAAAATATAGTGGCAAGTCGTGCATATGAAGCCATCCTATAGACAACACGGAAATGCCTTCTAAGCTGTCACTGTTGCCCATGCATGAACTGAAGCTCCTTATTTGAATGCAGTGATCATGAATATGAAGTAGAAAAGACAGAATGACAAAATATTTTAAGGTATCATATCTTAACAAACATTTATTCATTCAGCAAATATTAAGAAATTACTGTGTTGTTAGGAATCAGTTAGGAAGTCAAGTCAAAGGAGGCACCACAGAAGGGTCCATTGGATCTAGACAGGCACACAGAGACCTTACCAGATATCTCCACAAGGTTTTTGTTGTAGAGAATCAATGACAAAGTGTTGAGAGTCTGAAGGGGACCATTATAAGGAAGACGGAGGTAACATGAAGTTAGTAATTGTAGGAGGTAATACACTCTGGGGCTGAAAAAACATGGGGAAGGACCCCAAACCTAGAGGTAGAATCACTCAACACTGAGTTCCACTCAGCAAAGCTCAGAGGCAGGTGCTTCCAGGTGCCTGACAAGAAAGTCCTGCGTGACTTTTGCTGGTATCCCTGGGGGACACCGTGAGGTGCGTTCTGGAGGTATAAAAACTACATGCTCACACCAGCTGCTATCACTTTCAAGAGCATGAGGGAAACAGAGAAGAGCAAGTCCCTTCCTTCTTCTCCACCTTCCAATCTGTCCTCCTGGTATCCCTAATAGGGCACAGCCCACAAGGCAGAAGTATGGTTTGTATAGTCCCAGCCCTGGCTCCCCACAGTAGATAGATGCAGCACAAATCAAGTGAGAGTCAACAGCATACTAACAAATACACATGGTTTCTGCTTTTGTACCCAATATGGAAAATAGAACACATGTGCAAATACAAACTTAAAATTTGTAGGTAATCTAAAAATTGTATATAAACTGCTAAGTGCCCCTCAAAGAACACATTATTTCCACATGGGAAAATCAGAGAGAGAAGCTTTCATGGAGGGATGGATTTTCATGTTTCATAATGTTTGAATAATATGAAAAAGGAGAAAGAAAACTTCAGTCAGAAGATGCAGCATGGGGAGACATAGGCCATAAATCACTGTGAATCACAGAAGTAGTTCAAAAAATATTATATAGGACTTAGAATTTTGGGTTAGAGAATGTCCTGAACTTTTATCAATTTCTTAACACTCTGGCAACTTGACGTTGGCAGATTGTTGGAATATTAGGTGACAAAATTCAAATTTATTTCAGGAAGTTGGGTATCTCTTTTTCAGGAGAACAATATCCTTGGGATAAAGTCCCCTTAAAAAATTGTGACTCTCTAATGTTCTCTATTGCTCATCAGGAACAGCCAGTAAATTAAAGAAGGATTAGACATTTCAGTGAACTCAGTGTGGTGTTTACACAATTTGGAGTTCATTTTTGGCATGGTCTATGATGGGGACTTTCCTTTTAAATCTCTGCTCAGCTGCTGTATGTACAGTAGTTTAAAGGACATACCAGCTACATAATACAGTCATCTGTCACTCCTAAACATGGGCAAGAAAACCATCAGTCCCCTGAATAAAAATATTTTTCCAATTATGGAAGTAACACACTGAAAAATAACTTCATGCAATGTGCCATTAACCACAGATCTGGAGGTGTGAAATGACAAAATCAACTTGGAGCTGGGGTTATGAACCCATGCTCTAAATTATAATGTGTAGGTAAACCAGCTTAGAGATCACAAGAAAAGAGTCCTGATAGTTTTGTAGTGTTGGCTGATTTCTGTGATGTAAATACTCCTATCACAGCCAATGGCGAGTGGTCAATTTTAGGTCACTGACTGAGGGCTTGGGAAAAGATGTGAAAAAACTGACTTTCCTAAGCCAGTCTGAGAATTCCAGCTCCGTGTTGGTAGATGTCAAGCAGAGGAGGAAGTGATGAGATGCAATAAACTACAAGGAACGTGGGAATAAGAATTAAAATTTAAGCTAAGTGAGGCACAGATGCAGGAACCAACAGGGCTTGCCATAAGCGCAACAAACCCTTGGAAATCTCTGATAATGGGGAAAGAGAAAACAAGAAAAAGAGGTGGCCAAAAATGACAACTCACAGTCAGCTGCCCATCTGGTGACCCAGCCGGGTGAGCTACATGACCTACTTTATGAAGAATGAGACTAACCTTCCCATAGTTGATATCTGTGTTTTCTATATAGAACTTGGGAAAATAAATTTGTAACAGTGAAAACGTCTGAAGCTAAGACATGTGAATTTTATGTGAGAAATGAGGCAAACACAGAGCTTCTATCTTTTACCCCAGAGATCAAATATTTCCCCCTTCACTGTGAGCAATGTCCCACTTCTTTGCATTGAGCAGGTTAGTAGTACAAATAAATTTGTTCTGTACTATTTCTGATGCATAGTATGACAGTTGTGTGTAGTCCATTGCTAATGGCCTTGCTCATAAGCCCGAACATGGTAAAATATTTAATTCGGCCATAAAAATGAGTACATTAAAAACTGAATTAATAATGATTAAAATTAAGTATTAACCATTCAATTTAATTTAAAAATAAATCCAGGGACTTTTAATTCTCCTTACGGAGAGAAACAAACAGTGTTAATAATAAGCTTGACAGATATTTAATAAATACTTAACTTCTTATCACATCCTAGATGGGGGGAAAAAGTGAAAATTTGATATCATATGTTTTCAAACTGTCTGTGTCTTGGCTTTTACAACGTCCTTGAGTTGAACCAGGAGGCTGATGGAGAGGAAGCTTGTGTTTGCAATCAAAAAGAAGGCAGGTAGCCAGAGCCAGGAGTCGATGTACACTTTCACCAAAGGAGTGAAGTCTAATCATGTAACCTGGCTTTGCGGGGAAAGTAGAGGATTGAGGCGCTGGCAAGTTATTAACTATGCGGCACTTTCCACTCAAACACACAGAGGAAGTAGCAGCTGCTGCTGCGGCCACAAAGGTAGGTGCAGGGACTGTGTGCCGCCTCGGAACAATGCAGCAGCGCTGCGTCCCAGCCTCCCACGCGGCGATCACCTCGTGCTTACTCTGCCACCTTGTGTGATGCACATATATTACAAGACAAAAACGCCTTCAGACTCCTTTCGTTAACCTTTGAAGGCTGGTTTTTTAACCTCATTTAAAAAAAAAAAAATCCTAAGAGTCTTATTTCAAGGATTACTTTCACAAAATCCTGGGAGCAGCTGACAGAAGGGACATCCGAGGTGTTTTTATCCCAAGAGTATAGTTTCATGATGCAAAGACACAGAGGTCAGTCCACTAATACACAAGGGAAGGACAGGCTCTTGAAGACGCAGGCATGCTTCACTAGGCTCAAATGATACGCGCCCCCCTTGGAGAGGAGGTATCGGGAAAGGGGGGCCGCCATGCTCACTTCCAGTCTCTCAGGAAGCGATCTAGGAGGTAACTGTCCTTAGTGCTCCCACCTGGCTCATCGACCATTGGGCAAACATTGGGATCAGCATCTACATGACTTCACTATTTCTGTAACCCCAGTAAATATTTGGAAGAAGAATTTCAAGTGACTTTCCTGATTCACCATAGGAGGATGAACCTAAGAGGCAAAAGCTGAGCCTAATTTGAAGGTGGAGGCAGCATAGGCACCTGAGTAGGGAGGGTCAGGGCACGTTTAGGTCTCCCAGACCACCTACACTCTGGACTCTAGCGCTAACAAACCTTTTCGGAGAGCAGGGAGCAGGCCCAGGCCTACTACTGTCTTTTATTTATTTATTTATTTATTTTAAGACATGTTTTTCTCTGCCACTCAGGCTAGTTCTGAACTCACTATGTAGCCCGGGCTGGCCCTGGTCTTGAACCCATGGCAGTTTTCTTGCCTTGGCTTCCCAAGTGCAGAGTCTACAGGCTTGTGCCCATCAGGCCCTGATTATGTGGTGCTGGGAAATCAAACACGGGGCTTTGAGCTTGCTAGGCAAGCTCTCTAATCACTGATCCCTCTAGCCCAGACCTACTGTCATTAGGCAGAACATGAATCCTTGTCATTCTGATTTGACTGGACAAGGGAATCACACCATATATACTCTGGTTCCAAAGTCAATGTCAAATTTAATTCATGGCATTCTTGGTTCCTGCTGATACTATCTTAAATACTTCCACACTACAATAATGGCAATTTACATCATAATACTTGGATAACATAATCATTTTAATGATATAACTTCCCCACGTAAGTGTTATAGTTGTTAATGAAACTACTTTTTTGATTCTATTGAAATCTCACTGCCAAAGAAACCACATAAGGACCCTGATTAGGGGTGTTGCAGACATGCAGAAGGCACTTCTCCAGAGGAGGCTGGCCCTGCGGAAAGAAGGCTCCGGTTCTGTCACTTGGGCCTGAGATTGAATGTTGGTCCCACCCCTTAAACGAGTCTCTCCAACTGATCCCAATCTTGGGGATGTAAAGAAAAGATCCAAATGCCTACAGTCGCAGGGTATATACAAGATTAGCAATAACATACGCAAAAAGCTAGCACCTAAGAGGCACATAATAAATGACCACTCTAAATGTTGTCGATGACACTGGTCAAAATATGGTCAGAAAAGGAATTGTAAAGTGGAGAAGAGAAAGACACCTAAAATATAATGTATCTAAGACTAGATTGCACACTAAAACCTTACATTTTAGTATATCTAAGTAAAAAGCTATTTTTTAAAATCACGTTAGCATCACTTACTGGCAAGAGCTTTACACAGACATCGGCCTATGTTATGTTATGTTTCAGAATACAATTAAGCTTAATTTATGGAGTTCCCACTCAAAGTTTCATATGTCATCACAGATAATTTACTGGATATTTTCAAAATGCTTATTGTCTGTGATAAAAGAACTGGAATCATTTTATTTTAGATAAGATGAGGCCGCCACCCATCCTGGTAAATTCTTCCCTTCTAAATAGACCCACAAAACACACTGAAGCTGTAGAGAAAGGTTTTATAGAATGAAAGTGGAAATAAGCCCTGAGTTTTGTTTGCATCTGGGGTGAGTGTGACACGCTCAACCCACAGTGAGCGTCATCTTCATCCACTTCAGACATCAAATACTTTGGACTTCAGGGCCAAGAACCTCCCAGAGCCAGATTTGATATCCTCTGTTAGAAGTAGGTCACCCTGCGAATCTCAAGTCTGGATCTGCTCCTAATTGGAGGAGAGCCTATCCTCAGCCTTCTAAGGCCCTACCAGATTTTTCTGAGGTTCACACTGAAATGAAGTCAATTACTTCCCATAAGCCCTAGATTCATCATACTCAGTTCTGCCACGGATTCCATAGGAAAAGTTACCTTCACCCAAAAATGTTTTTCTTAATTGCAACATCCCAGTGAAAATGCCTTTCATCAGCATCTTAAGAATATGCAGGGTTTGTCATTCTTCTCAGAACCCACAGAGCGCAGGGAAGAAAACAGTGCTGCCTGTCCCCTGCCCCTTTGGGAGCTTGTCCCTGAAGGACACGAACCCTCTCTTCATCACTGTGTCTCAGCCTAAGCACAGGACCACGCTCATGTGCACATGTGTTCCTTGAATCACCAAATGAATGAGCAAACCTACCAGGCACAATGTTTTCTAACAATTACCAAGAGTCAAATTTTTCTGTTCAAGAGAATATTCTTATTTTGCTTAGTCTTCCCGAATGACATCTCGTGATCTTTTAAATAGTTTCTGCCCCCTGCTTTTATATTTGTGATCATTCATTTCTCTTCTGTCAGAAATCTTTATGTTATATTTAACTGGGATCCTAAAAGAAATTTAACATCTCCTGATCAGCATCCTTTAATTAGCATATTGAGCTTCTCTTCTCGGGATGTCGGGGTAAATTGCAGGATTCACTGAAGCTGCTAATACTGACAGAATTAGAAAACACCAGAATATTAAAACAACTGGTGCAAATCAAAAATCAATTTCCAGAGAACCTTACAAGATACAAAAAACAAGAAATAATGACCAGAAAAAATTATTTCTGTTCGCTTGACAGAAATATCTGAATCCTTATGCAAAATGATTAATTTTTTAGAAGCTCATGAGGCTTTGATAATGCACATCTACTAATTTGGTAAAGCAAGTAATGACATGTGAAATGCTCCCAGCACTGCCTGACACATAGCAAGTAAGCAGTCAATCATTCTAATAAAGGACAAATATGGATAGTAACTTACTAATACTTAAAGAGGTCACAATGACAAGAAGATGGGAGGAGATACTACACACATTAAAAATTTTTGAAACTGTTTTGTCTTAAAAGTATTATGTAGTTGGTGTTTGTTTTGCTGTAAGGAGACACCGAATCTGGTCTCAGATCTAAAGGAAATGAGACTACAGTAACCATTTGAACAAAAAAAGTGAAGAACTTCATTAATGTACAGATAAATCAATACTGTAAACATGACTAGGAAATTTGCTTCTAAGTATGTTTTTTCAAGATGATTATTTGGTTAACTTCAAAATCTCTTTGTAACTTGACTTACTGATGAAACAGAATTCATTGGCACGACAAACACTTTTAATCAGCCACAAAGTTTCCAAAAATCTGTAATTGGTATATAATGAGGTAAGAGAATCCCCACGCCCCAAAAAAGTCTTAATTCTTTTCCCTTATCTAGAACAACAAAACAGAAAGCAAATCATACAATCTGAGTGTCAAAAGAACTATCACACAAAGAAGTTTTCCAGAGCTAAGACAGTCCTGAGTGTACATGCTTATTCTCCTTGGCCCCAGTGGGCACTTGTCTTTGCAGCCCCGTTGCTGAATTCCTCTTGCCCATCTTACTCTTGTAAATAAGAAAGCACATCAACGTGGTGCTGAAAATTGCTCTTGAGGTGCTTCAGAGAGCAAGAGTCTGTGTACTCAAATGTTGCTGGCCGCAGCAATATAGCACACGCCAAAGCATGGGCTGTCCACGAGCACACTCCCAAGTCTCTGAGAACAATACCCCCAACCCTGCCCAGATTAAGACTAACCCTATGAGAAAGCCAAGAAAGTATATCTAAGCAGTGCTCGTTGTTAAAGAAGAACAGAGTTGATTTTTGTTGTTGCTACCGTTTTGCTGATAGTTATGAGTAGGGGGCTGAGGTCATTGAGGACTTGTCAAATTTGATAACGCCTCTTGAATTTATATGAGAGCAAATATTTTGGATGTTTCTTACAAGATTTTAGAGCATTAGTTCTTGAAGCACGGCTGAGGACGAGCAGCATCAAAATTATTTGCAAACTTGATAGAAAAGTGGATTCTTGGGCAATAGAATTGGGCCTAGAGAATCAGAAATGGAAGGTGTAAGCTAGCAGAGGTTCCCAAGCATGGCGGGTGATTTTAATGTCGATTAGGGCTCAAAATCTCTACACTAGGAAATGATACTACTGCATGGCTGGGAGTAGGTTTGTACCTATTCTTATTTAGAAAAACCATAAGTCAAATACCTTTCCATTCTTTTTAAGTCCAATAAAACTTTCTCGTTCAGAAATAAGTGCCATGAAGAACTAAAAGAGGCAAGCGAAATGGTTGAATGTTTGGGATGGATGAATGGTTCTTTGTGAGGTAAGAGAAAATGACGATACAGAAAAGCCACAAAGAACTGCCATGGAATTAGCAATGAATATATGATGCTACCAAAGCTGAAGCTATTTGGGGAAAAAATAAAAGACTATATGCTCTAATCCCTTGCTCTATACCTTATCAGGTCAACAACTGACACAAAATTTTATTAACTAACAATGAGATGTTTGACACGTGTTATGTTGCACATTGCCATTGAGTGTGGTTGATGTGATTTTCCATGTCACATTTATAATAAAAGGCTATACCAGATTCCTTGATAAAACACAAACACTGAAACAAAGGATACATGCATTGAAACACAGAAAAAGTGAATGTATTCTTTGGCCTTGACGCACTAAAACAAATATAGATAGATAGATAGATAGATAGATAGATTCTCCATTAACAGGAAAAAAGTGCAGAAGGGGTAGGAGGAGGATGAGGAAGAGGAGAAGAAGGAGGAGGAGGAGGAGGAGAAGAAGAAGAAGAAGAAGAAGAAGAAGAAGAAGAAGAAGAAGAAGAAGAAGAGTAGGAGGAGGAGGAGGAGGAGGAGGAGGAGGAGGAGGAGGAAGATTGTTAAATTAGCATGATATAAGATTCAGAAAGCAGACCCTGGAGCCAGGACCACTGGGCGCAAGTCCTGGCTCCTGGCTTTCACTAGCCTGTGTCTTGATTTTCCCATCTAGCCAGAGGGAAACAATACCTGTATTACAAAGCTGTTGCAAGATTTTTTTTTGATATTGTGCTTAAAGTGATATTTGAAACATGGTAATGACTTTATGAAAGTAAGCTGTTTTTAAATATTCTGTCGAAGGTCATATCTATTCCTCTCTCTGACATGATTTTACAAGAAGCTTGTGACTTCTGCATATTTTGCTTCTAAACAATTAATTCAGACTGTTACACTTAGTAGTAAAAGAAAAAATGTAATGCATGCCAGAACCACAGTTTTAAAGCCCAGTTAGGCAATTTTCCCATAATTGTCAATAGGCCAGGTAGTAATACAGTAAATTCCTATGTGAATATTACATATATGAAAATAAAATATATTTAACTTTATTGAATTCATAGATCTACACACACAAAAATTTTTGATCAAATATTTTTATTGTTTAAAAAGCAATAGAAAGTCAGAAAAATTAAAGTTAATATTTTAGGAAATTAATATTTAAGAAAATAAAGAGACTTCTGCTTTAGAAACTATGAACTATATAACAATAATATAAAAATTTAAAAGAAAAAAATATGTAATAAATTTAAGCAGTGGCTCTTATTTAAAGCAGAAGTTATCAATTAGGCAAAAAGAATATGAAAGACAGCTGCAGAAAATACTTGAAAATCATACTACAGATAATTCTAAGATACCAGATTAAGTAACCTCAACAAAATAAGCAACTTTCTGGCAAAATTTTAATTACTATAATTGACAGTAACAAAAGGAAAACCTAATAAGAGAAACCCGGAGGAAATTATTGATCAAGCTATTAGGGAAACTTCCCTATTTAAGGCTCCAACCCACTAACCAGTGAATTATTTCAAAATTCAAGGGGCAAAGAATTCCAAACTTAGATACAGTTATTGCATCGAGCAGAAGACAGAAAAATACACAGATTATTTTATAAGAAGTGCATGTATTCTTGGCATCAAAATCAATCAAAATTAATGCAACTATAAAAACCATACACTAATTTCACTTATGAATAGAAATATTAAATTCTTAAATACTGTAAGTTAATCACAAAGACAATTCAAAATGTATTCTTTCTAAATCCACTAATTATAAGTAGGTTTTATCTCAGGATTTTAAAAAGGGTTTAATATAGAAAAACTATTATATCGTATTATTGAGTGAAATAACAAAAACTAAATTGTCCACTGAAAAATTAAAAGATACAATACTCATTCCTATCAATGTTTTTTAGAAGAATAAATGGCTAGTTCTTTAACATCAATAAAATCTTTTCTAAACCAATACTAACATTATACCTCGTGGGGATATATTATATTACATTATTTTTTTCCCAAAAGAGAGTTCCTCAAAACATTGTCCTCTAAAATGTTAATAGGTACACTTGTCTTGAAAGGAGGCAGGGGAATTAATGGGGATTCCTTATTCAAATAAGTGCATGAAATGCTGAGTTGAATAAAAATAAACATATTTCTAACAGCATGACTTCTTAGAAACATTAATATGGGAATGTGAATTGCAAATCTCAACAGAATGCAACTTTTTGTTTGATTCAAAGCACAAGATCCCTCAGAACACAGTTTGCAAAATACTGTCCTAGAAGGATTTCTTTTATATTTAGATAAAATAAGGTTGATTATCAGCTCTCCAACTATTCATATTAGTTGTCAAATCCTGGCTGGTAAGAAAAAAAACAATAGTGCAAAAACTGAAATATTAGGTATGAATAGTAGAGGAAAGTGAAAGATACAGATACATAAAATAAACCATATGATTATCTACAACTATAAGATCTTTGATTATTATCACATATGTGCAGTTGCAATGTCAACAGCACACAATACTTCATTCATGCTGTATATAAGAGAAAGTATTGGATAAACATAAAAGGTGGTAAAGATGGAAAATATTTTTCATAAATGAACAAACAAGACATTCTGATTGGAGTTGAATTTAAACATCAAAATTTCATTTGAATTTGCAGAAACTTAAGCAAATGTTTATTATATACTTCACCTGAAAATCAAAAGTGAAAATAAGTTCTCTTGAGCCTTGATTGTGTGATTTAAATTAGTAAATTCTTTTGAGAAACAATATAAAAAGTCAAGACTCTTTCATGGGATCAATCCAGAAATTCTCCTTTGGCAATCTAGCCAAAGGACAGGAAAAAAAAAAAAAAAAAAAAAAAAAAAAAAAAAAAAAAAAAAAAAAAAAAAAAAAAAAAAAAAAAAAAAAAAAAAAAAAAAAAAAAAAAAAAAAAAAAAAAAAAACCAGAAACTCTAAGTTTTATGTTGTGAGAAGATATTTCATATTACATTATTTATTATAGCAAAAACTGAAAAGAGCCTAAGTGATAATAGCTACTATTTCCAGAGCATATATGTACTAAATATCAGACAAATGTTCCAGATATTAAAACAAAAACGAGTTGCAAAGGAATGGCTGCGTCTACACTGAAGCCCATTTTCTGAAAAATCGTGTTCTCTTCATTGCCTTCTTGCTACCACTAATACAAAAAAAAAGGCTAAACAGCCATCTTATCTCTTCTTCAAAGCATTCTGAGTCATCACAATTACAAAGTTAAAAATTATATCACAATTATGCATAGCTTACTCACATTTTATAATGAAATTAAAAAGTAAAGATATTAGAAGTGTATACACCATAGCAGCTAAAGGGGAAAATCCACTTCCCTAGAAAAAAGACTGGAAGGAAACATACCAAAATTCTGGCAGTCTTGTTAGGGTGGTAACTTTGTGGATAGTAAGTTTTCCCCCCTTTCCATTTGTTGGGAATGTAGTTACATTAGATGTAGCAGAAGCAATAAGCTCATAAATTTTAAAAGAGAATAAGCTGCAGAGAGAGGGAAAGTGCAACAGCTCAGTCTAACACAAACTGATTCTTTCACTGTGTCTTGTATATACTTTGCATATTTATAAATTAAATAAATATTGGTGATTATATTAAAATATATCCACATACTACATTAACCCTTTTGCAAAAAAATTGAATGCTCACCAAACCACTTTGAACACAACACAAAAAAACCTTATCTGATTGAAATTACAAGGCAGATAGGAGAAATACAGTATCCATTTTGAAATTTGGTTTCAGCATTGTATTGCATTGATTTTATAATATCCAGAGCAGCTAAATGCAACAAACACATAAAATGCCATGCAATATACTGGGTGAAGTTACTTTGGTCATCACCTAAATTTCAAAGAAGAGGTAGGGGACATAGAGACACTATCAAAGAAAATTGATTTTTTACAGCTAATAACCTGTGCTTGGTGGCAGAACACAGTATCAAAATCACCATTCTCTGTTCAGATAATTTTGCTAGTCTTCCCTGCTGTTCCCGCAACACTCCCACGACTCTCCATCTACAGGCAGATACCTCCCATTCCTAGACATTCTGATGACCACAGAAGTCAGGTTCAAAACGTGACCTGATAATTTGTGTTGCATCTTTGATCCTCAGCTGCATTTCTACTGTGACACAGAGATTAAAGTCTCAGGAATAGAAAAAATAATGATATATCTTTCAGGGAAATTGATTTTTCCTACCAGAGGTGTGAACACTTAAGGGGAGATTTTATCCCCAATTCAACATTTCCCCTACTTTAGGGAAACAGTTTGGCCTAGAATGGATGCAATACACTCTGGGTTCCCAGCTCTCCTCTCTATCAAGGTTACTTATTACAATGCAAACCCTTCTCTTAAGGTTTGATGAAATATGCCCAACATCATTAAGCTCTAGAGAACAATCTTAGTTTCTGGATTCATCCCACAAGGAAACATGAAGAAGCACTTATTTCACAGACTGATGCTGAAGTCTTCTTGAGTAGAAACATCCCCCAAGTACCCTCAAAAAATAGAGCACACACAGAAGAGTCAATCAAACAAAATGGTCCCTGAGCTCTTTATGAGGGTTCCTATTTTTATTTAATCTTTACTCATTAACAATCACTGGGGAGGGCAGAAGGCATAGCTTAGTGGTTAGAGTATTTACCTAACAAGCACAAGGCCCTGGGTTCAATTTCTCAGCGTCACATAAGCCAGTCATAGTGGCACATGAAAATAATTCTAGCATTTAGGAGGCTGAGGCAGAAAGACTGCCAGCTGCTCAAGGCCAGCATAGGCTACATAGTGAGTTCACTGCCAGCCTGGACTACAAAGCAAGATTCGGTTAAAAAAAAAAAAAAACAAGCATAGAAACAACCCCTTCCCCACAAAAATAAACAGTCTCAATGAAGGCTAGCCACGGAGGAGGAGACACAGAGCAATAGGGGAGAGTGTCCATGGGACAGGAGCACAGGCAAAGGGCCATTTACACAAATCAGTAAACCCGAACACTCACTGAACAAAGAGACCAAGGCTTCCAACTCCATAGAAGGGAGCATCTCAATAAGCCTTTATATTTTGTCTTTAAAAAAATGATTCGTTTTCACAACTAATCAACTACACGACTAAAACTGAGTCAGGTATTGAGGAAAATAATGAATTCCAAGGGTGTAGTCACCTTGTGGGGTTCAGATTTTGATAAACAAAGTAGGGTTTGACCAAGAGTTGAGAGAGAGAGAGAGAGAGAGAGAGAGAGAGAGAGAGAGAGAGAGGAAAACTATGGATTGGACTGAAGCCAAGAAGACTCTGAATGCACTTTTTGAAGATTCAGTATTATCATAAGGAAACTCTCCTGTGATTGTCAACAGGAGTAGAAGTACTATGATTTTTTAAAAAAACTGTAATAATCAAATTGATTAGTGGAAAGTAGCTATTATAGACTTTCGAATTCATTAATATTTACTCAATAACTTTTGAATAATCATTATCTTAAATTTTCCACTCAAATGAATTCACATCCTCTTTTCAGTTTTTCTTCCTTCCTCTTCTGATTGAAAGACTTCCCTGGACTCATTTCCTATACCTCTAGACTAAGATCTCCAACCAGAGGCTAGTACAACTCAGTGTCACTCTGACACAAGCAACTTGCACCAAGTATAAGTTACAAATGACAAATGCACTTACTCCCCCCAGAAGGTAATAATGGTTATTAGGGTGGGGTGTCACCTTGCTCAGCTTTGGGATCCACCCCCAGGGTTGGTACAGCACACTTCTTGGTGTGTCTGGGTGGGTCACGGAGGCATGGCCACATGGGTCTATATCTGTCCTCTGGTCATTTCCTCTCTGACACTGTTCCCCTCCTCTGTTTCCTGGCTGCCGTGAACTAAGTGGTTTTGCCCCACCATATATTTATTCCCATCTTGGAGCTTGACAACCATGGGCTGAATTCACTGAAACCATGAGCTAAAGTAAAGGTCTCCTCGGTTAAGTCGTAGATCTCAGGTATCACATCTCACTGACGAGAAAGCTGACTAACACACTGTTGATACCTCAAGTTTTTACCAGTTATAGGATTTAAATGTGTCCATCCTAAATCCTATGAAACTCATACGACTTATGAATATTTGTCATATAGACACATTCTCTGAACATCAACTCTTCTAGCTACATAGCCAACATATGAGCTTTGTGATTTCACACCCACAATCAGCTTACTAGAACTCCAAGATTAGCTTAGTGCAAAATAGATGGTAGAATCAGACTGTACTCAATACCATGAATATTTTTTATAATTTTCTTTAATTTCTTTATTAAGGTTAAAGTTGTTTCTAAGTTAGTTTTAAAGCTATATCAGCCATAAACTATAACCTCAAATTCAAAGACAGTGCAAAGATCTCGTGATCTCAATTTCTATAGGCTGGTTTTGTTTTACTTTGTTTTCAACACAAATAGCATTAAAAATAAAGTCCTCTTATTCTCAAATTTATACAGTTTTTATTTTTTTGTTTTCATAACAAGTAACCCTGAAAATAAAATTGATCCTTTTGTAAAATTTAAAATCCCAGTATAGCTCTCACTCAGGTTAGCTAAAGTCATATCTGCAAATCAACATAAAATCCAAATTACTAACATTTGCCCTGTCAAACCTAGTTGGTTTGCCAATACATAAATCAGAGATCACAAAAAGTTAACATTGCCTGTGATATTATAGACAGAAGTGCTTTAAGATTTGTGACCTGGGCAACCCTGTTCCGGAAAATTAAGAATATTTAAAAGAAATACTAGAAATAGAGCTAAAATGGAAGTTGAGGCAACTATATAGGCAATACTTTGCCAATGATTTACTTTTTGCATTAAGATTAGAACTCAGGAACATTTAAAAGTTATCCCTCAAATAAATGGCGACTTTCATAAATATATAACAGCGGTGAAAAGAATGAAATGTAATGTCACTGCTAGACTAAGAAAGGATTGTTCCAGAAAGAACAGCTCCTCTGGGCCTCTTGAGGGCTAGGGTGTGATTGCTTATAATTGAACACGTGGAGGGGAAGGATAATGGATAACGCTGCCTCCCAAACCTTGTAATCAGAGCTGCTCAATTAGGACATTCTGGGTAATTGATCCAAGGGCAGAGCTATTTAATCTGGGCGGCCCTAACATCAGCACAAGATATAAATGAAGGTGTCCTTAGTCAAGTTAAAATCTTTGCTCTAAATGATATTACACTGATGATAGGATATAGCTTCAGTCTTTCATTTTCTCATGAGAAAAAAATAGATATTACTTTCTTTTCCCATTTGGGATAAAAGAAAAATAGAGTCTGCACTTTTTTTTTTCCTTACAGGGATTTCATACCTGTATCTTCTCTTCCTTCATTGGTCATGCTGAGAGCAGACATCAGCAGGAAGCTTTTGTCTCTAAGTGTACGTGAAGGGCCACGTCAGGTAATGAAGACACATCTGTATTGAAAACCAAATGAAACTTTTAATTACCTCCATTGTGATCTGAGGAAGTATTTCAGTAGTAGAGCAGTTATTGCCTAGCCCACACCAGGCCCTCAGTACTGTAAACCCAAAGATGAAAAAAATAACAACTAATTAGCTTCAATGTCCTTCATAGAATGGATAGAGTGAACGTGGCTTCATTAGAAAGTTGTTAGTCAGGAGGTGCTTTCCATAAAGTTGATACGAATTCGTTGCAACCATTTGGGAAGAGGAGAGCCGGGGAGGAAGACAGAAGCCCAGAACTCAGCTTCTCAGGATGACGCAGCTCTCGCTCTGCTTCATGGTTTACTCCGCTCACGTGAGACAAGGGTTGTCTACTACAATGCAGTTCCAAGAAAGGTACAAACACTGCTCAGAGTTTCACAAATCTATCTGCATGGAAGATTGTGGTTATAGTCTTGAAAGAAACATGAAAGCTGTCAGAATCAAAATGGAGTGACGTTAGCCAACTCTACCAAAAAATGTAAGTAATTCTGGGAGGCTATGAAGAACAGCTTCTCATGCATTAAGGCTGACAGTAACTGTCACTGAAGACTGACCCCCCAAAAAAAATCTTGCACAGTGGCCATTGCAACCTTACATGAACAGTATTGCTGCAAAGACATCTGCCCAGCAACTACGAAACCTCGAACTGATATCACTCTCAGTGCTAATCATTGAGGCCAAGGAAAATTGTTTCAAAATATCTGATGTGATCCTCTTTGTTTTTGTTCTTACAAATTTCTCCTTACCTTAATCTTTTTAAATATATCCATAGTTCACTATGACATGTGGTTCCCTTTGCAATGCTCTACTAATTTCAAATAAATATCATTATTCCTTAAAGAATCTCTCTCCACTTGCTTTATTCTTGAGATTTAAGCATCAACTGTAATAGCAGCAGCTAAATATACATGAAAAAAATATTTCTTTTTAAAACAATTTTCCAAGGTGATTATTTAATCCACTGATACATGTGTAATAGGCTAGTATTTGAAGGACTATTACTATTAAGTATGAAAAATTTCTTCAGCCTCCACTCTGAAGAAAAGCACAAGTTTTCTGGCTCTAATTTCTCATGCGAATTAAGGGTTATTATTAGCAAATGTTTGTACTTCACCTTAATTAGCATAACAGTATTTTATGGAAGAAAAAAAATTGTCCTAATGGGTATTATCCACCTAAAGTTGAAATTGATAAGTATTAGCAAATGTAATAGTTCCCAAAAATTGGTATTTACAGCACAGCATCTCCTGAATATATGTGTGCAGTAAATTCTAACATGGCAGACTGAGATGGGACCAAGGGATGCACATTTTTGCAAATACTCTAGGAGACTCTGATGCAGGTGACTGGGACCTTGCTTTAAAAACATTCACCTGGTGCATAAGGTCAATATAATAAGACAATGTTGGCCGTAACTACATGCATAGTCTGAAGACTGTGTTTTAGCTACAGAGAAGTCAAAGAACTCAGTCATTACTTGTTGAATGTACTAATTAATTGAAAATTGAAATTAAAGTTGAAGCAGAAGTCCCTCGGCAATGCAATCAGAATTATAAGTTAAGCTATAATGAAGCCCAAGATACTGAAACCTAAAATATGACTTCTGATCCTCTCTACTTTCAAGCTTTCTTTTTCAAAAGAACAACATCTATATAAATGGCTTTATCAGTGCCTCCAACTGGGACAAATTATTACTTAGCAACAAACTTGGAATTCCCATACTCCACAGGGCTGGGAAAGGATTGCCAGTACACCAAGAAGGTCAGAAGCTTTGTGCAACAGCAAGTCACCCCTGTGCTCACAGTACCCCGCATCTTCCCTGCCTTCTTTTGCTAGGCAGAGACCAACCATTTTGCAGCATCTTCCTTGTCGTTTTTGATTCTTGCTATTTCCAGCAGAAGTAAAAATCCGTTAAACCTGCTGGTACCTGGAAGTCAGTGAAAACGCTCACGGTCCAGATCCCATCATTCTAAGAAATCTCCCTAATCCTCTTCTAAAGACAAAAATAGAAATTTCACGACCTGTATACTTCCTTTCAAGAATACGTCTATTGCCTTTCCAAGAGAGCCTCCTTCTATCCGAGCCAATTCTTTTGACAGCCCCAACCTAGCTTTTCACACACATGTCTGTACACTCATGATTCAGTGAGCCCGCCCTTCACATTAGCACTAATGGAAAGTAGACTTGTGCCTGAGGAGATAATGGACCAGCCCACCTGAAGAAATAAGCCCTCTAAATGCCTGAGGCAAATAGGTACCTGCCCAAGAAACCTCTCAGCAGGTAACACTTCCGCGGTCCTACCCTTAAATCAGACACAGGCCCAGAGTTTCCACCCACAGTCCCTTTGCTATTCTTAAACTTCAAGCATGGGAATGCACCCCAGCTAAGCTTATCTGGAAACTCCTGACTTTCATCTCCTGAAAAGAAAAGGATTTTGAAAAGAAAACTTAAATGAAACTGCAGACCTCATTAACCATCCCTCCAGGGGCAGGCTACTGGCAATGAATCACAAGGCTATGCTGCCAAATGGAAAATGTAAGCTGACAAGGGCTGGGTTTGAAATCCTAGAACCAACCCAGGCTGAGCAGCTCCGGCTTGGTGGGAGCCAGGCCTGTGAGTGGGTCCTCTGTCTCACTCAAAGCACCTTATGCAGCCTGAGGGAGGCTGCTTGGATCAATCTGTCAGCTGTACCTCCCAAGATTTTCTTGTATATATCAAGTCTTTCATTTCACATTAGTTAAATGTATTGAGGAAATACAGTTTCTCTTCACTTTATCTTCTGCACCATATGAATTTTTGTGACCTCTTACCATGCAGTAAGTTGCACCAGCAGCCAGGAATGTCAGAGTCAAAAAAACAAAAAAACAAAAAAACAAAAACAAAAACAAAAAACACTGTCTTTGTTGGAAAGCCAAAAAAAAAAAAAAAAGTGAGTGTGTTGCGGGGGGGATGATAAACTTGCATAGTTGCTCTTTGTTCTGTTTTCTGAAATTTCACATTAGCATCCTTCTCTTAGTGCAATTATTTCACTCTTTCTGCCCTGAAATATTTTTTTCAGATATTAAAATGCAATTGTAATTATTTTATAGGAACTACCAGACTAAATAGACCAAACTGCAGTGTGCTTTCCAGTAATGTCTTCGCCTCTCCTAAACTTGATTTTACAAGCAGTCTTCTAGGCTCTATGCAAGGAACCACAGCAACAATCCTCCCTTTTCATAATTATTAACATTGAATTTCTGCCTCTGTTTTTACTGATTTATCCTATAACCAGTCTTTCCCTTTTCAACCCAACTTTCCAGCTGTCCCACAAGTTCATTTTGCCTTCAACGTTTACATTGACTTTTAGTATGATAGTCTCATTTCAAGCACTCTCTCTCATTTTTACAGCCATGGCGGACACGCAAATCTGGAACTATCAAGATAACTAAAATAAGTGTTACTATTTATGGAACATGTTGAGTGTGCAAGGCTTCTGCCAGCCACTTATGTGAACCTGATAAAGTAACTATATGGCAAAGAAGCTACTACACCCATTTGGTAAGCAATGCAACTGCAGAGAGGTTGCATGCTTAGCTCAGCTTCATATTAGCAGTAACGGAAGAAATGGAAAATCAAGAAACAGCTATGACAATGCCCACATTCTTAGCTCATCACAGGCACACTCATGGTTGACAAGGCGATCTTTTCCAAGAAAGCTTTCATTAGACTTGGCATTACTAGGCAAAACACACATAGAACAACAGTTGGCAAGTTTCTTTTCAATTATGATTACTTTTGGTGCTGCTTATACCAGTCTTAATTACTCCAATGTTATGTAGTTTATTTTAATTTCATATTTAATAGGGAATTATATTCAGTAAAATTCACTTCCAATAGACCCAAATGTATCTATGTAAACACTCTGGTGAATGCTAGTTTTAGAAAATCTTAATAAAACTTTGTTACCATTTTAATGTTCCATTCATATATGAGGTCTGATCGAAACATACAGAGAACGTTTAAGTTGTTAAAAATTTATTACAAAGTACACATTGCCCTTAATCCTCATCAAAATATTCCCCCTCACTTCAAACATACTACCCATAATCCTTGCATTTTTGAAGCAGTTGTAGAAGTTCTCTCTCTCGAGTGCCTTGAGTTGCTCAGTCATGACCACTCGGACACCCTAAATTGGTTAAAAACATTTACCTTTGGTGGAGATTTTGGCTTGAGGCAAGATACAGAAATCACACAGTGCGAGAGCTCGTGAATAAGGTGGATGAACACACACCGTATTTTTATGAGCCTGCCTTTCTGTTAGACGGAACTCAGCAATAGCATTCACTGTATTTTTTATCACACCTCATAAAGACATTCAAGAGAGAAGATTCCAGAATTTCTCCAGAATTGCTTCAGAAAGTGGAAAGAATGAGGGAATAAATGTGTTAGGGATGAGGAGTGATATCTTTAGGGGAATTAATGGCAGTGTGTCTATTTTATTTTAATAGTTTTTTTTTTTATTTCAACATTATAGATTTTGATCGACCTCTACAAAATGGGTCTATTTCATCCACTCTAAATACTTGCTATTTGGTGCGATTTGGCATTGACTTTTCTATTGCACCCCTTTTGTTGAGCCATATCCAGTGGGGTGCTGCCCAGAATCCTGTGGGCAAAAAGCTACACAGCAAGAGATGATGACGCTCATGAGGTTTGGTGACAGAAATTTCTGCCTTCTCAGAATCAGATAACCTTTTCATATGGACAAGGGCCACCATCCATGGAGGTGCTTGCACTGTATTTGAAGACCTGTGCTACAAGCACCACCTGAAGCATAAGTTCCCAGCAGTTATTCTCACCATATACCCAAAGGGAAGTTCTTCACTCCTGCTACTGCCCCAACATGAACACCTAGAGTAAGACACCTGCCTAGCCAGCCTCAAGGACAAGTGGTCTGCCCTGTATGACACCAAGACAATCCTGCTATTCATGCAGAAGCTGCTAGGAGAACCTAATGTTGACTATCCTTGGAACATACATGCTGGGTGAGTTTTGGAAAAATGCCACAGCTTCTTCCCTGCACCAAACCTACCCAAAGCAAGTCTCCAGCCAGCAGCCATGACCCAGTGTCCAACCCCCACCTTTTGTCTTTCTTTTTCACTTAATCTTTTTCTTGACCTCCATATAGGACACTGGCTTAAGCTGCAGTAGCTTTTTTGTTTGTTTACTTGTTTATTTGCTTGTTTGGGTTTTTTATTTTTTGTTTGTTTAAATTAAGTCCCAGTGATCCTTTGCAATATACTTTAAATAAACATATTTTGGTTATTTTTTGTATAAAAGTGTAAAATGTTGATTCCCACCTCTGCTCCACCCTCATTTTAGTATCTAGATAATGTTTGGTACATAGTAGAAACTCACAAATGCTTGTTTTATTTGACTTGGACTACTTTAGAGACACACGTATTCTCTAAAATGCATAGAGGAGGGAAATAATTCATCCAGTGAGCTGTAATCTGCTAAGCTATCAATTAAGACCACAGACATCCACAACAGCAACCAGTGAAAACTACTAAATCATTTAGCTTGAAGTCTGTAAAATGGTTTTCTCTTGGCAGACTTGGACAGCTCGAAGCATCTGCAATATGAGTGAATAGGTCAATAATCCTTGCATTAAATTGTCGCTAAGTACTAAAAGTCTTTGAAATGATAGACCATTTAGGGTAAGACAGTTTCATTTAAGGATGTAAAATTCACTTTCAAAGCATTTTAGATATGAATTTCTATGATAGATCACTCAAGATGTACCAAAAAAAGATATGTGTTCATTCATTTACTCGAAAGGTACGTATTGAGGAACTGACACAGCAATGTGACACATATTATGAGAAGTACAAGGGAAATATGTTTTTTAATGGCTTATAACTTACGAAGTTTCTGTATCAGATCTATACTGTAACAAACATATATCTGTCTTGGGAATGGGCAGCCTTGTCAGGAAGGCAGTCTGCCATCTTGGTAGCAAGGTAATATAACATAAGTGAGCTTGGCATGATGAGAACAAAGTACTTCAAGAAACAAAAATATAGAAACCTATCAAAAATGAGATCCCACAGAACAGTGTCATACACAGAACATCATCTCGCAGTTTCCCAAAGCCCCTCATGATCCAAAAGAATGGTGTGTACCTACAATGATACTTTCCAACCAAGGGATGGACTTATTCCAAGAAGCATCTTCTTTTTCATTCTTGGAAGCTCATACCCCTATACAGACATGAATATATACCTGTATCTGTCAACTTGTGCATTTCCACTTAAGGATACTGCAACAGTCATCCTAATATTGCTACTTATAATGTGAAGCCTATGGTAGCAAAAAATAATCTGTCAAAATAATGATTAGTGCATAAATTTTCCTGATTCTGTCTCCATACTTAACATCTGAGAAAGCTCAGATACCTCATTGAGCTAGTTAGTAGAAAGTATCATTAGAAAGATTTTTAAATTTCTAAACTAAGAAATAATATATAGATCAAAAAGACTTCATAGATAAAGAAGTAAAAAAGTGAATATGGAATAGCAAGTTTGTAGAATGGTTCTTAAATTCTTGCAAATCCCAAAGATACAGAAATCTGAGATATATATTTATTTCAGTCTGGAGAAATATAACAGAAATTCAAGGAAAGAATTAACTCTCAACTTTCAGTTCTAGTAATATGGCAGATAGATATACTGAAAATTCCTGTTTGCATAAAACATCTAAAAATACTGAAAAAGTTCTGGGGGCATAGCCCAGTGACTAGAGAACTTACCTAGCATGTGTAAGGGCCTGAGTTTGATCCCGAAGCACCAGATAAAAATTAGTCATGCATGGTAGTGCATGTCTGTAATCTCAGTACTTGGTGAGTTAAGTGCGACAAGAGGATCACCATGAATCCAAAGCAAGCCTGGGCTAAATAGTGAGTTCAGGAACACAATGGATTAGAATGAGACTCTTTCTATAAATAAATAAATAAATAAATGTTGGACAAAAATGTGACTACTACCCAGAGAAATGTATAGCTGAAATCATGAGAATATAAAGAAAATGCCTAGGGACTGAGAAAATAAATAAAAGGAAACTGATAGCCAGTTGGTTTGGTTTCTCTTAGGAATTTGTTTTTATTCATAACCCGGTGGCTTGCTTTAAGAATAAGCCCTCGGGGCACAGGATTTAAGTGTTGGGCTTTTGAGTTGTGAGTATAAAGGTGTCATTTCTCCTGGGTAGTATGATGACATCCCAGTCATCTTCTTCTGTGTCACCTGGGGATTGAGTCATATCTTTCCAGTATATCCACATTATATTTGCCCAACACTCACCAGTGATTTAATATCCAGACTGGTTGTCACATTACTGCAGTGTTTATGTCTAAGTAATCTTTATTTTACTTAACAATAGCCCAAGTGCAATAGGAGTTATAATTATTCTATCCCATCAATATTTAATATTGTAGATCTCCTACTGTGCCAAATTTATTTATTAAACTTTTAGCATATACCTATATATATGGGAAAAAACAGTACTGCAGTTTCAGGCATTCCTTGGGACTTTGGGATATATTCCTGAAGATAAAAGAGGGTTATATACACAGCATAGAAGAGTAAGAGCAGATTAAAAAAATTTACTAGCAGCAAAATGTCAAGAAAAGTATGTACTAAGGATTCTGTATAGAAATACGATCTCAGGGGCAAAATCTCAGATGCTAGAAGGAGTAGTGTGTGAATGGTCACTCACTGTGCAGATGCTAAAAAGAGTAGTGAGTGACTGATCACTCCCTATGCAGAGTGATCCCAGCAAATTATATAAAACTAATAATGTGGAGCACATAAATATAAGTTAGAACTTAAAAAAGAAATTACAATAATATAGAAGAAATTTTAAATTTATTTTGTACAATATTTAAAGAATTTTGAAATTATTTTACTGTTCAAGGAAGTAGAGATATTCAGACTTTAGTAAATTAAATAAGCATATTAAAATATTAAGAGTTGCACAAACTAGCAAAAGTATGTAAAATCTTTAAAAAAGTAAGGGTAGAGAATTAAATGAACAACAAAAACCCAAATTATTCAAAGGTAGGCAGATAAAAAGGAGAAAAGAACCTGAAGCAAAGAGTAAGATGAGAGAAGCATCAAACATATAAGCAATCACAATAAACATAAATGGTCTAAAGTGTTCTATTAAAAGATGGCAATTCCTTGGCTAGGTTAAAAATAAACTGCACCAGCTTTGTGTACAAAAATATAAAATATAAGGAGTCAGGAATGTTCAAAAAAACAAGAAAAATTACTAACATTACTAATTCTAAGCATGTAAGTGCTTGACATTAATGTTCTTAAAGCAACATCAACAAGACTGCAATGATTGACAAATATCCCACAATAGTGGGAAATTTTAATATAGTTCACAAATTGAAAAATAAAGCAACCTGACAACACACACACACACACACACACACACACATTTATATACATGAATAAAGAATAAAGATGCTTTGTATAATTAGCCACGTAAAAGACAAAAGCAAGTGTCAAATATTAAAAAAAAATCATTTTTCCAGGGCACAGCCAAATTAAAATCAACAACAAGGCAAAAACTCCAGGGACAAATATCATGGGGGTTTTGGCCAGACGCTGAGGAATGGAGTATAAGATCAAACACAAAAGATCATGAGGGAATTTTGGCACAGTGATGAAAGTGTTCTATATTTAATTTTAGTAGAATATACACAAAAATATATTTTTCAAAATTCACTAAATTCAATGAGTCAATTTTACTGTCTGTAAATTTTTGAATAAATTTTACTTTCAAAATAATAATAATTTTTAAAAGTCTCATGTATTTAGGTTTCAAAACTAAGAGTTGAAATTATAAAATGTATAGAAAATAATCTGTATAAAATTTTTGATGAGTTCAGTCAAAAGTAAATATATGACCCTTATATTAAAAAATCAGAAAGGCTAATAAAGCCAAAAGAACAATTCCAAAGAATATAATTACAATAAAACATAAAAATTAAGTGCAGAAATAAATTAAATATAATCTAAAAATATAATAGAGAGGACTTACAGTAAGAAAAGGTGGTCCAACTTAAAGAATAATTAGTAAAATAAAGCTCTGTCAACTGAATAAAAGATTACGGAAGATACATAAGTACATATCAAGAAAAAAATGAAAAACAACTAAATTCAAAAAATTATGTCAACAGATTAAAAAGTTAACACAAAATAAATTTCTTGAAGAATATAGCCAATCAAAAATTGTCTAGGATTACATAGGGAAAAAATGAACAATTCTATGACTGTTAAAGAAATTAAACTAGTGGTTTAAGGTCTACTTACAAATAACACACAAACCCAAAAGTTTTTATGAGATAGTTTAAACAAACATCTAAGAAGTAGGTGATTCCAATCTTATGCAAACTTCCAGAGTACAGAAAGAAAAATAAATACATAAATGCACAGGCATATGTGTCATAAAGACTGGGAATCCTTGACACTAGAGCTATGTAAAGATTCAAGAATCCAGAACCTTGTTTAGACTTTCAGTTATTTATTTTGAGATTTCTGAAGACAAATTCTCAAAACATCCAGGCTTTGCTAGATCAGTCCTGCATCTTGTAGCATATCTATAGAGAGAGACAGAGGTTTATTGTAAGTTATTGCCTCACACAGTGATGAAAGTTGAGAAATCCCACCATCCATTGTCCAGGAGCTGGAGACCTGGGAGAACTGGGGGTGTGTCTCTGACCCCTGAAAACCCCAGAATTGATTGTATAAATTCCAATCCAAGTATAAAGATTTAAGGAGCACGAGTTGACTGTGGGAGGCTGAGGCAGAAAATTACAAGTTTGATCTGAACCAGAGTAATGACTTAGCATGAAACTTAGCAAAACCCTGTGTCAAAAATCGAAACTAAAAAAAGGGCTGCAAATGTAGCTCAGTGTAAAGGTCTTTGGCTCAATCTTTAGTACCACACAACACACACACACACACACACACACACACACACACACACACACAGAGAGAGAGAGAGAGAGAGAGAGAGAGAGAGAGAGAGAGAGAGAGAGAGAGAGAGAGAGAGAGAACCAGGAGCCAGCACTTTTCCAGGCAAGAGAGGACCAATGTCTCAATTCAAGCTGTCAGACAGAAGGCTAATTCAACCTTCTTTGCCTTTCAATTCTATTCAAAACCTCACCGGATTAGAATGAACTAATTGCTTTATTTAGTTTACCAATGTAAATGCCAGTCTCTTACAAAAACACCCTCCGAGACTCACCCAGAAATAATGGTTAACCAGCTATCTGGACATCCTGTGGCTCAGTCAAGCAGACATATAAAAGTAATCATCAGAACAACCAAACTCAAATACATTAGTAGTTATTTTAAAAATCATCGCCAAATTGGATTTACCACGGAAATACCTATCTCTGCTAGAAGCACTCATCTCGGGAGTTTTCCTTTATGTAAACAGTACTAGAGACAAACTCTTCAAAACGTTTCTGTAGAACTTATAGCTTGTTTTTACTGTCACAAAATTGATGTTTACTTTAGAACCTTTATAAACTACAAATAAGCAAGGAAAAAATATTAATTATAAAATACTGCCTCTGTTCAAGAAAAATCACTGTAAATCTGCTATCAAATCTTCTGTATCTCCCCCCCCCCACATATTTCCTTGCCTCTTTCCTGCTTAATGTGCTTAGTTGTTTAAATAAGAAGAAAACAAATTTTTGTACAGCCAAATGATCCATTGACTTGCCTTGTATATGTTGGTGTTGTATTGAAATTTTATTTCTATAATACAGGAAAATAACTACACGAGAGTAGTGCAGTGAGAAGGTCATTACCTTGAAATTCTTCATAATTTTGTTTTTGAAAGTTCATTTTGTAAATGAAGGCTGATGAGACATGAAGCATGCTCCAGGGCCCTGGATACCCACCTCATAACTCACACTGCTTCTTCACCTCTCAGGGAGGATTCCAGTCGCGAGTTCTAGCACCGCTCCTAGCAGCCAGTGCTGACTTATGCCCACAGCAAAATGCTGGGCCCAACACAGGAAGGGTTAAAATTGGATTGCTCATCAGAACCTCTGACACTTGTGTGGGGTCAGCAGTTTTCCTGCTAGTGCATCCCCGTGCCCAGAGAAGCACAATACTCAATAGCAAATTTTTGAAAGTCATGAAAAAGAATGAGAGAGAAAGAGAAAAGCATCCATTCTGCTGTTTGAGGGAGAATTCAGAGTTCTATGCTGTCCTGGTACCTGAAAGTCTGTGTACCACTCACCTTCCTGTTAGTTCTGTGACCACACTTGATTTGCTAGCTATCCTGAACTGTATTTGGGTGGTTAACTACGTTGAATTCATACTTCTGCACACACTGCCGCCCTTAAGGGAAGCCTTCTATCATGAACTCCCCTTGTGGGATATCCTTGCTACAGATTTGTTGGCTTCTTTTGGCCCCCGGCCCCATGCTAAGCACAGTGTGTTGTCATTGCTGGTTTCTGTCTTCTGGTGGAATTTGGCTGTGGACTCAAGGGGAGCAGAGACTGCAGTGGCTTCATGGATGGTGGTGGTCTTTTCCTCCAGCACTCAGCTCAGCCAATACACAGTCTTAAATTTCTATGTGCTCTTACTGTCCAAATACTTTTATCCTTTACCTTATTTCCTCCAACACACACACACACCTTTATCATATTCAATGTTTATATTATTCTTACTTTATAACATAGATTTTTTTAAAAAGCTACAATGCAGTTAAATTATTTGCCTAAGACTATACATGCTGTGGTCTTATATTAATAAGAAAAATACTAACATTAACTCAGCATCCTACATAACATGCCCAGCCCTGTTTGGAGCACTCCGCACATATGAAATCACTTCATTCTCACTCCTTTCCAGTCTTGGCTGGTACTTTGGGATACCCCTGCTTAAAGGGACATTGTAGAAAGTAATCAGTGACTCACTAGGCTATAAAGCTAGTGAAGGTGAGAGTCAAGTTGAATGCTGGGGTTTGGCCACCAGCTGCCCAACTTCTCAACAGGCCACACTGACTCAGAGGCACAGAAATTGTATCATTCCTTAAAGGGGTCAGTCAAGCACATAAAAAAGATATAAATGTAAGCTCCCGGTATGTAAGCTCCTGGTATATTAGATACCTTGGAGCTGGTGATATATCTCATGTGTACAGCACCTGTCTACCATGCAGCCGAATCCTTAGCACCTCAGTAGATAAATATATAGATGCTAGATCTACTCTATCTAAGTTAGTTCATAATTAGTCAGTGCTCTGGAAGTGGAGAGATTGACCTGGTAACATGTCTGCTTTCCTAGAGAATGGTACTTCCATGAGTGCAGGGGCCACACCTGACTGCTCACGGTTACATTCTAGAACTTAACATGAAGAAAGACCTTAAAAATCATTGACTGAGTAAATTAAAAGAACTAAAATATCTGTTATCTTCCTTGAAAGAACAAGGGGCCATGGAGCAGAAAGAACTTCAGTGGAGTTTGTAGACTAACAACAAGTTGAGTAAGTACCGAACGGGTTGAAGGGCATTTTGGCTGATAAAAATACCAACAGTGGAAACAATCAGGGCAGAAGCATAATTGGGCAGCTGTTGACTGACCAACTTAGAATAAAATGATAAATGTCTGCTGGCAGGAGAGGGATGTCACCATGGACTAGAGTATTTATAAAGAACAGAGATTGATTTCCCACATTTCAGAACTTGAGCAGTCCAAGATCAAGCAGCAGAGTAGCATCAAGCAAAGACTCACTTCTTGCTTCTAAGATCGCAGCTTACTGACTGGGGCCTTACACAGTGAAAATCATAAAGGCAGGACAGGAGCAAACTCGCTCCCTCGAGCTCTTTTATTGGAGCACGAATCCTGCGTATGACAGTGCAACTCTCACAGCCTAAGTGCTTCCCAGAGTTTCACCTCATTGCTCCATAACCATGGATGGAGTTCCAATATATGAGAGTTGAACAAATGCACATATTTAAAGCAAATCGAAAAGGCTGTGAGCCCCATTATGCAATGACTGCATGCCAGAAAAAGGAAGTTGGACTTCATTGTCTAGGCTCCAGGGTACTTTTGCAGTTTTTCAGTATGAGAACAGCATGATCCAATGTCATTCTCCAAAGATTAGCATAGGAGCTGAGCATGGGAAAAGTTAGACAAGGATGAGAGTGAGGATAATGAGACACATGGAGACTTTTATCACTGTGAGGATGGAAGAAGCCTGACCTCAAATATCAGTGATGGAGAGAGAAAAAGAAAAGGCTCAGATTTCAAGTTTGTGCGGAAAAATCACAAGACTTGATCAATCAATGGAAATGTGCTACTGTGTCACTGTAAGTTGATAACAGAGGCAAAGCAAAAGTGAGAAGAGGGAAAATATGAAACTGCTAATCATATTTGTAATTCTGACAATATTGCTGATGGGTGGTTTTTAAGAGCTACAAACCCAACCCCTTGCAGTAATCTTCTTTTGGCTATACACCAGCACATCGTTTCAAATACATCTGTTAGTCAGAATACACTTTTCCCACTAGAAATATCACAATCAGGTGCCTCTGCATGGAACGCATGAAACTAAATTACGGTGGTAAGAAATTGCAGTTAGTTGCTGACAAATGAAGTAGAATAGATGGCCACCTTATTTCACCTTTTTGTGTGTAATTGTAGGAATTACTCTTAGTGTGGTGCTCCCCCGACTTTCCTCTTGCACTCTGTTACAAGTAAACAGCAAACTGTACACTGAAGATACCCTGCTAATTTAACACACGACTGTTGTCTCTTGATACTAAGACCTCAAAACTGAATTTTAGACACTAGATATCATCAGAAGAGCCATGTGTAATGAGTGACAGGTTAGCTCTTTGAATTAAAAAAAATAGTGACAATATTATGGCAATTTTATGGTAAGTCATCACCCAGTTATCTGGCAAAACATTTTAAATTTTATTTCAATTTGCTATGTATACATCTGCATAACATATAAAACACTAAATTTTTTTAAGTTTAGCACTGCTATTTATATTTCTAATATGAGTTTTATTATCAAAGCTGTATATTTTATTTTACAAGAAAAATAGACTATGAATCCAACCCACTGGCATTCACTTTCATTGCGAATATTTAATAAATTATTTTCATGCACTAACCTTTGTAAAAAAAAAAAAAAGTAGTTATTTTTCCCCCTCAAAATGCCTCACACTCAACACTGAAGACAGGGCACCAAAAAATGTAAAATATTATAACTTAATTATTCAGACACTAGCATAAGTTTAGGGGATGAGGAGGTGGCTTCAGGGGGACCAGTTTTTATGGTGTTAATAGGAAAAGACTGGAGAATTCAAAAAAGGAGAATCCATGTGTAACTAAAATGCAAGACGGTTGAAACTTTCCTCAGTCTTTTTATTACCACAACACAGTCAAAGCAGATACCAAGTAAGAGGATGCTGACCTTTGCAAAAAGAAAAAGCAAATTACAGAGAACTTGGTTTAGAGACGCAGAGATGCAACAACAATTGACAGGTTTAACAAGTAAGAATTTAGGGACGAAGCTTATTTCAAGGTCAAGGCTCATTAATATGCATCCATTTTCTTTCCTGTGCAAAGAAAAATCCCTCTCCCTTTCAGCTTTCCTCAATTTTTCTCAATTTACTCTGGTGTAACTCTGCAGAGTGGGTGTAGCAGAGAATTTTAAAAGAACCCTTAGCTCACAAGGGCGCCATTCCTGATTTAATGCTCCAGCCTACCAACCTAGAAATTCTTAGTAATATTTGGACATGGGGTCTCATATTTTCATTTTGCATTAGCTCCCACAAATCTTCTAGCTGCTCCTGATGGCCAGGGGTGGAGAAATTGATGAGTAGCAGCACCAGTAGCAGCTGTGACGGAGCTCACAGGCAACCCAGGCAAGACAAGCTGTGCTCAACAGAGACCAGAAACCCGGCAGGTAGAATAAAGTCCCTGGAAAGCCCGAAAGGACACAGGAGGCAGAACCTCTGCCTTCCATCCACAAAGTCACATGTACACTTTCCTCCCACCCGAGGCCATTTTGGAAAGTAAGTTGGAACTTTTGAGAGGAAAGAAACAACAGTAAGAGTTGGAACTGAATATTTACTCAAAATATGAAACAAAACTGTCTTTACCAATTTAAATTGTTGACCACTACCTTTAGTATGAAGCTCAAAAGAAGAGGGACATTAGTTAGAGAAAATTAAGCTTTCCTTATTTTGTTTTCCTACATCCAATGTAAACTCAGAGCCCCCTGCAGAAGAAATCAGGGTATGCTCAGAGCAATGAGCCTTCGAGGAGGTTCAGGGCTGCTTTCCTACACGTGGGTTATTAATCAACATTTTAGGTGTTCATGCCCTAGTTTGATTGTATGTCACTAGGCAAAATTTTTTTTAAAAAAGTCACAATCCTGTTTGAGGAGTTTGAGTGTAGGGACGGTTATTGTGGTGGAACTTTGGTTGGCTGGACTTCGTCCAGCAAACATCTGAAAACGTGGCTCTGAAATAGGAGTTTCTGCAGACAGGCTGGCAGCAAAATACGACAATCCAGAAAATATGCAAAATATACATTCCAGAGCAGATTTTAAAAATATACCAGATGGTTACTCATTGTAGGGCTTTTTTTTCCCCAAGTTTCCCATAAAATCACATGAAATACTTTGCTTCTCTTCGGATTAAGCCTACTGAGCACAACAGATGACATTATTTTTCATTTGGAAATATTTCATTACTTCAAAAATAATAGGGAGGGCTGTAAAATGCCCTTCACTTGTGAAAGGAAGCGGTGAGTTCGCTGGTATCACTCGGTCCCTCTGCTTCACCAAGAAGTTCCCTTGTCTCTGATTTAGCCCATTCTGCGGCCTCGTGTGTTGCATGTTGACTAAATTGGAGCAGAAAGTCAGAGTGAAAGAAGACCAAAGAGCTCCAATGAACAATCTGCAGCTCACCAGGAGGGTCAGGGCCAGGAGTCCCCTCAAGTGTAACAACACATGTAAAGTTCACGGTGCTGCCCTTAGCATCTATCATAGCTGCTGACGCACCAGTCACTGTCGTCCTATTGCTTCAGTCATGAGAGTTCTTTTGTCAACTGGATCGGAGCTGAAATGTCTGTGCTCCCCCTACGGCCCTTTCTGAACACCCACCACCAGGCTTGGTAAAGGATTAACTGAGGACATACAGGAAGTTTCAAAGAGAAACGTTGCTGGGAAGTGATTACTAATTGGTTTGTCAAGGCATCAATGTACTTATCATGATTTTAGGGGAATACGTCACCTTGCAATCTATTATAGAGTCTATTTATTGATCCATGTAAAAGGCAGAAGACCATGCAGGCTTGTCATATTCCAGTACCTCAAAAAACACATAGTAGGCACCTAATGTGAACCTACCGGGCAGATCAAACAAACTGCAAATGGTAACATTTAAATCTGCAAAGACCAATCCATTTCAAAGTGGCTCAGGGAGTTGCCCAAGGTCAATGGAATATGGTGCTAACCCTAAAAGTAATAGATTTCTATGTCCCACTGCACGGATCCCTGAATTATGAGCACTTTCTCCTACTGAAATAACATGAACATAATTTTCTTCCCAATTATTCTGGCTGAGGAATATACAAAAGGTTTTGGTGGGTGGAAGATTTATAGCAGAGCTTCTGGAAAACCTAGAAACACCATGGGGTAACTGCAAAAGGTCTTATGGTAATTAAATCAGGCAACCAAGGGACCCCTGGAGGCTGGCACTGTAGGGTCCAGGACAGCCCTCCTGGAGGAAGGCACTTTTGCTGACATCCTTTATATAAAAATATCCCTAGGCAAGCAAGAACAAAAGCAAATACGAGGAAGAAAAAATGCCTGTGTTTCCTATTTTTCCAAGGTTGTCAAGACACTGACATCTAATGTAGCCTTCAGCTCACCTATCCATGAAATATGTACTTCCTCTCCCGTTGTAACAAAGTGGGCAGTTTATAGCCTAAAACTCAGATGTGCCAGAGAGAGACAGAGACAGAGAAATTTTCTTTGTATTCCAAACTGAATTAAACTTCTTAAGAACACCCAAAATCACTGGGAGTTGCAGGAATGGGGAAAGTGGAAATAAAGGCAAATGAGAAAAATCTTCTTACTAACTTAAAGGATTTTCTGTCTAATGTGGTTCAAAAGTTTCTTAAAGTCACAGGAAAAATACTCAGCTCTCAAATAATCTTTATGACATGATGGGACTGAAAATGAGGGTTGAGATTTGATCTGCAGTTCACTGAGGTCTGTCACTGGAGTCTTTTGTTTGGTAGAACTGGGCTGAGGCAGCACTGGGTCGGAGCAGCTACAGAACTTCATAAGGCTACACATTGCGGGCTAAGAGAGCTCCGTGATCCTGACAAAAGAACAATACTCAGACTCCATGGCCCATTCATTCTGCTTCTGTATTTTTCCCCAACAGAGCCTACAGGATCTCTAACATTGGAGACTGAGTGTGTCAGATCTGCCTGCTTAGACTGATCTCTGAACTATGGTCAAGTGACATCCGGCCACTCTCAACACTAAGCTCAACATAGCAATACATGGAAAAGTCTAGCTGTCTCCAAAGACCAATCCTGAAGGAACAAGACCCTCTCTTTTCCCGATCAAAAATAAGGACTTCTCTTATGCTCAATACTTGCTGACTATTTCCTAAAGTGCACACCCCTGTTCCCTGTCCTCTGGATTTGCTCTATGAGGACCATGCCTTTGCCTCTTATAGGCAACACGATGGAATAAATATGTATGCCTTTTGTCAAAATCTGCACCCATTTTGCTATAATATTAATCATATTAAGAGATATAAGACTGACTCCTGTATTTTTGGCCAGAAATTCTTCAGAAGTTAAGCTATGTTAAAGAACTAGAAAATGAGTAATGCAAAAAAGCAAGTTAAAAATTTCATTGAATATAATATAGTGAGCTATACTTAACACCTCCGAGTCATAAGTAAGTCTTAGTTCCTTTAATATAAAAAATGTGGATAATAACACCTGTTCTGCCTACATCACCTGGGTATAAGAAAAATACTTTGAAAGCTATAAAGTTTGGAGGAATGAAACTCTGCATAGAAACCTATAAATGAAGTTTTATTCTTGAGTCCCAACCCTAAGGCATAATGGGATCTCCCTATTTATATGATAAGAAAAATCTGGTCAGATGTCAGCTGACAACATCCCAAGGATCCAGTTCAGAGGGGCATATAAAGTTGTTGTGAAAATGTGTTATGTTTATTCTTCTTCTTCTGTTCATTGAAAAAGCCCAATGTGCATGACTGCATTGAAAAGATTTGCCGTAAGCAGCAATTTATGGAAATGTATGTGGGAGAGGTTCAGTTGAAGTGCATATGGCAATTCTTTAAGGCTGTTTTTAATAGCGGGAATGCCTGCCAGCGTAAGGAGCCCTGAAATGGAGTAGCTTGAGGCCACAGATGCTATGACCATCCCAGGAGCCTTCAGCAGAGCAGAAACTGGACACATTTTGAATCAAATCAGTCTGCAGAGTAGCTAATTCTGTAGTTGCTCTCCCAAGATCTGGGATGTTTTGCCAAGAATGATCATATTTTTACAATCCCAAATATATAACAAGTTATTCAGAGCTAGACCTCCCCAAAAGAGTGGCAGGGACACAGAAAGGTAGGGAAAACCCAGATGGTCATAATATATAGTCCAAGGTGGGTCATTCTCCAGACACTGGGCTTGCTCTTCCTCTTGGCAAAGCCATGGGACCCATTTATCCCATAGCCTTCATGGGGAATACTTAGAGGACACGAGGACACTCTCTATTTGCCTTCCATCTAAAATAGATATGAGAAGTTTTTTAACGTCAGCCTAGCTGTGTAGATCCTGAAAAATATAAAATATGAAATTTTTTACCTAAAGGGGACGTCTAATCTAGTCAGGAAAAGTTGCTTCAATCTCACAAGCTGAGTGTTTTTATACCTAGCTTGTGGTCTGTGATTACTGCTCAAGAAATACTTTCCTATGTGCTGCCTGTGTGATCCTCTCAACAATTGTTCTTCCCAGCCACACAGCTATCACTATTCCATATCAGGAGAAGCACTCAAAGGTAACATGCGGGGGAAAAAAAAAAAAACACGCTCATCTGAGGAAAAGTCAGGAGGAAAAGCCAAAACGCCAAAGTCTCATGTAATTTTTTTACCTTGTCCTGTGACTTCATAGTCATGGATATTATGAAGCTTATTAAGGAAATGGTGGGCATGATAAATATTTCAGCTCCTGTCTTTGAGATTGGCAAATTTCCTTGTGTTATTTTCAAGTGCTAGATGTTTCAAACCCCCAAATCAATGTTCTTTCCTGTTCTCTCATTCATGTTGCTCCACCAGCCACAGGGAAATTAGCTGTGGTCATTGGGTCTCAGTGCTACAATTACTTGTGTCTCTCAAAACAAGATGTGGGTATATAGAGCAATTAGGTTCCTGAAATCATACTGATTAGCCTTTATCCAATGGGATGTGCAATTTATGGAAATATAAAGATGCAGCTGACTTTTGACTAGAAAGAAAGAAACAATGAAACAAGTTGCATATTCCATGCTACAAATAAGGGATTTTTCTATTTCCAGAATTTCAAAGCCACAAAGGACCAGAGTGGTACTTGGTCTCCCTTTCGAGAAATGCTACAATTGACCAAGACAATGAGACCAGACTCCAGACTCTTTAAGATAGCACCACTAGATGTCTGATTTTCAACTTCTACATTCTCCATAAAATATATAGAAAAAATATGGAAAAGCCTATGTCGGTACTGGTCACAGACCAGAAAGTTTTACCCAATTCTGGCAGATACGAAAAAAAGAAAAAAAATTTAAAAAATAAAAGAAGAAGGAGAAAAAAAAAAGAAAAAGAAACTGGATTGAGAGCATTCAGAAGAGACAACCTGAAAGGACCAGATAAGAAGTGGAAGGCTGCCCACCATGGTGGTATAGTGGCATCTAAAGATGATGCCAATGTCTCAGGCACTTTGAGAGATAAACTAGACTACGGTCTACATTTGAAAGCAAAACATTAAAATTTTCAGGAAAAAATAAACCAGAATAATCCCTTTCGGTCTTTGAATAAAATAATCTTCTAAAAAGAAAAAATATAAACCCCAAATTAAATTATTCATAAATGCAATATCTATAATTTTACTTATCAAAAGACATCATTTAAGAAAAGAGGAGTCACATTGTTGAGGAAGATATTGATCATGAAAAAAAATCAATAGGATTCCTACCCAGATTAAAGTAATAAAAACTCAAGAAAAACTCAAACAACAAAAAAGATAAGTTAGTGTCTAACTTACTTAGACTAGTCTTATTTAGATAACATCACAAGCAAAAAAAATTTGTATCAAAGGACAAAGTAAAAAGACAACCTATAGGACAGGAAAAAGGGTTTGCAAATCATGTATGTGAAAAGAGGTTGTGATTAAAATATATGAAAAACTCCTGCAACTCAATAACAAAGGGGAAAAACCCTCACCTTTGAAAGTGGACCAATGACTTAAATAGACAGTTCTCCTGAGGTGATCTTAACGTGATCACTCATTAAGAAAATAGAAATCAGGACCACAATGAGTGAGATATCACTTTCATCTATTAGTACGACTGTAATTTTTTAAAGGGGAAAGTAACAAATGGTTTAAGAATGTGGAGAAATTGTATCTTTGGACACTGACCATCTGTACATAGAAATAGTGCAGCCTCTGTACAAAAAATGTGGCCATTACTGAAAAAATTTATAGAATTACCTTATGATTCAGCAATTCTCCTCCAAAATATACACTCCAAAGAATGAAAACAGAGACTCCAGTTGATATTTTGTCAATGTTCATTGCAGTATTGTTCATAACAACGCAAAGTGAGAGCCCCAGCACCCAACAAATAAAGGATAAACAAAACGTGATAAATATATACAATAGGTGAGTGTTTGCTATAAAAAGAAATGAAGCTTGGATACATGCTGCAACATGAGGGAGCTTTAAAGCAATATACTAAGTGAGAAAAAAATGCTGAGGGACAAATATCATATAATTTTATTCACATAAAATATCTGGCCTAGGAAAATTCAGAAAGAAAGGTGATTAGCAGTCATCAGGGCTGGAGAAACAGGAAAGGAAAAGAGGATAAACATCATTACTGGTTGTATAGAGATTTTGTTTCAAAGGATGAACAGTTCTGAAGATAAATAATGTGAATTCTGAATTTAGTTAATGCTATGGAATTATACACCTACAGAATGGTTAAACCGGGTGTGGTGGGACATATTTGTAATCTGAGCATTCTGAGAAGCTGAGGCAGGAGGACCACAAGTTTAATTGGGCAATTGGGCCATTAGGCAATTTTGTCTACTTAGAAAGATCCTGTCTCAAAATTTAAAAACTGATAGAGTACTGGGGATGTAGCTCAGTACGAAGGCCCTGAGTTCAATCCCCAGCCCCACAGGACAAATGTTAACATGATAGACTTTACATTATGTATATTTTACCACAATAGGAAATGACCAAAAAAAAATTAAGACTACTGGTAGGTGGACAAAAAATATGAACAGAAATTCAGAGAATATGAAGAAGTCATGTGGCCAACAAACATGATTAGATGTTCTATCCCATAAGAAATAAAAGATATAAAAACTGAAAACATAAGAAGAGACCATATTTAACCCATCACATTAGAAAATATTATATAGCCTGACAATCTCAAGTGTTGGGAAGCAAGTGGCACGCAATAGGAATGCTCTACAGTACTAGTGGAAATGCATATTAGTATTTACCCCTGTGAGGAGTACTTCAGTGATCTTTAGAAAATTTGGGCCACATATCTCAGGATCTAGCAATTGCTCTCCCAGACATAAGTTCTATAGAAATCCCTGCATAAGTACATGAAAAGAATGTACAACATAAGTCATAGTAACTACATTTACAATGCCAAAAACTAGAAATAACCTAAATGCCTATCAGGAGTACAATGGATAAACTGCTTGTAGTATATTATATAATGGAAACCTGCAGCCATAAAAATAAATAAACAGGAACCATGCACACTCTTATGGATGAATTTTGTAACATATTGCCAAGAAAAACATGGCAAGCTTCTGTAGAATAGATTATTCCATTTACATAAAACATTAAAACATGAAAAACTGTGTATGATTTTCCTTATAGATATTTATCATGGTGTTCTATAAGTTTCGTAGATTATTGTGTTTGGTAAAAAGATAAAATGGCAATGGAAATAATAATTGCCCAATTAGAGATAGAAATGGCCCTGGAAGGGGGTGGGGAAAAGATAAAACAAGAAAGGAGGGAGGAGGGAGGAAGTTTCAAGGTAGCCGTGATATTTATTCTATAAGCAGATGGTGGATGCAGTTATTCATTGACTTCATTCATATTCACGGCTTTTCTATATTTTAACATTTTTACAGCAACTTTTAAAAGAGATTAAAAAGAATCCTTTACCTTTATCCACGCACCTGGCCAAAGGCCAGATCACTGCAGGGCGCAATCTAGTTATAAGACCTGTGCAAAAATATACACCACCCATGCCTACAAAACTCGGGCCACACAATGCGAAGATTGAGAACAGATACCAGGCAAGACCTCCCTGGGAAAATGATCCCATAAAACCTCAAAAAGTAGACATAAGAAACACAGAGAAAGATATATTTAATTACCTCTCAATTCCCTGTCTCGTGTTTTGAGAGTTCATGCCTGATTTATTTTTCCTCATCTAATTTCTTTAAGTGCCTCATCCCCATAAGCGATATAAAATTTATTTTGAAAGAAGCAAAGCTGGAATATGAGCAAATAAATGCTTCACCCTCAGAGTTCATACACCAGGCAACAGTAACCCCGTCCCATATTTCCAAGAGGTTGACACACTCATCCCAGGTGATTCAAATATGCTTCGCAATATTTCATCCATCTTGCCTCTCAGTCATTTTCATATTCTCTTGGTTCAATCACTTCATACCTGTCAGAATGCAACTTTTATATGAAAAAATCACAGCCTATGAGAAGTGGAAAAGGACGGGAAGTGAGAGCCTAATAAGAACTCACAAAATTAGACTTCTATATTAATGTAAATATATTCTGTATTTAATATAAAATCTTTAAAGTCCCTGAGGGAGCAAAGGAGCAATTTCAGTCCTTGTTTTACTAGGACTAAAACTTGGTTAAGTGGCTTGCTGTTCATCACACATTCCAACTTGATGACATGAAAACATTATCTCATTGAACGCTCACAACAATTATCCTAGAACATTAAATGTTATTAATAGTTTATATGCTCGTTATTAGTATTCTCAGGAGCAAAGTCAAAATAGAAACTCAAATTCCATCTCTATGTGATTTCTGGCACATTGTCCTGTCTACAACAATGATATTGTGACCTTACCCCAATCCAAAAATGTGAAAATAAATTCATCTCTCCTCTGCCTCCCTGGTGATAGGAGTTCCCAGTAGCAGTGTACAATATCACCTCATCTGATTAGGAAAATGGTCACGGAGGCTTTTCCTCGTGTATTTTGAAATTTCCCATCATTGAGGAAATGTTCACTATACATAATTGCATGCTTTCTAATACTGCTTTCCTTCAAATTAGATTTTTCCCCTATGGATTTTAAAGCTACTTCCATTAGAGAAAAGTAAAAACAGTTGTAATTTCAGCAATTTGCCATTTTTTCTCCTTTTGGGAGAGTTTTACTCATTGTATTTGAAGAATAAATAACACAATATCTTGAAATGTTTGATGTGAAAGAAATGTCAGGATTTTCAACACAAGAAAGCACACCTAATATGCCATAAAAGGTAGCTGGAAAACAGAGGCCTTTTTAGTAGATACATAAACTCATGCTTAAATACAAGCTTTTCCCATTTCCTGATTCCTGCCCTGTAATGAGCCATTCCATGTTTATTGGTGTTAAACTTGGTTACTAGTGCCACTTAATACCATCCCACGTGGCAAAGGCTTTGAGACGCTCCACACAAAAAAAGAAAACCAGGAAGGAACACAGGAACAGGATAATGTAACTTAAGAGTCAATTTGGGGGTAAAACAAGTAATGTGTCTTCTCAGATTACAGAGATATAAACATGCCATGAAATTATATCAAGCATCCTGCAGAGGACTAACATACTGTTTTTATATAACTTCCCATATCTGAGCTGCAAGAATCCAGAGAGGCTCTCTTTTTTTTTTTCAATTGGTTTTGGAACTCCCTGTTCAGTTTATCATATTTTCCACTCGTCTACCACACGTCATGTAAATTAGAAGCCTTTCCTTCAAAGAATCAGACTCTGAAGACTGAGAGTGTGTGGGAGAATATATAATTTGTGTATCAAAGATGTTGAATGATATTTCTGATCCACTCACACCAACTCGGACTTTTTCTTAAAGGAGTGGTTTTGAAATTCATCTCTGACCAACAGGCCCTCATATTGCTTTATTTAAAAATCTATTTTTGAAAAAGGTAATGAACATAATGTAAGTGGCTGTGATCATGTAACATATCAGTTTTCTCTACTACTAAAACTAAATCCCCAAAAAGGACTGAGAGAAAACCATATGTCACTTTGAAAACTTATTAAAATAATGCAGAGGCTGGAAAACTCATTTGAGTTTTTGTTAATAAAGATGGAACCTCTTAGCAACCTTATTCAAGGAGAATTGCTCACAGGGCACGAGTAACAACACAATGACTAACATTTACTCAGCACTTACTAGGCACCCAGAATTACCATTAGCCCTGCATGAATTAAATGACTTGGCTCCCGTAACATCTTTGTTCTGCTAATAATATTATTTTACAAAAGCAAAAACTGAGGCACAAAGAGTTTAATTTCCCAAGAGTATACAGAGAGTAAATAGTAGAAGTGAGAGTCAAACTCAGAAAAATGAACCACAAAGTCCATAATTTCTACTCTGATCTGCTATGGTACACCAGATAGAGAGATAATAGTCAACATATAACTCAAAACGTTTAACCAAAAACCATAAATTAAATAATTCATATTTTCATTAACTTTTGATCATTCTTACATTGTAATTCATTATTTTGTTCAACACATATTTATTGAGGATCTACATGGTGCCCGACATTACCCTAGCAAGTGGTATGAGAGGGTGGAAAAAAGGAATAGGTTTAAGAGGCTCAGAAACTTCCAGGAGAGAAAAAAAAAGAATGAACAGAGGGAAAAAAAAAAAGGAAGAAGAGGAACTGAATGTGGTGGTTCATACGTGTAATTCCAGCTACTTAGAAAGCTGAGACAGGAGGATCACAAGTTCCAGGCCAGCCCCGAGAATTTAACCAGTGTGATTAATCAGTAGCTGTGGGATACAGTGCTTACCTAACATTCACAGGGGTTCAGTCCCCAGGAATTCGGAGAGAAAGAAAGAGAAATTCCAGGGTTCCTACAATGAAAGAAAGTACTTACGTGTCCTGGGCCATAAGTAAAATGACAAAACATACCCCAGTCTTTAAAAAAAGAAAAAAGAAAAAAGAACTTTCTCTTAGAAAGTGAAATACAGCCCTCCTGCCACCTCCTACCCCCTACTGTTATCATCTCAGAGGAGAGTCTAAGGTTTAAGGCAGCGTTGCTCAAACATTTTTTCTTAGCATTCAGTTGAATTCCAATATTGCCTTTATAGTTTTCATATTCCCTTTGATATTTTAAAACCAGTGTGAAAGCTGACTTTAAAAATTTTCCACTGATAGCAAAGGTTTATTGTGTTTGTAGCTTCGGACAAAGCGGGTAAATGAAACCTCTGCACAGAAATTTAACCACTTGGTCAGGTCTGGCCCAGTGTGAATAAAATGGTTAAAATATGTGTGCCAGCAGATGCACTGGGATAGCTCTTTAAAAACCCAGACAGGACGGCTCTCCAGGCTTCTCTGAAACCATTTGTGGGCTGCGGAGTAACTGAAATGGCCTGGACTGAGAACCAGGAAAACTAAGGGGAAATGGAAAATCCAGTTGACCTGGAAAGGCAACTGGAGGCTGGCTTTTCATAGTGACACACTAATTTTGGCCTAAATTAAAGTCATGCCTTGTATTCAGAAACCCTCTACCTGAGGCCGCCTGCTTGTAGATTTAGCACAAAGTGAGAACAGAACTTCTTTTTGAAAGGATTAGGCCATAGGCTAAAGCTTCCTATACTAATTTTGAAATTTGCACAGTTATTCAGTACATGGCTTCTCAGAGCTGCTGTGTGTTTCCATGTAAAGGGCTCCCCCATTCGCCCTCCTCAACCTGAAGGGATAAAATTGCCATGAACCCATTTGAAGGCTCTTCTCTAGAGTTAAATAGGCTTCATGCATTGTTTGGATTCTGCAATTTGTAAACAGAAAAGTCAAACAGAGAACAATAAAACAGGTTGGTTCCTGAACTCAAGTCTGCCACCTACTACTGTAGAAACTTAAACTATTTTCTTCACGTGAGTTTTCCTTTATATTGTACTAAATGACAATAATTCTTACTTACATAAGTTTATAAGGAACACTTGAGCAATTTTAAAACTATGTTCACTGACTCCCTCAGTTCCTAAAAAGTATGTTTATGAGCTTCTCCCATTAAAATTGGGATCAATCTTCTTTTTCTTATGCCCTTTTCTATCCCATCACCAGAATTCTATGTAGCATCCCATGCTTGGAGATGTGCTGATCTGGTAACTGATCATATCAACTGACCAAGCATTAAGCCTGAGGCCTAATTTCTGGTTAGTCTTTGCCTAAACCACTTCTTATCCACCAGCTTTTCCAGTTTGCTCACCTATTATGTGTCTCTCCTCTGATATTATAATGGACTAAAGTTGGGTGCTAAGCAGAACTTGCATTTAAAAGGGAATGCAGACAGGGAGACTTCCCACCAAGGGCAACCTCAGCCTGACAGAGCAATGAGACTTGAAAGAACGTGCATTGAAGTAGTTTTAGCCCTTTCCCCCATGTCCAAACCTAGCACCAGGCTAGGCCATTTAGGAACAAGTCCCTGTGCCTTGACTATCCCACCCAGAATGCAGGGCTAAGTGATTTCTCAAGAGTCCTCCTCTGTAGCCACAATGACACGTCTCCCCTCATGTCCAGTACGCAAATGCAATAATCACTTCCTAAGGAGATGGCTCAAAGAAAAATTTGAATTAAGATCACATCTGTCATCACTACGTACAAATTACACAAAGTACAAACTCGACTTAATTGTAGACAATCATGGCATTATTAAAAATTCATTATCACCATAAACCACTTACGTCTTGAGTGCAATACTAATTGTGAACAACACAAAATGAGAGTAATGTGGTATTTGGGAACCTTAATAATAATTTTAGGAAGGATGCACACTATCCATTCCTTTGGATGGTGACTGCATGTAGCAAGTAAAAAAGCTTAGTGAACTGACATTGCTCCTTCCCTGAAGTGCTAAATCACAGAGATTAAAAGTAGAATTCAGAAAAAAAGAGAAACAATTCTGTCCTTTTAAAATGAAGAGAGATGTATGTAATCCCGCATAGTAGGGGTTCACCTGAATTAGATGGGTAAGGAAGATGAGGAGAAGTGGACAGCCGAGAAGCAACACACAGGGTCACCTCTGAGCCCAGAACAGAATCTCCATCAGGCTACCAGTGGTGCTATCCCCTGCGTGGCCTTCCCTCTGAACTGAGTGCACACACAATTGAATTAGATCTCACCATTAGAGAAATCGGTCCCTAGAGAGCAGCTTCAAAATAACTCAAGCAGAGAAGTGAGAAAGCACATTTTATGGTTTGCTGAACAGTTCTGAGCCTGTGCATAAACCAAGAGCCGAGCCCACAGGGCACCAGGCTCCACCTATGAGCTCCACATTAGATCAACGGATAATAGAAGCTCAGATAAACATTTTTATTTTATGCCTCAACAATTTATTCTCTCGTTCTCTTTTCAGACTCTGTTGACCCAACCTGCTCGGTGAAAACATACATTCGGCAAGTGATTGTTTACCTTTGCTCACTCAAGCGGGCCGCGGGAAGATTCCACTCACTCCTTGTCCTGGTTACCTTCTCTTTCTTGCTCATTCATCTTGATTTTTTATTCCCTTGCTATTGATTTTATGAAGGAGGTCTTTTTAAATTTGTTCTTCATAAATGTTATTGACATAACTGTGTTTTTCCATTTTACCTCACAGATTGTACTGTAAGCACACTGGATGAGATATTTTGCTTTCTATCAGGAGGAAAAGTCGGGTGTGGATGCTGGAACAGCAACCTAGGGGTCAAGGAACAACCCTCCGTCTGCGACAGTGTTTCTAAATATTGGGTACATTACATGCACTCAAACGTCTTGCTTTCCTTTCTCCATTTGTAAAGCAAGATATAGGAAACAGTATTGCGTCTACAAATATGTCAGCATTTTAAATGTAGTTTGAGATTACACCACGAGAAGCTCAATATAAAAAATCAGAAATAATAGCATGGCTATTAGATTAGTGAATACTTTCCCCACAGATGTGTTCCCCCACAATGCTCATAAAGGCAAGGAATGAGATATTACGGAGATGTATGCATATCATTTTAAAAGTAAATTTTTATTTGATGTCAAGGATTGTCAAGGGCTGGCATTCCAAACTGCGATTGCTATTACTTAGGAGATTTTTTTTTAATGTACCCACATGTAAATTAAATAAGAAGCAAATAAAGTCTATTGGGGGGAGAAGCCTCAACACTTTATTGTGAATTTGAGAATTCTCTATCTGTATTCAAAGGGTTCCAACAAATATTCTAATGGTTTTTAATGTTGATTTTATTGAGATAAAACTTTAGACACATATATTTACTTGATGGTAATAAAATCATGGCTTCAATGTTAACTATACACTTGGTTTTATTTTGTTTTTGTACTGGGTTTTCTTACAAAAAATAAAATGAGAACAATATTGTATCCTTAGTAAGCTTTTCTCTCTGATAACTCAAACTTTTCCTAGTTCTTAGCAGTCCAGAGAAGATGCAAACACTGACATCTTTAGAAAATAGATGGCTTTTTCTCTTTTAGAATTTGCAGAGGCATAATGTTATAAACAACAGAAATACTTTTAGCTTCTATTTGTGTCTCCAAGCAAAAATAAGCCTGAAACAGAGCATGTCATATAAAGAAATTCAAAAGTACTTACAGTGAGGTTAAAGGTTTATAGGCCACATCAGAATTAATCACATTCAACCCTACCATGAGATTTTGACCCAGACATTTCCCACAAATAAATCTAGAAGATAACATTTTAAGGTAGACAATAGTGTCACTTCCCATTTTTCATTTAAAATTTGTCTTTCAAGCCATTTTTAAAATTTTGAATTTCGGTGTATGAATGTCTTTATCAATTATTGGTCATCTATAATTGGCCCACTAAGAAATATTGTGTCAGATAGATGGCACAGGAGAGAAGGCAATTGTGGAAAAATATTTAATGAGGCAGTCATGGTATTGTGAAAAAAATACTCAAGTTCTTCAACACTGGCTTATATACTTCAATAAATTTTTTACTTTGTAGATATGGAAAAACTGATAGGTTTTTCTTCAAGTTCAAAAAAATCTCATAATAGCAACGCTCTTTTCGTTTTTATTAAGAATTGCTTCATTGACCAATACTTTAACATAAATATTCATCAGCATTTAATATTCAACTAGGATTCCTGAATTCTACTTTGAGAATACTGAAAATAAAAAATCTTCCAAAACCTAAAATAGTCTTCTTCTAAGTAATCCTAATATCTTATTATTTAATTACTAACATTTTTTTAAAAATCATATATAGCAGGTCTGGCTTGAATACTATTTGTAGTTAAGTAACTCTTAACAGGTACCATCTAGCCCTGCTAAGACCTGCATAGATATTTTCCCAAATTACTCCGTTTGAGGTAGAATTTCAACACCATTTCCCGAAATAAAACAGGGCCATTGGGTGGTCTCTGGTCTAACATGACAGATGTCTTTATAAGAGGAAGAAATGAAAACACAGATACACAGAGAGGAAAAATCATGTAAAGATGAAAAAAAGCCATTTGCAAGCCAAGGGGAGAGGGATCAGAAAGAAGTAATTCTGAATTCTGGATATTTTCAACCCTATCAAAAAACTTGATCTTGAACTTATGGCTCTAAGAACTATAAGGAAATATATTTTTGCTGCTTAAAGCCACCTTGTTTGTGGTTCCTTGTGGCAGTCCTAGCAACCCAATGTATATACTTTCTTATACCTATCCAACTTCTCATCAGAGATTGGTTGAACCTGCTAAGCAAAGTCAACTTCCTTGGGTCATTAGCCTACCTACAATCATCTGGAACTGAGTTTACTTAGACTGAGGATCCTAACGGGCTGTCCCATCAAGAACTTCAGGGGCTCTCTATTTGACCCACGACTGCCCTGGCACTCGACACTATCTCAAAACCCAAGCCCGAAGGACTACAGTACCTTCCAAAGTAGACCCTCTTTGTTATTCTTCATCTCTCCACAGACAAGGGAGAAGCAAAGGCAAATGGAGTGCAAGGCGTTCTTAAATGCTTTCTCTGTTTCTTAACACAAAACATCAAATTTTAAGTTTTCTGCCTGATTTTAAGTTGATTTTTTTCTTTCCTATGTTCTTTGAGAGCAGATACTGTTATTTCTCTAAGATTCTTATTTAACATAGATTTATAGCCACTGGAATTGCCAATTTGTTCATGGGTTTTCTAAAGAAAAAAATCTTGTAGAAATTGCTCTCAGTCTGTTTGGATATTATTTAATTCCCTACATGAATAAATATATGTTTTACCTAAAACCAAGCATAGCTCACTGTGATGAAACCAGACATGTTTCAGTTTAGATATTTTATCAAATTTCTTTTCAAGTGACCATGGTTTACTGTCCCCTTTACATTCTTTTCATCCTGGGCCTGCTTTCGTTTTCTTGAGTATTAATGGACTTTTCATAATTGTTTTTCAATAAAACTTTCCACAAAAGACCAAATTAAAACCAGCTAAGCAGCTAGGTATCACACTAGGGAAGGTCCCCCAGTGAGATGGCTTATAGCCACATGTACTTAAGGAAGACTGAGATAACTAGGCCTGGAATCCATCACTCCTGGATGTAAAAGTGGCTGTTCAACACAAGAAGTGGTACCTAAGGCCACATTTACAGAAGAGGCCAATTACTGTAAAGCATGGTTAGTTTCCCCAAACACCTAGAAATTTGAATGTGAACCAATTTAAAGCTATTAGCATAACATAGTCTCTTCAGTGTTTCAAACAGTGATAATATCCCAGTTGGAGTGGGAATTTGACTGAGGAATTATCTTTTTCTTAATTAGCATATTGTGTGAATATTCTGATCAAGCAAAGCCTTTTATATCTACCCATAAATTTCTTCCACTCTTGGCTCAATTAGGTAGTGGTAAGTTGGTATCAGTGTACTGTTGCTTTTCTAACCTGCTATGAAGTACAAATTTTAACAAGCATGCTATGCTAGCTATACGTAATGGTTTTTCTTGGTGGAAGATCTCTGACCATAACATAGCATTTAAATACAAAATTATGCACCTATCTTGCATTTCAAAATTGGGAAAGAAAGTTGAAAGTGGTGGTTCCACTCTGTGACCCAGATTCCATCTTCTCTGTGAACTTGCTGACATGTCAAACCAAAGTGATTGACTGAGAAGGAATGTCTTCAGACTGTCCAAATTCAACTCTTCTCTTAGAATAATGAGTTTAGACTGACCTGTTCTATGCTGGACTGACGACCTGTAGGAGTAAACTTATCCTTCCAATTACAATTCTTGGAAATGTATGTAATGTAATGTCGTAAATTCCCTTTGTTCCTCTCATAAGAGGAATCTAGAACCCCTCTTTCATGGAACACATTTTAGCTTCTTCTGAAATGTGTGTCCCCAGATAAATGATCTTCTGCTTTATGGATAATCTGAGCACCTTTAGATGGCACATCCTTTGTGTGGAAAGGACAATAAATTGCCTTTAAAATCCAGCTACTCCCGAATCTCATATTCTGCTTTTACTTCTGCCCACTTCATTGACCAGTACGGCCACAGGCACAGGACACAGAAAACCATTCTTTCCTCCGTGATAAAGCAAGCTGCCTAGAATTAAACGATTCCCGCTGGAAACCACTTGAAACAGTTAGTGAATAAAATCCTCTTCGTTCACCGAAGGGGAAGACAAAAGAGAACATACTAAAGAGCATTTCTCATTTCATAGGATGTAAGCTCTGCTTCTGTGTACAGTGTTTTAGGTGAGACATGGTGAACTTCTAGATCATTTTTTTTTTCAGTTTTAAAAGTCATTGTAAAGAATCAGAGCAAATAAATGATGGTCTGAGTGGTAGGAGGCAGAGCGATCGATGCACAGGCAACCCGTGTATGATGGAAATTTGGGGGAAACAGCCCAAGTATTTCTCCTGCTCTAAGTTTTCAGGAATCCTGAACAGGATAAACAAAAATGATTTATACCCAGGCCCAGAGTGGTGAAAACAAAATTCCTTAAAGACAAAGATAATATATTTAAAATACGTAGGTGATTCAGAAAACAACGGTACCCATTAAGGACTTCCTCCAAAATAGCAATGAGAGCCAAGAAAAGAAGAAAATAATACAAAGTACTGTCAACTTAGTATTACATCCCCAGCCAGACTATTAGGGAAGACATTTTCAGACTACAAACCTGAACAGAATTATCCCTGGGGAAAGATTTGTAAAGAGATGCATTTCAGGAGAACGAAAGTACAATTAGAATGAAAGAGTGAGTGAGAATGAGGGAGGGACATGCAAACAGAAATGGGAACGAAGAACTGGAAGCACAGGATCCATTTAAATAAGCATGGGTTTTATTATGTAATAGTATAATCTTTTTTAAAAAAATAAAATTAAATGAAGCTAAAATATGGGATGACAACAACATGCAAGGTGTTTCAGAGGTGCTGACAGCTCCTGTATCTGAAGGTCTCTACCCGTTTGGAAGGAGGGCAGAATGTTGACTCATTCGTGACATTAGTAAGGCAAAAGAATGTATTGAAAATAAGAACCACTAAAGAATTTTTAAAGGCAATAAATAAGCTCCCAGGTGATAAGATACAGGGGGTGCAAACAGGAGAAAATAATGGAAATCCCCCTCCCCTCGAAACTGTGGATGGAGATGGAAGAAAGATAAAGGGAGCTGCGAATAGAATCAAAGGAGAATTCAAACCAAACTTTGACATTATGGAACAGCTACATCCAAAAGCAGACTGTGTATCTCAAAATGCAAATGCTCCTCTGTTCACACACAGCACACCCTGTTGCTGTCATTATCATCACAACCGCTTTCTGTTACAGAGACAGCAGATGGAAGATGCCGGGGTCTAATTAAAAAACCCCTCCGTCCCCAACTTCAGCATGAGGCTCAACCACCAGAGGACCCCATTATCCTCATCGGGGTTCGGTTGCAGGACGCAGAGCACAAGGAAAACCATTCCCCCACAGCAGCCCCCATTTCTAAGTACACATGGATATACTCCAACACGCTAGGGCTCGTTACACTGGCTTCCTCTCGTTCCTGAGCGTGTACTGTACAGACCCCTGAAGTCAGATCCTCTTCCCACTATAATTTAGCTAAGGATTTTGTTACATCCGTCTGCAGAAGGAATTTAATTTTTCAGAATGGAAAGTAATAGAGCTCACCCGAAACTGAAATTACAGGGTTGGAACCTCCCTGCTTCTAAGCATCAGCAAGCATGTAAAAAGAATAAGATTTATGTTCCTAAACCTAAAATATTCTGAAGCAATTATTTACTTAATATTTTGCTAAATTACCCGGGATTGCAGTTTTGATTAGGAAAGCAAAAGAGAAGTCTGCAGGTGGCCTGTAAAGCTAATTTTGAAGATAGCTCTGCTAAGCTCATGCAGTGGTCTTGGAGAATATTAACATCGTGTTACAAACCGCAGTGCCCTCAGGGTGTTCACCTGCCACAGAATTTAATTTATTTTATATTTCATCTAATAGACTGAGTCTCATCCATTAGGTAAATATCATGTGGAAATATTGTCTTGTTTCTCTAAAGAGAAAAGAAGCAAAGACAGAAGATTTATTCTCACAAAATCCTTCGCTACTCCAATTGGGTTCAAATCCGGGCTGCGCTGTGACCTGTTCCTCGTTAACATTCAGTTTATAGGATGCTATCAATTACTGGAGGATCAAATGTGCTGCTGGTGTATATGTAAGAGAAAAACAAAAAAATCAAATCAAATAGGCAATTTTGGTGCTGCTACATTTACCAGTGGAACCTCAGATGTCATTCTGTAGTTACCTGACATTCTCAGGCTGAAAATATTTTTAATCTATGGACTACACTTAGGTGCTCAAGGTATTCATGAACCTTGGTAAAAACAAATAGACCCAGAAGTGGATAATTCTGGGAAATGTTTCATATCAGTGGTGACAAACAAAAAGGCTTGGAGCAGTGAGCAACCTTTAAAAACAAAAATCAGAAGGAAGTGAATCAAATATGACATTACAATCGGGAGGAAATTGAATTCATCTGCACAAGATAAGAGTGGCTTCATTATTCACGGCTTCATCTGGGCTGTTCTGTGACACCAGAGACTGATGAAGCCACCCCATTTCTCGAAGATAAATCCAATAGGCAAGGTATTGTTCTAATATATTCTCCGAATGTATAGAATATACTTAACAGATGGCAATGGAATAGTATTTTTATCTTCAGACATTCATAACAAGAAGGAACATAATTTGCAGCGAGGCAAACCTGGAATAAGTTTCATACAGACTCATCTTCTCAACTCGTTTGGCAAAATTAGTTTCTCAGGAGGAAGGAGTAGAAGCCAAAGGCATTAAGGTGCTTTTAGAAGTCACCTTGGTAGAAGTGAGTTTTTCACGATCAATAAAACAACTGAGGATATGTTATCCCTAAGCTTTTAAGTAAAAAAGCCTCTAAACATTTGGAGAATTCATCCAGAGAAGATTTCAATAAAAGTTCACTGACTCGTTTAGTTAGTTTAATCTTTGTCTACAGAAGTTTGTCTTTTTTGTTTTAAGCTCTTTACATCCTCTTGCAGTAAATAATGATTCTTTTTATTCACCTCTATCTTGACTCCTCCCAAATCACGATCCAGTTGGAAACTACCCAAACATGAACCGACACATTCTAACTTCTAACATTCACTTTTAGAGCCTTTCTTGAATCTTTTCTTCTAATTACTTCACCCCGATTTCAGTAAACCACCTCCATTCACAAAAGAATAAAATGTAATAATAATAAAAAACCACAGGATAGATCTCCTTTTTTGGCCTGTGATGAGTTCTCAAAGATAATTATCCTAGGGGCCTATTTCCAACTGCCTAAGCTAGAGATTGTAGCTAAGACAAAGGTGAAGAACTGCCAGGAAAATAAAATGAAATTAACTTAATGTCATGAGATTCCACAACAACTATTGGAGCATTTTTGGAGAAAGCTTTGGACCATGAAGGAAGCCACTTCTCCAAATGATTGTGAATCACCTAGCATACACAGAACAGTTTCTTTGTTTCCAGACATTAATGTTTTCTCTTCTCTAATTACAGAGGAAATCATGGCAAATGAAGGGTCATTGTCTGTGGATTCACTGTTCCCAATGTGGGACTAGAGAGGTAGGTATAATTGAGGTGAACAACTCAAAACAGGAAAATTCCAGGACACACTTAATCTTCTAAAATTAGAAGAGATGTTTATCTCTTGAGGACTTATAATTAAAATCTCAAATGAGTAGTTCTTACAACATTTGGTCTATAGTTTTAACACTTTTTACCCATAATTTCATGAGACATGGCCTAAAGTGCTTTTACAGTACTTTTTTAACATACTAAACTGAAATAAAAGCTCTGGTGAGTGGCAAAAAATTTAAGGCTTAGCCTCTGAACCAAAATAGAAGGAGACTTTCATCCTCATTGTTATGTATAAAATAATTGTATTTCCACAAAGTACTGTGCTTTTTCCTTTTCTGTATTTCTCTTTATTACTTCCATTCATCTAAGCAAGGATTTATGATTGATGCTTATAATTGCAGCATTTACTGGACTTTTCTGTCAGCCCATTCTTAACATACCAAATGCAATATGTGTCATAGAATGCTCACGACACTAAAAGGCATATACTATTTTTATATTCAGAAAGTGCTTCCTCCTGCATAGTCTCCTTCAACCCTCATAATAGCCCTGAGATGCCTTACATTAGCTCAAAATCAGTTTATTTTATATTATATTATATATATATATAAAATAAAGATTATATTAGCTTATATAAGTGTAAGGTTTAGAAATTCATTGCAAGTTTCCTAAACTAGCAGGCAACAAATGACTAACACTTAGAAATGTTTTATTCTCTACCTTCATATTCCTGCTTTTTCTGTGATAAAGTTCTGATCCAGGCAAGGTATTAACTGACAGACTGTACCCATTCATTGGTTTTTCTTTTCCTGGGTAATAAAGATCCACCCAAAATCAAAATGGCAGAAATGGTTTTCACTGGAGAAGTGGGAATTTCTATATTTTTCCAGGTAATACTCTAGAAGTACTCTGGAGAAACTACGGGAATGAAAGCTCACCAGGAGCCTGGAATGGCAGCCTCTAAAATACGAATGTAACAAGGAAGTTTGTATAATTACTGTGCAGAGCAGCGAGGGCAAGGGGCAGATAATTAAAAATTAAAACTGTAAGGAACATCATCAACTGGAAGATTTCAAAGACGTTCAAAAAGATTTTTAACATATTTAAGCAAATGTGTATTATATATCACATCAAGTCTCCAAAAGCTCATACTTTTTGAAAGGAAAATGTTGAGCAGCTTTCTGAGAAGACATCTGAAGGAGGTAGTCTGGAGCTGGCCGGGTTTTTGTCTTGTTGAATCTTGAACTCTTCATGGATAAACTGAGTGAGTTAATCCTGGGTATTTCAATAAAAATCAAGGTAATTTATTGATCAGAAAAAAGAAAAATAATGCATTAGTCCTTTTATTTATTTTTTTTTCTTTTTTTATTCTAATGAAACACTTGGGTCAGGTTAACAGAGGTTTGTTTACTTCACAGAAATGGAGACTCAGGAGCATAGCACCAGCAGCAAAGCAGCTTTGGTGAGGAACTCATGGTAGATGACAAGAAAGGGACAATCATATCACCAATCAGGAAGGCAGAGAGCTAGTGAGGGGTTGAGCTGACTTTTAAAAGCACTTGCTACTATGAAAGCTCAGCTACCTTCTTCCACTCCAAACCCACATCCCAAATGACCTCTGAACTTTCTACTGGGCCTCACTTTTTAAAGGTCCTACTTTCCAACATCAACACATTGAGGACCAATCTCCCAACACAAAAACTTGGGGAACAAATCACATCTAAACCATTACATGAAGGAAACAGGAAATTCAATCAAGGGAACTCTTTGAGGAAGCTTCCATAGTTTTCATAAACTATCTATAGGAGGTCTCTCTCATTGATGGTTGTCAATGAGCATCTACTTAATGATGACTCAGCACAAATGGCGATTTGACACAGCTACAACAGCAGAACTGTGCACTTAAAGGCAGAAGAATTCACAAAGACTCAATCTTAGATATTGTGACACTAATGATATTCTTTTCCTCACTGTGTCATGGAAGAGGAAAGGTACACAGAACGCATGAAATGAAAACAAAAAGCTACCAAAATATTTTTAAAATATTCTCTATTCCTCCTTCCTCTTCCTGTGCAGCTTTGTGCTTGAATAACCACAGTTGTTTCTTGATAGACCACCATCCCATAGGTTCTGATCTGTCTGCCATACTCTATCCACAGCAACCTTTCTAAAAGATGGACCAGTTGTAGCCTTCCCATCCCCTGTGTTCTCTCTTCTCCACAATGTATCCACTCTTTAGATGCTGCTATGGTTTGGATCTTGAGTGTCCCCCAACAGCCTCATGTATTTGGAACTGTGTATTACCGGGAGGTAGGGCCTGGCTGGAAGGAGCAGATGTTTAAGGTTTGCCCTGGAAAGATTGTTAATTTGTTGAGATTGTGGATTGCCTAGGCAGAGATTTCAAGTGTTTGTTATTGACATGTGGGCCAGGGAGTGAGGGAGCAGCAACTGGCAGCTAAAAATACTTAAAGGAAGGAAGAAACAATGTTGTTGCAGCTTCTTCTTGGGAATATTCATCTGCTTGCTCCTGCTTTACTTGGCTCCTGTTTACAATGTGATGAGCATCTCTCCGGCCTCTGCCAAGGGCCTTCGCCATTGCTGACTGCCCCATCAATGGACTGTGTGTGAGAGACCTTCCGAAACAGAGAGCCAAATAAATCTTTTCACCCTTAAATTGTGGATGTCAGGTATTTTGTCACAGCAACAGATAAGTAACTAAGACACATGTTTTAATGTTTTCTCGTTGAATATAGGTCAAAGTCTCAATTTTTCAACATGAATAATTCTTACGTTTTTGCTATAGTGGTTTACCAAAGACAAGCACATCGGCTGTGTGCCATTGCTCATCTTCTTTGCCTGAGACACCTGCACACTCTTTCCTTCTGTCTGTTAAGTCCTGTTGATAGCTCACATTTTCTCTGCAACAATTTTCTTTCCCAGTTTATTTCTCCTACTTAAATAATGTGGTTTTTTTGTAAAGACATAGAGAATATGTTCTTTCTGGCATTAGAAAAGCTCTTAGAAAGGAAAATGTATTTCTTTGGGGAAAAAATAAATTCCAAAGCTGATTTGGATAGAAAATAAGATCTCAAATGATCTGAATGTGGGAGCACAGAGAGGCATGACACAACGGAAGAAATGGGCTGGTACATAGAGAAAGAGAAAGAAACAGATGAGGAAGTTCAGGGCACAATAAGTAGTAATCAGTGAAGAATGAGGACACCCCTTTCCACAAGAGCCTGGGAATATTGAAGAATATTTTTTTATAAATGCAAAGAATCTTAAAGAGGGTGAATTTATACTCAGAAGCCAACATGGGCTGAATTCTTATGTTCTAGAGATAGGGAGTAAAGAAAACAGATACTCATGCAGGAGCTAGACCATAGGTATGAGAACTCTTCAAGTGTTTTAGTAGGCTCATATATATACTCAGGAATAGACCTGGGAAAACATCTCTAGAGTCAAAAAGACCCAAACTGACAACTAGGTTACACTCCAAATAGTCTAATCCATCTTTATTATAATTAATTATGTATGTACCTAACATTAAATTATAGTCTCTTATGAAACAAGGATCCAGGCTTATTCACCACTTTTTAGCAAGGAATACAGAAAAATACTTCTGAGCAAAATTCAACAAATGTTTGTTGAACCAAATTGAATTATTGATAAGAGCAATCTTGAGACATTAAGGAACTCTAGAATGATTCATTTTAGGTGCAGTTTTCAAAAATTACCCAAAGTGTGAATGGAGAGTAAAATAAAATGATGTGCGATGTAGACAAATTTGGGAAGAGTTAATCTAGTGTAAACCAACTTGTGATGTGAGTCCAGAATGCAGGAGACATGTTCTGAAGAATGTCTTTCTCTTTTAGTTTCTCAACCATGAGAATACTGTATGTCAGGTCAGATAAATCTTTACTGAGTTCAGGGTCGTCTTGTTCAACGTCTAGCAATATCCCCAGCCTCTACCCAGTAAATGCCAATAATACCCATGAGTTAATAAAAACAAACTTTCAAATATTGACAAATGTGCCCTGAAAAGTAAAATTCACCCCCAATTAAGATCTTCTAGGCTCAAGTTTAAGAGCCTGGTGGCACCTCCAGGTGCACAACTGAATTTCAATTTCTAAAGAAGATGGAGCAACTGTCATGAAGACAATTTGTCATGAGACATTTGGCTAACTTATCCATCTTTATGTCAGTCCCTAGCCTTTCATGCTCACCCATACCTGACTATTTAACAACATAGGGTGGCAACATTCACACTTTTTGAAGATGAACATAAATCCTCCTAGCTGGCTGTTCTATCCCATGGCTTCTTGTAACCACCCACTTTGATACTTCAAATCATTTATCTATTTGTCATTAATTTACTAAGCATCCCATCTAAAACCCAAACCCCAGAAATCAGTTCTTGCCCCAAGGCCTATTACTGTCCCATTTCTGCTGCCCCTTTCTGGCTCCCTACAACTGCTCTTCAACTGTGTTCTCATCCTGAATATTATAGTGTTTAATATAGTAATGGCTGCTTTGACACTAAACATCAGCATGGAGTGTTGAACACATGCATCGCCACTAGGGAATAAATCTATAAATAGAAGTTACTGAACCCCATCAAGATAGATTCAGGATACAGGGTGATACTCCTTTTTTTTTTCGGCCTTGTGGATTCTCAATAGCATCAAACAGCCATCAAAGGAAAAAGGGCTAGTGGTATTGAGAAAAGTGATGGCGATGTTTTTATACTGTTCTAAAATGCAGTTCATCTAAAATAAAACTGCACAATACTAACACTTTATGTTGCTATTTTATGTGCTAAATCATTTTAGGGCTTTAAGAAAAATAAAAGAAATCAGGTTACTGTCATTGTGATTACATCAATTACTTCAGAAGAGATAATAAGTAATGGTCTGAAAATGGAAAGAATTAAAACAAAAAAATAAAGAAATGAGAAAATGAAAAGTAAGAAATCCAGTCATAAATTTAAAAGTTGTTTTTAAAAACTTCACAAAGACAAGCCAATGAATAACTCAAGAACAGATCATGTTATGTATGAATTGTAAGTACTCAGAATTCCAGAGAAACTTCTAATTCTTTTTACAATTGAGAGAGTTGACTCTGGAAATGAGTTATGGTAATCAATTTCTTATGAGACTTAAGTCCCAAGAAATGAAGAGTTTTAAACTATTAATTGACTCATTTTTTAGAAAGATATATATTTAAATCAACTTGTATTTCTCTGTTGGCTCTATTTTACACAAAGAGAAGAAAGGAGGGGCATGGGATGCTGAGGCATACAACCCGTGACTAACTGGAGACTATGAAGAATTTAAGTATGTTTTACCCTTAAAGCTTTAAAAAGAAATATAACTATTTTTTTTCTATCAAACTGTCCTTCAGCACAAGAGCTTTTTGCCATTTTGCTTTCTAGTTGCAATAATAAAAAACATTAGTGGACTTACTTTGGTAAGAGAACAATTTTAGTCAGACATATAAATGTACACATCTATATATAAGATAAAATTACTCCATTCAATTAGCCATTTACAGTCAGTTACATATATATAATATCCATATATTATATATTACACACACACACATACTTAGTGAGAGCCTCTAATATTGAGCACTAAGAATGTCAAGAAATCTTGGTGAAAATGTGCTTCTTATAGTCCCATGTAGGAAAGTCTTCTAAGTCAACAGTCATTGTCCAATTAGCTAGCTCATTTTGTTATCAGATGACTTCTAAAGCCCCAACAAAGCTGATTAGCCATGGATGGTCACATGACACAAGGCCAGCCAGTGGCTAGACAGCAGTATGGCCTAAATGTGAAACAGAAAGTATGAGATTTCCCCTTCAGGATATTTAAGGAGAGAACCTTACACGACTGAAGGAACTAACAACCAGAACTGAAATACATGACAGCATAAGGAGTTTCAGAATTGCAAGGGTTATAGGCAAGTTGGTGTTTTGAGGAGCCTATACTGAGAGCCAACAGAGATGTCCATTTGGAGAGAAGACAGGAATGTGGACCCTGACCCAGCAGACTAGCAAAAGAGGCCTAGAAGGGACAAGAGTAGGAAGACCATGGAATCGCCTCATTCCTACTCATTTTCTATCCCCAGACACCTAACGTTTAATAATGAGCCAACCCCCTTTGCCTTGCAGCATTTCAGTGAATTTCTATTCCCAGTCCCCAAATGACAAAAATGTATGCTCATATGCTTAAGATAGCAATAATCTATGGAAATGATTAAAAACAAACAAAAATCCAGAAAATGCCCCAGTATAGAGTTAAAACTCAGTTTTGATGCAAGCACTGATATGTCAGGCCAGCTAACTTGATAATCTCCTTTATGTGCAAAATTAGGATGCTCCCTACCTCCTTCCCCAGCAAGTTTTATGTTAGTTGCTTAAATTTGCTGAGGCAATTCTATTTGAATCCATATATCCCTGTCAGGCTCCAGTGTGAATGGCTTAAATCCCCCATGTTGCTTACCCTGGAGTTATGAACAAGAAATAAAAGCAAAACGGATGGTACCTAAGCTAGCAGGGAGACTAATGTAAGTAAAACACAGAACTGTACTGTGGAATTTGTAATTGGTTTTAATCATATTTAACATCTGTTTCTCTACTTTAGCATATAATTTAGATGAAGCGGCTTAGGAATCTCAGCAAGAATTCATATTTTACATTTATTGAAAGAGGAGCACTTTCCAAGTGATCAAATTGCTCTCCTAATTCACGCATAATAATGCAGTAGTTTGGAAAGCCTTTTTTTATTTTCCTCATGAAATGTTTATAATCGGTGGTCCTAGCTACTAAAGATTTCCCATCTGCCACCACAGCAATAGCAATAAAAGATTTTCAACTTAGCAAGAGTTCTCAGAATTCCTTCTTTTCGGGTATATCTTTCCTTCTTCATTTGACCTCTGGCTTCACATTCTTGGTGAAACTGCTCTCTGAAAAGGCACCAACTACTCACGAGGCTTCAAACAGACTTCTTATATGTTGCCTTCTTTAACTTCTGCAGGAATATACGCTGCTTAACCTAAAATTCTCACTTCCCATGGCACTAGTTGAATTTTAGGAATGTGACCCTACTTGTACCTCTCTGACTGTTCCATCTTTACCTGTTTCAGAGAGAGAGAGAGAAATTCATGGCTTTGATCTAGGTCAGGACCACATGTACATTGTATTTGTTTGGCCCAATGTTCTTAAAAGTTTAACTTAATGTTTAATAATCCCTTTATTCCCATTATAGTCTAGATTTATGACTTCTCTTGAAAACTCAAAAGACCTAGAAACCCTAGGCCCAGACATAAAAACTGCATCCCAAAGGTACCCTAAGACAGACCGCGCTTCTCTAGTACCCCTCCATCCCCACCTCATACCGAGCAGGTATGCTGTGACTTTAACCTGCTTTACCCTTGTACATTTGTTTTTCCTCATCCTTGATGCCATAATTCTTTCAATCACACTCCCTGATTCAAGAGTTGATATTTGCTAATGTTCTAGCATCAGCTTGCTGATTCCCTTTATCTGCTCAGAAATTCCTTTAATTTCCAGCTATGAATATGACCTCCATTGAGATGATGCCAGACTGTATCTTGACCCTATCTCCTTTCTCACTCCACACTAAAACTCCCAACAACCTGCTGGTCACCTCCATTCAGAAGTCTCTCACTCAACTTAACTTCAGCAAACCTCAAACTGATATCATGAGCTATTTCATCTTGTTCACCCCACAGAACAACTTCTCTGAACTTTTTTATTTCTACTGTTTTTCTTTTTCTCTGTATCCTAGGCCTTAAACCTCCAAATCATCTTTATATCTTATCCCCTGATACCTACAAAGCTGGTGCTAGCTGTGGTCGGTGTGCTTCTGCACGGCCTCTTGAGTAACATCCCCTTCCACTCCCACAGTTTAAGTTCATGTTTTCATAACTTTACTGGCTGCACATGATCAGATTATGATTAGTTATTGAATTCTAATATTTCTTACTGATACTGCTCTAATCTCTGTCTCTCTCCTTGAATGTCTGCCTACTCTCATTCATTCTAAATACTTCCAAGTCAATTTTCCTAAGCACAACTCTGATACAGTTAAAACACACTGCATTCCTCTGCAACTGCCAGCTAAGGTAAGAATATCTACAATGCCACCCAGAAAACCCTCCCAGAACTATCTCCTCATTCCTTCATAACACAAAAGTCACATTTCATACAAGCTAAACTACTAACTGCTTCCTACAGATGCGTCACATTCACCAACTCATCGCTCTATTATTCCCATTTCCAGAAATCTTTCCTAATCATTTCTCCTTTCACTGCCTTTTAGAGACCTACCAACATTTCAAGATCCACGGCAAAATCCATTTCTTCCTTAAAATACCCCTGCGTTAACTTTTTCCTAATTTTCATGAGACTTGCATTTGCTATTAATTCAATACTAAAGACTCATCCTGGGATGACCTAAAGGTTTATGATGTAGTGCAATTTATCGCCTAAGGTGCACACAACAAAGTTATTGAGTAGAAGTTAGTTGTTTTATTAGTGATTCATCTCCCCCTCCACATTCTGTAAGTTATTGACCTTTTTGATACATAATATCATTTAAATCACATGTAATAAATACCAGACTCTTGGACATTTACTGTATCTGTCCTGTTACAAATGAAAAAGCCAACAAATACCTATTAATGATAGTGATATTTAGTATACTTCTAGATAATTAAGAATTTGATATACTTCTCTTAGGGCATGAACCTCAAAGTGAAATACCTAGAAATCATTGTGTCTTTGGCCAGTCCAATTTTCTCAGGGAAGACACTGTGTCTCCTAAATAGCTATCATGACAAGCCCATAATAGGTATTTAATACACATTGAAATGAAATGTAAAGAGGTAAACATTTTATATCCAGCTTTCTCTCCCAAAATTAAGCTTGGAAGAATCACATCAACACCAAATCAAGAAGTATGCTGTTGGAAGAGTGCAATTTTAATAAAGAATTAGGTGAAGCTCCTTAGAAGCGCTTAGGAAATGCATCGTGAGACAGAAAGAGTCAGTAAGGTACCCCTGTCCGGACACATAGGTTAAAATCTCAAAGTTTGGGGCTGGAGGAATGGCTCAGCGATTAAAGTGCTTGCCTAGCAAGCGCTAAGTACCCTAGTTCGATTCCCCAGCACCACATAAGCTGGGCGTGGTGGTGCATGCCTGTAATCCCAGCACTCGGGTGGCTGAGACAGGAGGATTGCTGTGAGTCCAAGGCCAGCCTGGTCTCCGAAGTGAGTTCAGGACCAGCCTGGAACACAGAGTGAGACCCTGTCTCAAAAAAAAAAAAAAAAAAAAATCTCAAAGTTCAGAATCTGTCTTGACTCAGCTGGTCTGTGGAGTCACTGAATGGAAAACTACCCCAAGGGACAAAGCCCTGATAAGGGAAATTTAGTTTTAGAGGGATCTACTCAGCCTGAGACTCCCTGTTCCTGCTTCCTTTTGCTATGGCACATTTTCTTATTTAAGCTGTTGGCATTTGAAAGGTCCCTCTGAATAATTGATGACTTTCTGGAAATATGCAGGGAGCATTTTTGCCAAGGACAAAGCCCCATTTGGGAAGCTGGTCAGATTAGAAATTCAGTTTTAAGTCCAAATCCCTTTCAACCTGAAACCTTCTGTCAGCTTGGAAAAGAAAGGCCAGGCCTGGTCAGCACTTGGCAAAGAAATAGCCATATATAATTAGGAAATATTTCTTAATGCAACAAATATCACTCATTCCAATGAACAAAAGCCACTTTGGGAATTATTCTCGCTGCCATTTCTCTTTTGTAGGCATAATCATTGGGTGTTACATTGCTATACTGCAAATTCTTTATCTGTACATAAGGCAGAAACAACTAAGATCGTGATTCTGTTTTATGTGGCTTTGTAAAAAAAAAAAAATTAAAAACACCTATTTCAGAGAAATCCAAAGAGATATACTCAAAAGCACATTGTTAACTAATATATAGGGGGAAAAACAAGTGACAAAGGATTATAAACTCTTTTCATGCACACATTTTTGATACATGACAGTAACAAATTTTCTCCCTTCAGACCTTATTCATAATCATAATAGCCTTGTTCCATACAAGGACTTTTTTTTCAGGTATGTGTTAGACTTCTCATCTTTAAAGTTTATGAGAATTAATTCCCAAATTTAAAAAAAAAGTCTGCTGTTTTAACTATCATTAAGTTCTTAACTTTTTCTTGGCCATCAGCCCCTCTGAGAATCCTGTGAAGCTCCTTAATTTGTTTCCTGAAATATTCCTAAATTTTGAAAAGAAAATTAATGGAATTATAAAGGAAACCAACTATATCATAAGTATTTATGTCATAAATAATTTCTTTAAGCCTGAAGTAATAGAGCCTATTTCTTCTCTAAAAATGCAATAAATAACAAGATCTAGGGTATTTGTCTACTAGTGACCATAATTTCAAAGTAAGGGTGGTATTTCAGAGCTGCATTAACAGTAATATGATAGGTAAATATCTTGTATCAAAATAAAAATATGACATTTTAGTACAGGGGCAGTAAAATTACAGATTTTTTTTCTCATTCAACCCTTTTCCCTCTTGGTTTTCATCTCATGAAAGATAAAATGCACTTTATTTTAATTGGTTCTATTGGTTATTTTATCTTCAGCATTTCTATAAACTTTATACACGTTAAATTCAGACACAGTATGTGTTTTTTTTTATCCTAACTCACATATTACAAATGAGAGCAGGGACAGGAGGTATTGCCCACATATGGAGACTTTAAAACTATAGCACTTTTTTCTGTTCGTTAGATTAAATGATGCACATTAATATGTTTATTGCATGTCTTCCCTGTTAAGATTTTCAGGAACTATGTACATACTTTATAATGTTCAGATTATGTATTTATTTAAACTAGTGAGCCCCCATTTAGAATGCCATAGTGCATAGTAGATACCTCTGACAGCATGCAAAGATTTCAATAATCATGTTGCAACCAGCAGGACCCTCAAATCCCATCTTAACTGTCAGCCCTGGCACAAATCAGTGGACTCATTGTGAAGGAAGCTCCCTATCCATTGGAATGATCTTAAATAATAAAAGTTATTCATGGGGTGAAATTCTTATCAGACTCTGCATAGAATTTGTGAACAGGATCAGTTATATATGTTTCACCAATTATTTCAAAATATCTATGGAGTGCTTGTTTCTGTCTAGACTGACAGATTTAGAAGAATATCAAATGGACTCCTTCTACTTCCAAGAAACCAGCCATTCAGGTATAAAAAGAGAAAGACCCTGAAAAAGAGAAATAATCAAGAAGGCCACAGTCTTCCGGTACCCGTTGTGCACCCTAGCTAAGGCCCATAGCATCACTACACTGATTTTAAGAAAATCAGTTACAAGTGAGGTTTATTTGCAGAAGCATTGCAAAACTTGTAAAATTCAAAACTAATTTCATCCTAGGAATTAATTTAAATAGTGACTTTCACTCTCAGAGTAGTCACTATACTCACTGTAGTCTAGAAGCATATTATAGGAAGTTCATTGTACAGTGATAGGCCCACAATTGTACCACGTTCTTTTTTCTCATTACTCTTGACTAGGTACAGGACAATTTTAAAGAATTTGAAAGGAAACTTGCTATGCTATTCCTTCTCTGTTTACTCAAGACAATCACTAATATATCCCAAAGTTCTTTCTGCCAAGTAATTGTACAGTAAAAATGGTATTTTATTGCACCTAAGTTATGTTGCAAGGTTACTACTTTGGAAGGCAAAAGGGAGGGGGATTCATAGCCCTCATGCTAACACCGGTGCTTGATGAAATTCTGAGTGACATTTCTATTGATTCTTTATATTGTTTCATTATAATGAAGTGAATTTCAAATAGCACACTTCAACACACGCAGTAAGGGCATGGTTCATATTTTTCTGACAAAGAATGGATGTTCTTTCTCGTTACCTGATACAGTGACACTGTCAGTAACAATATCATATACACAGCTTATAATATACTCTGCCCAACAGTTTTGAAATGGCACAAGTTTAGTAGCTCTTTTTTAATTTGAAGGACTCTCTTTATATCAAAATTTGCATATAAGACATTATTAGTATTTTGTCTTGTACAATCTGAAATTTACATAATTCAAATTTATATACTATGTAACTGGCTACATTCACTATCTAAATCATTATTGCAGCTACTTCAGGCATCCCTGCCCCTGTCACTCAGAAATTTTTAGGACCTCCAGTGTAGGGCTAGCTCTACTGGCAGCTTACAAATATACAGCATGGAAAGTTTGCAGAACATTTTCTCCTATTTTATCTCCTTTGAACATTATAACCATTGGGTTTATTCAAATATATTATTCGAATGAATTAATTCTCATCTCTTACATTTTAGCAAGTGATTGGTAAGGACCAAAATCCAGAGTTCCTGATTTTAGTGTGAAGAACTCTCTCATCAAAAAAAAAAAGGTACAAAAGAAGCACATAATAAATTGCTAGATTAATAAACAATAACTACCACGATCATTTCTACTCTGAGGTACAGTGATCAGGAAGGCTTAAAAGAAAAAAAAAAGCCTGAGCCAACACATGTCTTTTAGGGGATGTGGTAGAATAGTCAGAAGACACCCTTGACTCATGGGAATGATATGGTAAACTAAAGCAAGAACAAGAGACAGAAAGGGCGCACTGGAGGGAATATCTGATAGTCTTCCAATGAGGACCATTACTGATGGAGCTCCAGTGGATAAAGTCAACCCGCTCGTAAATGGCAGCTAAGACCACTAAGAGAGGAGCTGGATGCACTTAGGACTTTTGCACTGTGGATGTCTCTTGTGGCACATGTGACCAGGGGATGAAGACTTGAAACCAGAAGTCCAAATCTGATCCAAATATTGTTTGTTCCACATTTTGCAGCAACCAAGTTGTGTATCCTCTGGAGCTTTAAAATTTCCACATTTGGTATACAATAACTCTCTTGCCTAGTTCCCCAAAACTTGGATGCATGAGCAGGAAAGCATTTTACGGAAGGATTCTGTGGACTCTAAATTGCTTTATAAATATAAGAGATACTCATAAGAATGTAGCAGAAGGCTAGAAAGTGATGGAGCCCTATGTGATGGCAGGTGACTGCAGGTACTAAAGAAAAGCAAATGAAAACAAAACCTCTTGTTTCCCTTGTATTTCTGACAAAACTGTCCTATGTGGTCACTAAAAGTCATACAAATAACCCAAGAGTGTATAAGATGGAGATTAAACCTCTCCCTTTTATTCTCATTCCCCAACCCTCCCAGAAAAAGACAATACCAACAGTCTGATGTACTCCCTTCCTTAGGACAGATATCTTCAGCGTCAGGTAATGGCAGGGGACAAAGCCCTGATGCCCTTCCGATCCAAGGAATGATGTACACTCTGTTGACTGATGCTGGCTCTGGGCTGGGTGGCATAATGCAAATATTAAAGTTGGCTAGACCCAGGCCCGGTGTCTTGCGTCCATCTCGGCTGCTTTACTCAGACAGAACCGGAAGTCTCCCTCTCTGGATGCCCCTTCCCATTTCTGACAAACAAGACGAATGGCGTGCTGTTTCAGTCTGATCAGTGGCCATTTCAGCCAGCCTGTGGCATGTGGCCCTTTCCCTTCGCCAGCTCAGGCATGTCAGAGCCAACGGAGCTTTGGCCAGCTTGGGACTGCTGCCTTGTAAATCAAACCTGTGCGATTCATTGCGAGGGGAGGACTTCCGGCAGAAAGCAGGGACGACTCACTCTGCCAGGGGAACTCTCAACTCCTGATTTATATAAATCAGTTCCTGGAAAACCAGGCACAAAACCCAAGTTTGTAAATCAAGACATTGTATTTAGGATTTATTGGCCTGATTTTAAAATCTGCTTCAGGACTTGTAAATCTGCATTAGGATTTGTAAACCCATTTAAGGCTATGGAAATTAATTTTTGGACTTATGAAATGCTAAAAACCATTTGGGTACAAGTACCATTGAAAAGAAGAGAGACTTATAAATCAAAAGAGGGAAGCTCAGAATGGCTGTCCAGGATCATAAATTAAACTCTGGGTTTATAATGTCAGGTGTGTACTGATTTATAAAGCCAACTTTTGAATCATCAAAACCCACAAAATTTTGATTCCAATTTGAAATATTACATAGCATCATCACTAGTGATACCCTATTGATGAGCTAAATATTTCAAAATAACAGTAATAGTCTATTACAACTTGAAGTGCTTGATTTGTGGAACCACAAGGTCGACGCTTGAAAATCTCTGAGGTAGCTAGTCTATGCTTCTCCTCAACTTGCCCCAGGAGAACTAAGCAAGACTGAGACCATAAACCATGTGTGATGGTTGATTTTATGTCTACTTGTCTTGGCTACAAGACACACCATGAGAGCTGATAAATCATTATTTCTGGGTTTCTCTGAGGGTGTTTCTGAAAAAGACTACCATTTTAATCAATAGACTCAATGAAGACAGCATTTGTCAACATGAGGAGTATACTGAGAGACAATTCTGCCCTTGGACACCAGAGCTCCACAGGCTCAGATCTACAGACTCTGAGTATTTGAACAACACTTCCCCATCTCTCTTCATCTCATCCATCCCCGCCACTCTGTGTGGTCAGGTCTTCAGGCCCCGGACTTAACTGTAGCACCAGCTGTCCTGGATAACCAGTTATAGACAGCATATCACAGTATACTCAGTCTCAGTAAGCACATGAGACAATTCCTATAATAAATCTCCTCTTTTATCTATCTTCTATCAATCAATCCATCATCTTATATGCTACTGGTTCTGCATTTCTGTGTTTCTTTAAAGAGCTCTGGATAATACACTGGGCACAGTATGCTAAGAAAAATCTCTGTATAAACTGTAAAATACTGGGTCATATAGATTGTAAACTGGAGATATTTCATGAATGTCCAGTCTCCCCAGAACAAATCAAATCTGGACTTGTCATCTATTATATCTCATTTGATTTTATAATTTTTAAGTAAAAATATTACCTGGGTAGCTTGAACATAGCCACCAAAATGGTTACCTCAGAGGAAAGGCTTTCCATCAGGGAAAGCTTGCCCCAAGGGACAAGTGGCAATGTCTGGAGATATTTCTCATTGTCTCAACAGAAGAGTGCCACAGGCTTTTAGTGAGTGAAGACCTTCCATACACTGAGAAGTCCCCACCAACAATGAAGTGTCAGCAGTATAGAAGTTGAGGAACCCTGCCACAGAGGTATAATGTAGCACAAACCACTATGAAATGAACCCATTGGAACTCCACCATCTCTGCTTCCAGTGATTCTAGTATTCGGGACAATTCAGTAGCTGTGGTTTAATTTAGTCAATCTGAAAGTAAAATATGTTCAAAAGCCAGAGCACAAAAATATATGATAGATCACATTACGAAAAAGCTTCACTACCTCAAATGTACATTATGTTTGATCAACAGATTTTCTATAGAAACTGAAGTTACAGCATTTGGCAAAACTATATTATTTGACTGGAGAGAGCCCTTCATTTTATTTGAAAACAAGTATGTGGGTTAGGAAGGGAACGCAAGGCAAGAAATCTTTCCAGCTTTGTTCAACAGTAGTATAAAGCAACCACATGTAGTGAGCTCCTAGGGAGTCTGAGACCCTTTTGATTATATGGTGTTTGGAATAAAATAAAACAAATCCCATGTTCTTTTATTCTGACCTGAAAACGATTTCTAAATGATCACCTTGGGTGTTCTTTCCCTCTACTTATTGCTGTGTTCTTCCATTTGAATTACTGCTCAGCATCACCTCAGAAACCAGCTGAATATTGGCCAATTGTAAGAAGACAGTTTCATATTGAGATTATAGTAGCTCTCCGCAGACTTGCTCTATTCGAGGACCCAGCCATTATAAGAATCCTAAAGACAGACAGAGCTCCATATTCAAATGGTGCATTTGCAGCACATGATGAAATATATTGTGTAAATGCAAATGAACAGAAATATGGCATTGTAGGAGCTCAGCCACTTGTGCAATTAGGAAGGAAATCAGGATTGTAGAGTGCAATATCAAGCTGAGAACTCAATTATGCACATAAAAAAAGTTTAAGGAAACTTGATGCGGTGGCTCAGCTCTCCAGAGAGTTTAAATCCAAAATATTTGAGACACAACCAGTAGAAATGCAATAATCTCTTATCCTACCTCACCACCCATTTGTCATTGTCCTAATACAGTGATTATTATTCTCCTGAATTATACAGTATTTTGACCCATTATATATCCAATCTGTGGCTCTAAGTCAATAACTTTCAAATTTATTTTTCTTGCTATAGAGTCCATAAACATCAAAGTACAAGAAGAGCAAACACCCAGTGATGGTGAGGCCGGGACAGGATATACATTAAGTCATGGGTGTATCATCAGGAAAACACTAAGTTGCTTGGAATTTTATTATTCTATGTAAGAGAACACTCAGAAAGATAAGACCTCATGGTTAAATGGAGTGAAGTCGTTTTGATCTATTATCTAATAAACTAAGTAAAGTATATAGGTAGGACTTGAATCTAAGAAAAAAATCCAAAATTGTTAATTTTTTATCAGATAACTCACTCCTTTTCTCTCTGTTTCCACCTCTTCTCAATAATCTTCCCAACGTTACTCAGGATGGTCCATATGGACCAGCCTTACCATGACAGCAAATGGCCAACATCTTTGATCTTTTTGTTGAGACAGGGTCTCACAATGTATCCCAGCCTGGTCTTGAACTCCCCATTCTTTTGCCCAGCCACTCTAGTGCTGGAATTACAAGTGTAAGACAATACACTGAGTTTCTATCACCCTTTTAAAACTCTTTTTTCTCTTACTACACCTACCAATCTTGACATATAGCTGTCAAGATCCACAATGTATTAACAAAAAAATTTTCGGACAGTACCCATTGTGAATCTAGGTGACAGAACCCAAAGGTATTGGGATGAGTGTCATGATCTGACACTAGGTGTATTAGTTTGTGTTCTTCAAAAAGCAGAGTTTACATATTTTACAACAAAAAGGATCTATTAGGAAGGCTTACAAATCTGAGGCTAGAAATACCCTAAGGTAGCCGCTGCTCAGCTGCGAAGGAGATCTCCTGTCTGGGACTGCAGGATAGCAGGTCAGGTGAGAGTCTGCTGCAGATCTCAGTTTTTCAAAGAACAATGGCAAAGACTGGAGCCTAAAGATCAGTGACTGAAGATCAGTGACAAGCAGACAGGCACAAGTCAAGTCTGGTACACATCTGCGATGAAGATCTACAGCGTGGAGCAAGTTGGCCTCAGGACACAATTAAAAGGCGACAGCTGTCCCAGAGGAAGAAGCTGTAACAATCTTTCTTCTTCCTTTTATACCATTCAAGTTTCAGCTGGGCCTCCCACATCTGAGTGGGTGCTCTTCCCTCATTGGCTGGCCCACAAGTCACTCACACTCTAATCTAGGCTGGTTCTCAATTCCCAATACAGACGTGGTTCCCAAACCCCAATCCGTGTGTGCGTCCTGATTCTCTCAAGTTGACATCATCTCTTCAATGCTCACACTGAGGTACTCACACCCTAAAGGAAGAGGCAAATGCCACCATAAGATGTACCTCATGTATTGAAATAAAGACATTTCAAGGTACACTGGCAGGCCAGAGAAAGATGAGAGTTTCAAAAAGCAGTTAATTCTTAAGATGACTGGAGTTCAGAAGGAAGCTGAGCAGAAAAGAGATTAGAACACTATACATAAGAAAACAGTCAGGGTCAGGGTCAGAGACAGATTCTAAAGGAGACCATTATTCAAAGTATACAAAATAAATTGGCATAGCTAAAGCAAGCGGGTTCCCAAAAGAATAGGAACCACCGGTTTTGGTTTTGGTTTTGATTTAGTTTTTTATTCCCTCTGGGGAGGAGAAAGTATTACCAAAATCAAAATCACCTAGAAATATTTATCAAAACACACACCCCACGACAATTATGCATCAACTTGCGCATCATGGTACCCACATATTTGGTCACATAGAACTAAAACACCCCGTTCCTGTTTGTGGAAAATATACTCCAAGACCTTCAAAAGATGCCTAAAATAACAAATAGTACCAAGTTCTCTACATATATGCTATATGTATACATACATATACATACTACTGTGTGTTTTCCTACACATACATACCTACAATAAAGTTTAATTTGTAAATCAGGCATAATAGAGATTAACATACCAGAAAAACACTGAGTTGCTTGGAATAAATAGAGCAATTAGTGCAATACACTGTAACAAAGATTATGTAGCTCTTTCTCTCTCAAAATCTACACTGTACTCACATTTTTGATGGCCCTTTGAGATGAAGGAATGCTTACACATTGAGAGAAAGTGAGGTGGTTGATGTAAGAATTGTGCTGTCGCATTAGCCTACTACCTAAAGGGTATCTGAAACTCAAGCAATGTGATATCACAATACCTCCACCTTGTAAACAAGAGGGCCACTAAGCTACTACAGGTGGGTAGGGCACGCTGCTGGAAAAACACATAACTTGTTTCTGGCATGGGACAGAGCAGAATTTTTATCATGATACTCACAACCACACACAATCAAAACTTATTGTTTACTTTTTTGGATTTTCTATTTAACATTTCAGGACTGAAGTTCACCTTGGGTAACTAAAACTATGGAAAGGAACCACAAACAAGTGGGGTCATCATATCCTGGATGTTTCTAATAAGGTTTTTAGATAGGGTTAACATTTTCATTGATGATTTCTAAGTAAAGTCAATATATATAAGCTTTCATATGTATGTGGACTTTATTCTTCTATGGATGTCTACATAAAACAAGAGATTGAGCTTCCTCAGCAACAGATTTGCGGACTGGCACAGGCTCTTTTGTGTCTCTCCAGCCTGTGGCTCACTCTGCCCACTTTGGATTTAACTTCGGTAGAGTCATGAGCCAATTCCTTAAACAAATCTCTGCTGTGTATACACACACATATTAGTTCTTCTGTTTCTCTGAAGAACATGTTTCTAATCAAAATGCACACAACTAAGTCTCAGGTGCATGGAGGATATTTGGGGAGGTAAGACTAGAGGGGAAGTCTTGGATAAAAAGGTGACATGATATGACAACTGGATAATCCAAAGATTTAATTTCTGCCAAGTTATTAGTAATATGCTTTCTTTCTTGTGTCTTCTTCTCTTTTCCCTAATATATATGAGAGAGAGAGAGGCAGAGAGAATTATCTTACCCTTTGTATTGGTTTAGCAAATAATATGAATTTTATTTTTCCCCAAGTTTCTTATGGCAGTTCATGAAACAGCCTTAAGTAGATTGATGCAAAAAATAGAAGAAATACCAGGGGCTTAAAGGGTTTATAGACCACATTATCTAATTCAAGACAATTCAATATTGACCTTATTGGGATGCTTTTACTCTTACCAAGATTGCTCAGGCTTATGAATAATCAGACTCAGACATGTTAAAGAAGCTTCTCTAAATGATGCCAAAGCAGAGTGGTTGCATTTATCACCTAAGGATGAACTTTAAGGAATGATCCCATCAATGCAGACTCATTAAATTCAGATGGTATTTTTCCTGTATCCTCAAAGAAAAAAATTGTTACATCTGCATAGAGAGTTATTTCCAGTTTCTCTCAAGGGGATGGAAAACTATCTTGACAGACTACCCATATCTTTTCTGTAACATTTTATTTTTGGTCTTACTTGCATCAAAACCAATATGAAAGCAAATTTATACGGAAGCAAATCCACATGCAAAAGGCAAGAGAGGGAGGACAGATGCCACTCTCGGATCGTTGAGGGCACTGCCTCCTGAGACCCGAGGCGTGTAAATCCATGTAAGTCTCCCCAAGCACTCAGTGGAAAGGCTGAAGGGCTCTCCTTGGTCAGTGTCCGCTAAATCCCACACGTCTGCTCAACAAAAACCTCTGTCTACGAAGGAAGGAAATTACAGATTGAGAAATGCTCTTTTTGTAAAACTCTGGTTACAATGTTGGGTGAAATGATAAATGAATAGGTTTTTGCTGGCAAACTACTGTAATTAGGCCATTCCTCATTTCTTTATTGGAGGCAGACCTAGATATTTAATCATCATTATGTGATCATTTGATTTTAGCAAAGCATAGATACTGGAAATACCACGTATTTCTCTTGCCTTCCTACCCCCACTTTTTAAAGTTACTAATAAAAGGAAAACAAAAGTCCTTTATATCGTATATAAAGTTTAGGGAGAAATATGATCCTAATTTCAAATTTTCCATAATCTTATTACTTTTAATTTCACAGCAATACCATATAAAATTATAGCAATATTGTATAAAAATAAAAGTACATAATGTTTAAGAAAAAATTAATATAATCACCCGTCGTTCCACTTTCCAAGAAAATTACTATTGTTACTGTTTTGGAGCATTTCTTTTCAGCCATTTTTCTCTAAGATTTTATTTGAAAAATAATATTCACAAAGAAGAATAAGACTACTATCAGATACACAGAGACTCCAATTAAAGCAGCAAAAAAATATGGTTATTTTACAAAGCCATCTTGGAAAACTTGTAAAGTATTTCACACTAATCACTGACCAAGCATGGCCACAATAAAGAATTAAGTTTTTCTTCTTATCTTTGTGCCTGAAATCAACTAGGGGAAATGAATAAACACAAATTAAGAACTTTGAAGGAATAAATATCTTCAAAGAGCATGAATCTGTAATTTCCCCAAAGACCAGATTTATGATCTAAGCCCATTCTTTTCAACTTAATGCATCGACTCTTTCATAGGCTGGTAAAAAGCAGCTCAGTAACTGCATCTTCCATCCTCAGTGATAAGACCTCCTGCAAAAGGATCAATAAGACCTGCTTTCATAGAACTTTTTTCTTATCCCATAACCTCAAAAATCATTTTGTGCCACAATGATCACTACAGGGAGGAAAATAAAGAGATGTTGAATCTATCAAAGTTTTTCATAGCAAGGCTGGTTTATTTCAAACCATCACAGCATGGTGGTTAACAGCTCGGGAACAGCCAAAGGATGGAAGCAGAAGGAAAAATGAAATTGGAAGATCTTCTCCTTTCTTTACAGGACCCTTCAAAGTGAAAGGGAATAAGAGTCACATTCCAGGTACCTACCATCCAATTTGGCACCAGGAATTTAGAGCTCTTTTTTTTTTTTAATTCTAGCCTTAACTAAAAAAAAAAGGTTTCTAAAATAAAGTTTAATCCAGTATTTATTTAAGAACTGTTAATAAGTAGACTGAAAAGAAAGTCCTGAGTCCAAGTAAGTTGGGGGAACCAGAAAACAAATATACTTTTTGCAGGACTTTTCGGGATCATTACTAAGCCAGGTGCACAGCGATTTTCCTGGAGAGGCCATTGTACATAGAATCTCCCAAATTTAAATTTTCATTTTTCTCTTCTCTGTGTTTCACAAAATTCATTTTGAGAAATAACTGTTTTGCATGTTTCTGAGCACCCAGAGGGAGCATGACTGAATTCCACTATTCATTCCTTTTTACATGACTATGAAAAACATAGACCTAGATACAAAGTCATATTTACGAAGTACTTGGGTCATATGAAACCTCACTGTAGAGTATTTAGGAGAAAATATATATGATCTTAAATTTAGTAATGTAGAGCCACATACTTCTATGTCACGTCTTAGGTCTATAGCCTTAGGCAGATTATTTAACCTTTATGCAACTTAGATTTTTCTTCTGTAAAATGGAACAAAAGAGTAACCTATCTCACAGGGTGATTATGAGGAACGACTGAAAACTATAAAACGAAAATTGTAGAGAAAAGTAAGAGGAGTTACTGTGATTGTGACTAGCCTCTGTTTGAACAGTAGAACGCAGACACCTTGCTAGATGTTTTAAAATAAGCTACAAAGAAAAGCTCCAAGTCTCGGTCAGCAATTCCACTTCTGACCTTCTATTCCAATATCTATTTTTCCCCAAAAGTTGTTTTCTGCCCTTAATCTCTTCTCCCATAAAATACCAAAAATTCCCTGAACTCAGGGTCAGGATCTGATACTTCCCTGTTCTCCCCAGAGTGTGGGTCACTGTGTCTTTACCCATTGTTTGAATTCCCTTAAAATGGAAATGATCATTAGTGCAGTGGAGATGTTCCCACAGAACACACATCCACTGAGCAGACATACACACACAAAGTCAGAAGGTAGACGCTCTTATCTCTTCCTGTTATGGGAGGTCTGCAATGTGCCCCAAATGTCTGACTTTCAGAGGGGAGGCCTGGTCAGAAGAGTTAAGTCACTGAGCTTGTGACCTAGAACACTGGTTTCTGTCCCAGCCTCTCCCTCCTTTCTCTCGGCTTCTGGGTGGCCATTACACGAACAGATTTCTCCACCGGGACGTTCTGTCTTGTCATTTAGGCCTTAGTGCTAGTCAACCAGGAGCTGAAACTCTGTGTCATAAACTTCTCCTCCTTTAAGGCAGAGGTGACCAGTATTTTCTCCAGGCAAAGAGAAAAGCAACTTAGGCACTTACTCTGTTTCTGGTAGGGTCATATTTATATGCATACTTTATTTAAGCAGCAATGAAGTGAAAATGTTATAATGCATCAATACAGTGGGAAAATATATCTGAGATAGTAGATAACAATGATTAGCAAAAGGAAATGCTCTCCAAAGACCGCTGAGACACACCAAGAAAGATTGAAAGGAAAAAGTGTGAAGGAACTTGATAAAATTACTATCTCCAAATCAATAATCCTAAGATCATTATAAAATTGCTTTATTGTATTTTAAGTATAACACTAAGAATTTAAAATGTTTAGGGTTTTTTTCCCAATGCCATTTGCAGTTAGAAAAAAAAATCCCATCAGAATGTACTTTGAGGCAATATTAAATTTGAAATTTTGGGGGGCTTACATTATAATATAATCACATCCTTCCTGCAGACTGTAGATCTTGCTCCCCGCTGTTCAAGTCAGTTCTCAAATCTCCCTCATGAAACACCCTTAAATGAAAGGCAAGTGGACTTGCCCCTAGGGCCCTGAGAGCCACATCCGAAGTCATACAACATCAATGTGAAATTTCTTAAAAGCCTTATGTTTTATTTATCTTAAAATGCAGGTAAATGGCTGGTATATTCATAATAATTTTTGCCTATTTTAATATAAAATAATAATTATACTTTAATCATCTAGGAAAGCTAGCACTCCAGGAAGGTATACAATGTGCGTACACCACGCCTTGCAGTACAATCTAGCATGCACTGAGTATGAGAATACCACTGAGTCATTTAAAACGCATTCTAGCTCGGCTCTTCAATTTTAGCAATCTTATTAAGCCCCGTCTTCCATGTTATCCAAAGACATATTACAATAATGAAAATATATTTTTGCTTCCTTGAGAAAATATAATGTCTGAAATTCACATCTGGGTTCTTCTCATGCAATAATAAGAGAATTTTTTTAAATATAAAAAAATCATGGAGCCAATGAAGAGCTATAGTAGTGAGGCTCCAGCGGTACTTCATGCTCTAAGCACAGTACATGAACTTAATGAAGCTAATGTTTCTATGCTGAACTGAGAAAATTTCTTCTTAGTGGTTTTCTTCTTATTGTAACTTAAATTTATGTCAAGGAGTCTTATGTTTCCCTGAGGAAACAAGTTCAAGGTTTCTGCCTTCAAATCTAACTGATATACAAACCCCATGCATTCATCATGAAAATGCAAGTACTTCATTTTGCCTCTCAAAAAAAGAAAGAAAAATGGAAGAAAGAAATCCTTGAACCATGCTCATGTCTAAAACTTTTTCATACAAGATGCTTAGCCCAACTTATCCAAATGTGGTATATTGACTACTATTTATAAAAAAGCATAGCTTTGCTAATGTGCCTATCTGCCCCCTACGGCTTAACAGTATTAAAGATTAAAGGCAATTGTTTTGTAAACTGAAGAGGCTGTAATGGTTTCTTAGGAACTGTTCCTCCTCAGCATTCCAGATAAGTTTGCTATTAAATTTTTGCTACTATCAAGGGCTGGCTTGGGTCATTATACAGTTAAATTGAGTTGTTGTCATTTTTATATAATGAAAAAGACGAGCCTTTGGACTGCAGCAATATTATCTACCTGTCAAAGAATACTGCTACCTGACTTACACAAATGGGGGTTTGCATCCTAGTACCAAACACCTGAATGAGGCCAAGTGATTTAGGCAAAGTGTCCGAGGGACTCTCACATATATTAAAGACAAATAATTAAGTTTCTTATTAATCTGCTTTCAATAATCACTGAAATCTACTGAGTGAATATAGGACATAGCAGGATCCTGGCTCTCTTTTTTTCTTGTCATTTAAATAATGTCATGCTCTAAAGTGAAGATGGTCAAGAACCAGGATGTTTTCTAATCCTAAAAATTACTTGTTCGGATTAAAGAATCATCATACTGACCTCTTCATTCTAAGCACATTATTCAAAAATCTTCTTATGGACTTGAAAAGGCTATGCATTATTTTAATTCTTGAAGGAGCTGAAAGGTTAGCAAAAAAACAAGATGAAGGATGACATCACATTTATTAGGTTTAAGTCCCCTCTCTACTGGAAAAAAAAAAAAAAAACAGAGAAATCCAGCTAATATTTCTCACAGAAGAACAACTTTCCACCTTTTCCAGTTTGCAACATCATGGCTTATTGTTTAACTATGGAGAAGTAGGCAGTGACATTTTTAACATATTTATATACAAATATTGCCTATATTTTCAGGATGTTTTCTTTCTTCTTAATTTCTTAAGACCATAGAGAACACAGTAGCTGCCTTTTCTTATACTGCATGTCTATGTGACAGGAATATAGTAGTGTTATTAATATTTCAAGATCCAGAAATTAAAAAATACCTGAAACAGATGGACAGATTCAGTCATATTGCAGATCTTGCCATCTCCAATTCATGGCAATATGAATTGCTTTGTTGAAACTCCAAGTCAGCAATATTTAAATATAAATGTGCAGGGATAATTTTTTTCATTTCTAGTATTCTCTAAAAATTGAAAGACTCATACGTTTTGAATTGATCCAATAGCACAAGAATACCTGAAATTCTAAATCTTATCCCTTTCCTGGGTCCTACAACACTTCACACGCCCAATTCTGCTTCTCTGGGAGAAATCCATTTTCCTCTCCAGCATCGTTACCTTCATCTGTGTGCTTCAAACTGCAGAGAGAAGACACTCAAATGCTAGGAGAGAGTTTGCTTCTTTGTGTGGCACTATTGAATCTGAAAATGCTGCAATCGCAAAAAGCTCTCTGAAGATGCTTGTATACCGAAACAGACCCACTACTTTCCCTAGCAATGGAAAGTAATTTATGGCTTTTGCCATTACTCCAGAAGTCCTTTAGAAAATGGTACTTGCAAGAATAATGTGAGAGCATGCAATCAAAGAAGACACATCTTTAAAGATTAACCAGGCTGTCTAGAGACTTGTAGTTTATTGACTTGGTCAATAAACTCAGACATGTCTGTGCTACTGGAAGCCTGCCCTCTCATGTGAGCAAGGCACCTGGGTGGAGGGTGGTACTAGACAGTAGGGCAGTGTTTCCTTTGGGTGAGTGACACACTCAGGTCTGACCCAGGACTCCATGTTATTTCATCTTTTCACCAGAATCATTTTTCTAAACACAAATAACTCCCAACAATCTATTCTGGAGAAGACAGATTCCTATGTAGCAGTAAGAAGATGAGTAACCACCCAACTTCTGATCTTGGAGTCTCATAGTCCTACCCTACATCCCAAATTTTATCTTGAAGATTTAGGTTTCAAGGTAAATTTTTAGGCTTAATGCTAAGGTCTCTGTCATAAGTTAGTGTCATGACAATGAAATTAGTAGGCAGGTGGAGTTTTATGTACGAGTTAATTGCTCTTCCGTAGTCAATATCAAGGCAACGAAAATGGGGGCTGTCTCCCACACACAATTTTATTTCATTTTATTCATCAATAAACCCAATTTAAACTATATACTTGGAAAGAGAGTTGTATTAATATGGCTTTTGCCCTCAGGCAAAATATTAATGATGCATTATTTATGAAATACAACACAATGTAAAATCACTTCAGTCATAAAATGTTTCTAAAACAAGAGCCTATTCTGAAATTACAATAAAATATAAAGTACTTAGATTGTATTCATCGTTCTAAGATTTTTATGTCTATTCATTTATTTGATCCTCACAATAAACCTTGAGAGTAAAGTCTATTATTGTCTTCACTTTCAAGTGAGGAAAATGAGACACAAAGGTGAATAAGTTCTCAGTAGAGGTGAAGTAGAGATTTGAGCCCCAGCAGTCCAGATTCAGAGTCTGTGTTATTATATTGTCAGATATAAGTAGATTATATTGGTAAGGAGGACATAGAAGGTCAGATGAGACAGAAAAGCAAGGAAGACTCTGAGGTCACAAGCCTGTATGGAGTCAAGTGTTCCTAAAGCAAAGCTATAAGAGGGGACTTGGAATGACTGACTCAACAGTCACTGGAGGATGTTGAAGGCACTACTAAGAGTCATTTCATCAGAAAGCCATTATGAGTTCTTGGGCATGAAGATAATGTAATTTAAGAAAATATATTTTGGCGAAGTGAGGTACTGTGATCAAAAAAGCATCCTTGAATATAATCACAGATACAAACACTTTTAAGGGGAATGGCTCAGAGGTTAAAGCACTTGCCTAGCAAGCAGTAAGTACCTGAGTTCAATTCCCCAGCAATGTATAAGTCAGGCACGGTGTTGCATGCCTGTAATCCTAGCACTTAGGAAGCTGAGACAGAAGGACTGCTAGGGCTTATAGTGAGTTCAGGACCAGCCTGGGCTATACAGAGTGAAATCCTGTCTCAAAAAAAAAAAAAAATTAAAATAGTCAAACATTCAAATATTGGATGACTCAGTATTTCCACTTGTACAAATTCCAGAGAAACTCATACATAAGAGTCAGCAGGTATATTTAACAATAGTTGTTCACAATAGGACACTTAAAATAAAATTAAATACTTTTGAGCAGAAGAATTAGAGAAAAATTATAGTACATTTGCATTAAGAAATACTATGTATAGCAGTGAAACACAGACAAACTGCAACTATACTCCACAAAGCACGGAGTTAATAAAGTTAAGTATATGGAGTTAATAAGGCCAAATTAGAATGTTTCAGAACATTTTATATTAGCCTTGAACAGTAAAATAACTTATATTATTTGCACAGGTGTATATATTATATATGACATACATTTAAACTGTCTTTCAAAATCAGGACAAAGATAAACTTTAGGTAGGAGGAGAACGCATAAGTAGATGCAAGCATTTTCAATGGTTTATCTCTTGAGTTAAGTGGTAGTTCATTAATATACATCACTTTCAATAAACAAGTGTGTAAAAGGGGGAAAACAGACAAAAAGAAAAAGAAAACAAGGAGAGTGAGGGAGAAAAAGAAGATGAAAAAACATCAAAGGAGTCTTCGGGATGATAATGGTGAATATGAAAATGGAAGTCCTAGAGTGTCTCATCAGCTTCTAGAATCTTCTGAGACCAATTTTAATCCTCTGTCTACCCGTTATGGTTTGAATCTTAAATGTTCTCCCCAGACGTATAGGCCAAAGACTTGGTAATGCCTTCCTCATTCATTTTACAGCTGCTATGAAAGTTTCCTCCGTCACAAAGTTCCTTCACATTGCATTACTTCACCACAAGCCCAAAAGCAATGGAGCCAAGTGTCAGACTGAAATTCTGAGCCAGAATAAACCTTCCCTCCACTAAGCTTGTTCATCTCAGGTATTGTGTCATAGCTACGAAAAAGCTTGCCCACTACCATTCTGCTGTCTCTATTAGGATAAGTCCTTCACAAACTTACGTGTGCCTTTCACAACATCTAATTCAGAACTAACCTCAGAAATTTATGGACAATAAATAGAATTAAGTAAAAAAAAAAAAAAAGACACCTAGACGGTGCAGAGGGGCCCAGAATTTCCAAGACAGAAATTTTGCTTTGGCTAGAATGATCAGTGATGAGGATGTTTGTTCCGAGGTAGCTTGTTTCATTGTCAAACAGAATTACAGAAATATCTTCCTTATAAAGATCCCAAACTGATGATCATGAGTACTTGTTCTTCTCTGTAGGACAATAAAAACAAGTCTATTTCCTTCCCCATGAATAATCTTTAAAATATTGAAGAAAAATATTAAGTCCTTGTAACATTTTTTTCAGACATAAACCTTCCCAGCCATTATTATGTGGTCTCTTTTTTGGCATTTTCCATCCCATTGCTCTCCAGAACAATAAAATTAAAGCCAAGTCCTCAGAAATGAGCTCAGTAGCTCAGATGAGACCAAATCAACCCAGAGTAGAAAGAACTCAATACAGCATTTCTTAACTCTGAGGTCAATGCTTTTTTTCACTTTTAAGAAACAGGTTGGATTTGAAACTATGGAGTAAGTTTACCAGAGTCTGAATGTTGAAGGTGAACAAATTTTCCATTATTCAGATGGATTATTCCATGAAATTTTGCAAAATAACATGTCATACCTGTACAGCTCTTAGAGATATTATTAAAGGCTTTCATGGACATTAACACAGTTAGTTACTGCAGCATCATCTATTGGTATCCCCATTTTAGAGATGGAGAAACTAAAATCAGGCAACAAATGAGAAAGAGACAGAGCTAGACCTGATGCAGCTAGAACTTACTCTATAGTCCTGAACTCTTTTTCACAGTAACACGCTGTCTCAAATAATAAAATAATCATTAAATGGCTGGGCTCCCTCTAAACAGCCAACTAGGAAACAAATTTTGCAACGGAGATCTAAATACATTATTGATTCTAAAATCAATAAGTAAAAGACTGGCAATCCAATAGAACAATGGACAATGAATTCAACTGTCAGGTTCACAGAAAAGAAACACAAAGAGCCAATAAAACGGCTTTAAGATGCTCAACATGACTCATAGCTTTAGAAGGCAAATTAAAAACAAGAGTAAGCTATCATTTTTCACTAACCCATTTGGCAAAAGTTTTTTTTAAAAAATTATAATATACACTGCTTGCAAGAGAATAGGAATAACAGAAACTTTTATTGTGAATAAAAAGCAAATTAATATCCTACCCCATAGATAAAAGTATGCTTTGATACAAATTTTGTAGTGAAAATCAGTCAACAATAATTTAAATTCAGATATGCTTGCCCTTTGACCCAGAACTCCACTTTTAAGAATGTATCTATAAGGTTTATATAACAGTGGAAAAATCTCTGTCCGTATATCTATGGCTGCATTGCTTATATTAGCAATCAACGAATATATTCTAAATAACTATCATTGGAAGATTACTAAATAAAGCATGTTCATCCATATAGTAGACCACTATGTGGATTTAAGAAAAAATGAGGCATGTCCTTTTTATTCTGTGGAAATACATCCATGCAATAATATGTGAATAAAGTAGATTGGATAGGATAATATAATGTGATCCCAATTACAAAGAAACAATGCTCATACACCAGGTCACTCATACATACATCTATCCAAACTGTACCATTCATATATTTTATACACACACACACACATAATGCTCATAAAAACAAAATATGAGAAAAAACAATACATACCAAGCCATCAATAACAATTATTTTGGCATATTGGAATTCTATAGAGAGATAAATGAGACATGACCCAGAAATTTTATATTTCTGATTTTCTGATGATACCACATACCCAGGAACAGAAGTGGAATATTTTGCAATATCTAGAACATTATAAAAATTGTATAAAATGAGGTTTCCATTTGAACTAGAATTCATCAGTCATTACTTTTAGTTAACTAAGCAATGACTTTGTGTCTAACATTATGCTAAGAACTTCATATACTTTATTTAAAATAATCCATAATTAAAACATACATGAATTATATATTCACATCCTCTCTTACATTAAAGGTATGCACCAAACTTATTGATATTATAGGTCATTGCCTCTATCAGACAGTAAGAGATGCATGTATTTACCTACCTGAAATTCTTTCTGATCTATATTTCAATGGTGATAAAAGATATCAAAAATAAAACAAGTCATAGTTTTTAAAATCTCAGTAATGTCAAAGTTCTCAAATTCATAATCAATGGAATAGAAATGTTACATATCAAAATTATAGTTTCTTTGTCATTGAAGCCAAAAATCATCAATGTTTCTCAAGGCTAAGAGGCACAAGACGCTGTAGATTATATGTCATTATTTTAAAAAGGGTTCATGCATCCTAGAGAGATTTTCTACAAAAAGAAAGATTCTCTACCAGATGAATTTATCTTTTCATCAATCACTCTGAAAATACGTAGGGAAATTTCAATTTTGGAATTCTATCAGAATAAAAATATAGCAATTGATTGGCTGGTTAAAACTACCAAAGGCAAATGAGATGACTCTGAAAATAGTGCCAGAAAAGACAGAAGGAAAGGGAGAAGATGTTTGAAATCATGTGTCAATATTCATTTGTCTTTGAATAGGACAATAGAAAAGGTAGACACCACATAAAAGATATTTTTCAATATTTAGGCACTGCCAATTGAAAGGAGTGTTTAATATTTGTGGCATTTTAAAAGCACTAAACACATCTTTTCTTGGCCTTTTTGGCTAAGAAAAGTGTCTGTTCTTACCGAATGCACTGAACAAACGGAAACTGTAGAAGTATTTCATCCCATAAATGGGTAACTTTTAAACAAAACTGCCCAAATAAAATTCACTGCCTCAAATAAAGGTGAATTTTTCATCTTTTAAAATTTAAGCACAATAGGTTGGCCACTTTATAGAATATAACAAAAGACCTTTATGAAGTAAACAGTTCCTCAACTTAACTCATCATTAAGTTTCCATGAATGTTTTGTAGCTCACATCTATTCCCCCTCTATGTTGTATTCTGTTGTTTAAATGTAGCAAAACATAAGAAAAATTTACACATATAGAAACCTAAAAATATTAGCAATAGAGAAATAAAATAGAGAAATAAGAGTAAATATTAACTATGTATTTTCTGCAAGGTACTGTTCAAAGTGCTTAAGCATTACCTTATTTAACTTCATAAAGCTGAGTTAGTTTCTAATACAGAGATAGATCTTACTCTGTAGTCCAAGCTGGTTCTAAATTCTCTATGTAGCCCAGCCAGGCCTGGAACACACAGGCAATCCTCCTGTGTCAGCATCCCAAGAGCTGGGATGACAAGCCTGTACCATCACACCCAGCTTACACACAGCTGAGGAACCTAACTCAGGCCCTTGTGTTTGCTAGGCAAGCACTCTAACCACTGTAGTATTCCTCCAGCCCTCTAATACAATCTGTATAATACCCAAGGGGAAGCTAACATAGAGTGGTGAAGGGTCAAACAGCTACTAATTGGAAAAACTAGGATTCAAAATGTGTCTGTCTGGCTTCAAGTACCTATATTCTCAACTATATGCCTATGGCCAAGAAACAGAATACAAGCAACAGAATATTTTGGCAGTCAGTATTACACAAGATACACTTCAAAATAAAAATGTATAAAATAGGAATGAGTCAGACAAAATTGGAATTGTCTAAATAGAGACACAATTCAAATTTGATCTTACTTTCTAAATTCTTAAAAACATTTGGATGATTCCTCAGAAGCAGAATGCCTATCCCTTCAAAGGTTAGAAGTGCATTCTCTCCCAGGTTTGCCCTGGAGTGAAGAAGGGCAAAAAAGCGAGCACTGAGCCGCAGGGGAACCTAGTGTGGTCTCATTCCTGCCATCAGGGCACTCAGAATGTTGGACAAGCCACTGGTTGCTCTTTGAATAGCAACAAAGGCTTCAAAAAGCTCATTGAATTCCTAAAGATCCTCTAAAGCACTTACTGAAAATTTTTATGAAACGTCTATTTATGGCTTTTGTTTTTTCTTGGGGAAGATCTTCATAATTATTGCAATATTATCTTCCTCTAGGTGGATTGCAGAGGTATAGATCCCATTCCTCACAATTCACCCTTCCCTCATGGTCCATCAGGGTTTTCCTTGGAGATCTTAGATCACAGAAAGACAGAGGTTAATTCGAAGAGGTGATTATATTACCAAGGAATAACATGCTGCAGAGCCAGCAAAAACACGTTTAAAGTTGAAGAGAAATGAGTAACTAAAGTCATCAGCTATGTAACTCCATAAATAACTTTAAACTTCCCCTACATAACTAAAATTTTATTCAGCCCATCAGCAAGACATTTCTCTTTAGTGCTTCTGCCTTTTTAACAAATCTTGCTGCCTACTTCTCTAATATTTGAGTCGTTTATAATCGTGGTACTGTGAAATACATACTGGGTCTTTCTTAGTCCCTGACATACATCTGCTAAAAACCTTAGCGTTTCTGGAGTGACAAGAGTGTACACCAGTAAGATGACAAGTAGCTGTCAACTCTTACATAGCTTCAGTATTAGGGCTAGTCCCCTGAAAGACCAAAGATAATTAGAGGGTTGGGACTTTTAGCTCCACCTCTACCTCTGCTGACAGGAAAGGCATGAAGTTTGAGTTGGTTACCAAAGGCCAATAATTCAATCAATCATACTTATGGATAGAAGTTTTGACCAATAAAAAAAATACAGACCAGTGGATACACAAACTGTGGTATTTATACACTATGGAATACTAAGCATCTATAAAGTTCAACAGCATGGAGGCTTTTGCAGGCAAATGGAAGAAACTAGAGAACATCATGCTTAGTGAAGTGAGTCAGAAGCAGAAAGTAAAACATCTAATGGTCTCTTTGATATGAGAGACCCAGATCACATCTCTTATGGAACTTAAAGCGAAAAACAAAGTGAACCAGGGGGTAAGGTGGGGAGAGATATAGGGATGGGTATGCGGAGGGACAAAAGGAGTGTGGGAAAGTCCTTGTCACCTTGACAAGATACGTATGTGCACAAAATGTTCACCTTCATTGTAAACCTTAAATTTTGCGCTTATACAAATCAATAAAATGGGGGGGGATACTGAGTTTAAGGCAGAGTTTGCAACCCCCAAGCCCCAGGAAGACGCTGCTCCATGCCTTTGGAAGGACTAGGCCCCTGGGACAGATTAGCAGCAAGCAGGAGGTGAGTGATGAGTGAAGCACCGCCCCCATTCACTCAGCACACTCCCATTAGGTTCTAATGCCACTGCTGATTTGATGAAGGCGGAGCTGCTCTCCCGGTTCACCTCAGCTGCTGTTCCCCATTTCAGAACTATCCCACAAAACCTGCTGCATAACAACTGTCTCCCACACACATGCCCTGGAGAGAATGGTCTTCACCTAAACGGTTTCTGGTGTCACCAGGATTAGAGACTACTGGTTTAGAGGGCTTTTAGGAAAGCAAACAAGACACATCCACATTCTGGGAGAATGTCACCCTCCATCCCCATAGAAATAAAAGCTTTTGGTCCCTTCCAGACTTTACCAATGTCCTTATCTGGATGTTTGTGTTCTTACAATGAACTTGTAAATTTAAATGTTCCCTTAAATTCTCTGGGCCACTCTAGAAAATTAACTGAACCTGAGAAAGGGATTGTGTCTGAAGCAGGAGGCAGTCTGGTAAGACAAGCTTTCAACCAGGGACATAATGTGGTGACAAAAGGGTTAAAATTATCAGCACCCAAATCTGCCTGACACAGTCCTGTCTGATATGTACTAAACAGCCCTAAGATGATACACCCAGTAAAACAATATAAAAGAGAATCAACTCTTTATCTCAGTGAGAAAGACACACCACCTGGCTTGGTAATAAAGTCAGAGCTGAATAGAATTAGTGGACAGTTCAGCTGGTGTCCAAAGCTAATAGCTTCGTGTATAACGGGAAAAACCTTATACATTCAGTGTCAGAAGTGTTCTATGTATGAGAACAGATTCAGAGAAATAAACTCTTCTCTTTTCTCCAACCTCCTAATAAATACAACAAAATCAGGTGCACATTTTCAGTCATGTACAAAAAAGAATTCAAAGAAGTTAAAAGAATTTTCATAAATCTTTAAAAAGAGACAACAGAGAATAACAAAGATGACTTTCTGCAGCAAATCTACTGTAAATGAATTAATGAATTCTATAAGATTTTTAAATGTTTTATATAGTGTTCACTATACAACTGAAGATAGAACGTCTGCAATAATTTACTCAAAATAATGTTGCAGAGTATGAAGACAAAGGCAGCTGTGGATTAAAACTAAAACAGGTCTGACTGCTCTGGTTTATACCTCTACCAGTCTTGTTCAGGGAATCAGGAGTTTTCCCTTCAAGCTTTACTGAGATACCATTGATAAATAAAACCTGCATATATTTGAGAAGTAGAACAGGATGATTTGACATATGGATGCATTATAAAGTGGTTACAACAATGAAGTTAATTAACACATCAGTCACCTGGCATAAATATTATTTTTGTCTGGATGTGTAATAAGATCTACAAATGTCCCTACATATCTGCAATACATTATTATCAGGATCCCCTACTGAAGACACCAAAATCTACAAATTCCTAGGTTTCTTATATAAAATTGCACAGTATTTGTATACAGCCTATATATATATATATATATATATATATATATATATATATATATATATCCTTCTGAATAATTTAAATCATCCTAGATTATTTATGACACCTAATATAAAGTAAATACAGTCACTATTGTATTATTCAGAGACTGATGACAAAAACGACCTATACCTGTTCAGCACAGATGCAATTTCTTTTCAAATAATTTCAATTGCACTTCATTGAATCTGTGGACAAGGAACCTATGATACAGAGAGCTATCTATATTCACCTGGCAAATTTTAAATCTATAATATAAAATTATAAACCATAATGTAGCCATTGGAGAGATTATGTCAATTTGAGTCAATTAGGAACCACATCTGGATTAGGGTTTAGGAATGACACCTAGATTAGGCAATTAGGAACCAGCTTGGATTAGAGCGTGAGTGATTTGGGGGCCAGCAAATTAGGGAAGAACACCTGCCTGGATGTGGGAGGCCCAACTGGGAACTCAAACTATATAAAAGGAAGGAAGAAGAAATATTTTACAGCTTTTTCCTCTTAAGAGGGACTGGACCTGAAGGGACTTGGCTTCCTGTTTGTGATGTTGTGAGAAGCTGCCTCCACCTCTGCTTCCCCCATGTACTTACTTTGATGCAAGCTTCCCCTGGGTTGACTGTGACCTTCTGAAACTGTGAGCTAAAAAAAAAAAAAAAAAAAAAAAAAACCTTTCCTCCCCTAAATCTGTGGATGTCAGGTATTGAGTCACAGGAACAAAAAAGTAACTAAGACACATAGTTAAAATGCACTATTCATAAATGAAAGTTTGCACACTTTGACCATTGTCTCCTCATTTAACAAGACTTGATGGCTACTCAGGGTAAGAAAATTCATCAAGGACCTGGCCCAAGTCCTTAAAACTGAATAATGTACAGACAATTTGGGAGAAGGAGCTGTATGGTCTTCAAAACATGATGACCTGTATCTTCTATCCTATAGGTTAGGTAGAGCTAATTTGGTCATTTTTTTTTTCACCCTGAAGGAATATTTACTTCATTTACAAGTCATTTCTCTCACTATTGTGTCACAATACGTCTACAATAGGTCACCAACGAGGGTCTCTGTGGCTACCAATATAAAACAGTCTCAGGCAGATTTCTATTTGGCTGACTATTGCTTTGTTTCACGACTTAAATAGGAATATGTCTCCTTGGAATCTTGTCCAACTCAAGGATTCACAACCTGCTAAAATTATTGTCTTGTACTTTTACCTACTAAACCTTATCCACTTTTCTTCCTAACAGTACAGTAGATTTTCCTATAAGTTTACACAACATTTTCCAACCTTTTAAATGTCTTTCTAAATATTTTATCTGCCTATAAAATAAAGGTCATCTATGTATTTCCACTGCTCTTTTCTATGTTGATATACCACTTGAGACTCATAACAATAAATATTTTTTCAAAGTTCCTCTATCTTAATCCACTGATTGCAATTGTTAATTTTATTTATCCCAAACTCAATTAATATTTTATAATTTTATATATGCTTTATTAATGCTTATCATTTTATTAATTAATAAAATTATTTATGCTTATCATTTTACTTTATTAATGCTTAGAATTCTTACACCTTCTCTCTCTTTTTCTGAGAAGTATAGAATATCCTCCCACCTATGTAAGAATTAAACATTTAATATAATGTAGTACTCAAATCATCACTTCAAGAAATTTCATCCTTGATGATCATTTCAGTAAAAAATTATCCATCCAAGCATTTTCCAGGGGTAAGAGGGCATCTTGACACGAACCTACCAGCAGGATGCCTCAGTGCCCACTGGTAATCATAAAATACACTTACACAACTTCTCATGTGAATATTTCTGAAATTAGAAAGTATTTTTTTCTGAAACACTAAATATAATATTTATTTTCAAAGCCTGTTATTAAATCTTTGGTGAAATTTACAATTAATGGCACCTTATATTTCAGGAAATATAACTGTCATTCTTTAGAAACATAGAGTTATTAAGACCAGTCATACGTGAGGCCTCTCCTAGTACTAGAAAATTAAACCATAACAGAAAAAAAGAAGATAAGAAAAGAAAAGAAAAGAAAAAGGAAAGAAAAAAGTCCTTTGTAATGGTTGTGTTTTCATACTATTCAAGATTTTAATAATTTATAAGTAACTTTCAAATAATAATAGAGATAGAATACAACTTAGCTTTATGCCCATGTAATTTGTTCTCTAATCTGCAGAAACTGACAGTTTCTTTTTTCTCCAGCTTTAGTGAGATATAATTGGCAAATAAAATTGTGTAAATTTAAAGTACAGTATAGATTCTTGATATATTAAGTCACAGATACTGTGAATATTGGTAATTGCTTACTCAGATCAAGTTTATGAGATTTAACTTTGTAAAGACTAGATACTCAAGAATTTGATCAAAGTCCTATGATTACTGGTAACTTTCTTCTAAGGCAATAAAGGATATAATAATGGCCAATTAAACGTTATCCTAGAGCTTGTTTGTTCCACAACTAAACTACAGAAACAACAAAAGAGTATTTTCAAAGGTAATGCCATGAAACTTGCATCATGCAACTAATAAAATATTTAGTTTAAGGTTGTAGAAGATGGCTTTTTATAATAAAAGATAAGAGGCATTTAAATCTAAAACACCTATTTAGGGATCTTGCACATAGAACTGACAGGGTAGGAGACTGAAAACACATTTTAAAATTCTGATTAAAAAATGTCTTCTGAGGACTTCTTTAATAAAGTTTTAAAATGTATATTTTATGGTTAATGTGATAGAACTGTTAATATTTTAAAATTATTCAAAATTACAAAGATAGAATTGCCTTTAAAATACATGTCATCCTAGATAAGGGTCACACTGATGTGTATTTAGCTAACAGTACTTAAATCTTTGAATAGAATAAGCCACCACAACTGAGAAAAACTTGAGAGCTCATTTATATCTTATGCTGTGTCTTGGAAAAAAGGCTGTCATCTTAAAATTAATACGATAAAAATATTTATTGAACATTCACCAAATGTTAGATAACATGCTAAGCACTTTGCATATCTTAGCTTCTGTAAGTCACTACAAGTACTTTATTATTTCAATTTTACAATATGTAACAATAATGACATAGCTAAAGTTCAAGCAGGATGTAGTTTTTTCAGCAAATAAGTGGAAAAACAGCTTGAACCCAAAGGTTCTCACTCCAGAGCATCTGCCTTAACCACTATGTACACAGAATACAGAGCACTCAATGGGTCAACTTAGGCAAATCTCCCTGTTTGGTCTCTCTAGATTGCCAAAGTGGATAGAAAACTCATATGCACACACACAGCCATATTCTGAAATAGATAGATCATGTGTATTGAATTCCAAAACTCTAACATTTTTCTCTATACCTCATTTAATTCCAAAGACATATACCTACCTTGATTAAACATTTCACTATCTGCACAGACTATCAACTAGAATATCACACTGTGACAATTCTTAATTCTACTCTAAGTGCCCTGCCCCTTCAGGTTAATTGTGTGACTGTGCACAAAAGCAAGGTGACTCTAGAAAGAAACCTCCAATTATGTAATTGGCTAAAATTAATCACTGTTTTGTGAGTGTTACGATCATACCAAACAATATTTACAATTGCAATTCGACTCTAAGATATCCTCTTACATGGTCTTGCTATCTAGCTATCTGTTCAATCATGGCTTCTCATGTTTGGGAAACACATATGGCTTATGAGATAATTAAATAAGGTTTCATTAAAACTCCCAAAGGAGCTTTGTGAGAAGGAAAGATATGCAGGAGTGTGAAAGAAATAACACTGGAAAACCCAAGGGTACACGTGAAAAAAACATTGGCCTTCATTGTGTCCACTTATGGTCAATATGTCTGAATTCCTCTATAAAGTCTACTGTTGTTATTGGTTTAACCTCATCAAGCAAGCTAAGTGCTCATTTTCCATGCTGTTCTTCAATCCCCCATCCCCTGTCAGCCATGAAAAGATAAGAGATCTAAGATCCCGTCCCATGTAAACAATAAGTCAAGTCAGTCATTTTTTAAGTCTCCCAGGATAGTGATTTGCTCATGTTCTCTTTTCCCACTAAAATATAAACTTTTGAAAGTAAAGACTGGGCTTATTATCAAAGATCCTTTGTAGTTATTAAGCACAGGAAATTTGTGTCTCTGATGCCTATCGCCTATTTAATATGAAAGTATAATTATGCAAAAATGGTTCTCTGTTTGAAACCAATGACTGTTTCCATCACGTATTTTTTCGAAATAATCATTTATGATGAAACACCTCTCAGGAGTGTTTACTGAATACCCACTGGTAACAAAGCACGAGGATAGATGTGTAATCAAAGGATGCTTGTTTGGGTTCTGCTCTAAAGGGAGTAGCATTAGTATTAACTGACATGAAAAGATATAAATAATCTAAGACTGATTTCCACTGTAAGTCTGTACACTCTTATGGACCATCTAGCTGGTTTTTATACCCTAGAAAAGAAAATGCTTTCTTATAGCATAATGAGATTGGATTCGAACTCATTGACAAACTTTTCAGTTCTGGTATTTTGTCATTGAAGTTATGTAAGATCAGAATCTCTCCCAGCTCTTCAAAGAAGGATTTGTGTCCATCCAAAACCAGAAAAACAACCTTGTACTTCATTATTTTTGATGAAAAGTTTTTGATATCTGTTCCTCTTCTATTCTCACCTGTCCCCGATTTGCCTGCGCAAGTCAGGTTTCTTCATCATCAGTGCATTTTCATTTGTTACCCTTTATCCTCCATGATCCTACAATTGATACTTTTTCATTTATTTCCTTTTATCCAAATGCAGGGTTTGGCCTCTTATACTTTTCTTCATAAAAAGTGGTCAATTTTTTATGGATTCACTCTTCCAAAGTGTCACTTTAGTAAAGGTTAAAATGGTCAGACCTTGGTGGTGAGGCTATGCAAATAGATATTTATGAGGCAGCATTTGTACTTGACAATTATTAGTGAAATACAGTTCATAGCATGATGTAGGGGGAAAAAAATCTATCAGCAATTAATATAAAGAGTAGTCTTCCAAATAATTAAAAGTTTTCTACTATAAGAAATTCTTCAAAGAGCTTTCCATGACTCAGTCTTTGGAATGCAATTGTTTGGTTACTAATCTGAAGGAAGATGCAGAAGTCTTTAATTTCAGAAATGAAACCTGACAGGTAACTGACAGCACATATTTCACATATTCAGAACCATAGCAACGGGCTGGAGGCGTAGCTCCGTGGTTAAAGCACTTACCTTAAAAACATAGCAATTGAGGACATATCCATGGTTTCCCTTTCCAGTCCCGGAGAGAGTACATGGAAGATCTTCAACTAATTCTAGAACCACTGATGAGTGGTCCCTGGGTCATAAGAACCCTCTAGTCTTCAAGGGAGAAAAGCATAGCCAGTCCCGTATCACCATTTTACCCTAGTGTGCATAATCTCTCATGGCTCCCTATTCTTGCATAGAAGATTCACTGTATTTCTACCCAAACTGTTTTTCTAAACTATCGCAGTCAGGTAGATCAGGAAATCTTCTGTAAGTACTTTTTAGGTCTATTTGGAGTGTACTATTAATAATTATTTTCATTGGGTAAAGATTAAATAGATCCACTGAGTGACATGTTTTTGTGGTTCCTAGTCCTTCAGAATAAAGAGATCTCAGCTTTAGCAATCTGGCCTCATCCGGGAAAATATTTTCAAAAGAAGTTCAAGAAAATTACCCTAGGTTCAGAGTCAGATATTCTTCACACTGCCCCCTAAGCATCCCCAACCAACATCCAACCCAAGTTCTGGTAGAACTTTGCCAGTGCTTAGCATCTTTTGCCCCAACTCAAAGACAAGACTTGTAGAAAAACAAGCACAAAATGATCAGTAAAATATTACACATTTCCCTGAGGCCCATTGTTTGATTTGAACAGTGGAACGCAGAACCCAGGGTTTGGCCTTTTATACTTTTCTTCATAAACAGTTTAATTAATATCCTGTCTCTGGGCAGTACAATTTCATAAACCAACCCCCAAAGAGAAAGATCTGCTCTTTTCCTTGAAATCTAGAAAATGTAATCAACATCCACTTCATAAGAATGAGAATGTTAATAAATGAAAGCAGAAAATTGTATTGCCCATTGGGAACAATACATTGCCAAGAAAAGTTATTTTATAAATGAAAAACCAAAGGGCGGTTAGTCCCCAATACCAGAGGACAGTTCAGATGAGAGCTAATCATTTTATTTTCTAAAGAATCTGACAGCAACTTACGGAAAGAATAAAATGAAGGGTCATACTAAATACCACTGTGGAGAGAGGGAAACACTGAAAGCCACAGTGCCCAAGACGCTTGTAAGATTTCATACCTAACTAAGGCAAACCCTGAGTGTGAGAGAAAATGTATTGAACCTGAGTGATTGGGGGGACTTGTTTCCTGACATTTAAAGAGACTTTTTTCCCCATTTATATATATATATATATATATATATATATATATATATATATATATAATACACAATGTTTACATTGAACTTAAGTATTTTGTGCATGTATACATCACTTCAATATTATGATCCCTTCCCCTCCCCATGTTGGCCCTCCCACCCCTTCCCTGTACCCCCTTAACTCCCACTGTCACACTCATTTGGTTCTATAGGGTGCCTGTGTTCTGGGTTTCCCAAAACAGAAAAACCATGTGATATTTGACATATTTAATCTTCTGCATGTGACTCACTTTACCACTCAAATCACCACATATTAGCTCAGTTTCCCACCACCAGAATGGGCTTCAGAGGCCATATCTGGATGCCTCTTCTCTGGGTTCAGCACAGTCCTTTATTGGAGTGACTTGCCAAAAGATCTTATTTTCTGTATCTTACTATATCTTTGTTGAGACTCTTTAACAAGGCTTCACCCACCAGTCCACCTGAGAAAAGAACTATTACAATGAAATTCATAAAACTAGAAAATGTGAGAAAGAGAAAAAGAGAAGTTATATTTCATATTCTTTAGCTGAGTACTGGAAAGTAAATGTTTGTACATCCAAAAAACATGCTACATTAAATGAGCTTAAGTCTATATCAAATTGCTACATTAGATGAACTTAAATCTATATCACATAAATGTACTACACTTAAAGCAATAGATAGAGTGGCATGCTTAGGTATTTCAGATTTTTTGAACTTTCAGAAGTTATTTACTCACATTTCACTAACTATTATTTTGTTAGATTTATCATTTTACCTACCTATCCATCCCAAACTTCATGCATACATATTTTAAAGATTTTATACCAGTTCCCTATGTTGAATGTAATTATTATGTTTTGCAAAGAGACCTTTTAAAAAGCTTGGAACAATATCTCCTAGAACAAAATAGAGAACTTAATTAATTTATTGTTTCATTTATGTGAATTTTTGCCTGCCTGAACAGCAAAAAAGGAAAAAGATTCTTTCATCTGAGCCTTGCATGTTTGCCTTTTCCTCATTTTCTTCTGTTCCAGAAAGCACTGCAAATATATCTTCCTTCCTAAATGGCACTCCGAGTCTTCCTCTCCATAAATTTGAATACTTGTAACTTTTTAACTTTAAATATCTTTGTAATTTTGAATATTTCTCCAAGCATCTATGACTTCAGAATGATGTGTCTCCACTCATAGTCACATCATATTGCACTCCTGACAAATGATACAGCCATTTATGAATCATGTGTCTATCTGTGCTTTATATGTCAAAGGAGGATGATTTTACTTCCTCGGAACTTACTCCCATCTGTTTATGGAGGGAGATCATGCTATAAGCATGCATCAATGTACCCTTCAAAGTCATACATACAATTTTTTTTTTTGAAACAGCATCTCACTCTGCAGCCCAGGCTGGTTCTGAACTCGTTATGGCACCCAGGCTAGCGATTCTCCTGCATCAGCCTACTGAATGCTGGGATTACAGGCATGCACCACTACATCCATCTTATCAGGCGCCGGGATACCAAACTCAGGTACTTAGCACTTGACTTCGTGCTTGCTAGGCAAGCACTTTAACCTCTGAGCCATTTCTCTAGCCCCACAATCTTATTCTGATAACCTAAATGTAGATGTCCCATTAAGTTTTCTAAATCAAATTAAATCTAGATTAGCAACTGGGGTGAATGAAGTGTCAGCTCGATTGGTTTTGGGATCCACACAAGGCACTGGTAGAGCACACGCACACTTCTGGGTATGTCTGGAAAAGTCACAAAGGTGTGGCCTTGGAGTCTATGCAGGTCCTTCACCTCTCCTCCCCGCCACCCCAGCTTCCCAGCTGCCCTGACCTAAGCATCTTCATTTCACACACACCCTTCTGCCATGATGTTCCCCTCTTGGAGCCAAACAACCATGGACTGAATTCCTGAAACCATGAATGTCAAATTAAACCTCTTCTTCTTTAAGCTATAGCTGCTGGGTATTGTCTCAGCAACAGGAAAGCTGACCAATGCAGCAATCAAACTGGGAACATTAAATAGAAATCCCGACTCAGTCAATTTGGTGTACACTGACATCGGGAGTGGTATAATTCCAGAAAGTTACGGAAGAGACCCTGGTTTTCTGTTTACCGTGGTAGCTACTGAGATGCTCACAGACGTGTTCCTCCAGAAGTCTGCGTAGAGCCAGAGCAGAAGTTTCTCCCCCTCTTCCTCCTTCCTTCCCCCTTGTGCCAAATATTCATAAAGCATATTCTATTTCTACACATAGCTGACTTTCCTATTCCCTCTATCTCTTCTCTTTTTCAATCCAGCTCTTCCTCGACTAAGCCCAGACTTTACAAAAGCTTGTTTATTTAAACTCCCATGTACAAGGCAAACCCATGTCATACACGGCTGCCCTCTGGCGGTGGGAAGTGGGCACAGACACTACCCATCCTCTGGGGTTAACCTATAAGCCAGCTATTTCCCAAATATTTTTCCTGCTGTGTCTAGATTCTAGATTTTTCAGAAGCTTGGCTGGCATTGTTGATAGGTTGAAAGAGATCATTTTAAACCCTGAAGGCAGGGTTTGGCTTCAGTGGAACAAAGGTTCTTAACTCATCAATACCAAGCAATACCTATTTATTGTACTGTAGAGACTGAAAGAATTTGTGGGAAATTCTACTGCAGTGTGTGGTATAAGGTACAGAATAAATAAATGGCACCCTACCACTGTTAACGCAACTCAACCGTGAGCTTTCACATTCCTTCATTTACAGCATCTCATCAGGGAAGTGTCAAGGAGTACTGGATAAATGACTTCATCACAACATTTTTTAAAAATGCTTTACACGCAAAGACCAAAAAAGATGTTTTCTTGTTGCTTAAAGTCAGACCGTGGTGGTTCTAAGGCAGAGCCAGGAAGAGACCTGTCTTAGAAAATCTAGCACAGAGATTTCTCACTAAACAAAGTCTGAAGGAAAAAGTTAACTAGGCCAGGAGAACCCCAAAGTAAATTTTGTTATCTTGGGTCCTGTCTTCCTCACACTCAAACTACAACTGAGTAGCTAAGTATTTCTGGCCTCATTCCCTGGAGTGCTAGGCAATGTCATCTGATATCCTTTTTATCAAGGGAAGGATCTGGCTTAGAACTGGCTAACAAAAAGGCTAGCTGTGAGCTGTTCATAGATAGATGCTGATATTCATCTGCAGATATTTCTAGGAATTTTCCAACTTTTGACTTGCTGGATTGCTCTTCTAACCGATCCAGTCAGCAGGGAATAATTAGCAGCCATGCCACAGGGAGCAAAGCATGCAGACTTGAGCTGATGTTGTGCTTAATGAGCCTATTTTAAAAGTTACAAATCACCCAGCTTCCTTTCAACCTCCAGTTAGCACTTCCTCCCATACAGTATGGCACAAATCAGAACCACACTGATGAGGCTAATTCAACCTTGAAATCTGTCATTTGCCAACACACCAAAAGCCAACGACAGTAGCAAACTGAAAAAGGAGATCAGCCTTTTCTCTCATGTTACTTCTACATACATCTTCAGCGGAGAGCTCAGTGGGGACCGATATCTGGAGACACTCTCCGCCAACGACATTCTTTAATATATTTAAACAGATAAGCAAATGTGCCAATATCATCCTGACCATCAGATTACACAAGTTACACCTTTTAGATGGTAACAAGAATGTTCAAAAAGAAACAGTCCTAATCTCCAAAGTCATGTTGACTTTTGCTCAGATAATATTGGTTGTGAAAGATTTGCAAAATCCTCTTTTCTCTATTGGTCCTTCCCCAGGTTCAGCAAGAGAAAATGTGCTATGTGTGTCCTCACGAGTCAGTGCACAGCAACATTATTGGGATACTCTTTTTAAAAGTCCCATGTCCTCTGCACAGTTGGGCTATAAGAGAAGCAGGGGTTGCCATTCAGGAGCTGGACCCTAAGCAGCCTCCTGCTCAGTCTTCCACCATCTTTGCCCCTGTCTCCTTTCTTCCCCAGTTAAGCCTGTTACACGCTTTGTGAATTGGAACTCTCTTTTTCAAATCTTACATATCCCGGAAAAGAAAGTGTTTTATTTTCTTTAAAATAAGCAGAGGAATAGAGATGTTGGACCCAACAGCCTTGCTGATGTACCACTTCAGGCATCTTTACTTGTCAGTCCTTCTCTGCACTCCCCGCCACCTCCCCTCTCTCTATCCCCTCTTTCTCTCCAGCACTGCACTTGCTCCCACTGGAATCTTCTGAAAATGATGGCTCATGCACTGCTCCATGCACTGCTATTGCCCAGGTAGGCAGCAACCAACTGGTGACAGAATTCACCAGTTTCTAAATGAAGACTGCAACAATATATGATTTAAAAACAAATGTAAACAGTTAAAAGCAACAGTATAATGGAATTGTATACATACTCATGTTTACGGCAGCACAACTAACAATGGCTAAAATGGAGAAGATGCTGAAATGTCCATCAACAGATCAACGGATACAATAAATGTGGAGTATGTACACAACGGAGTACTACGCTTCCATAAAGACAGATAGATTTGAAGCTTCTGTAGGTAAATGTCACAACTTGAGACCATTGTGCTTCATGAAGTGAGCCAAACACAAAAGGTTCAGTATCACATGGCTTCTGTAATATGAGAAACCCAGAATACCGTCCACATGGGCGTGATCGGAGGGGCTGGGGAGGATATGGGAAAGCCAAAAGGGGTGAGTGGAAGGGATTGTAATGTTGACACCATACACGTGTGTACAGAATACCCAAGCTCATTGTAATTATTATTTATCACATGTAAGTGTTAATAAAAAAGGGGGTAAGGTTTAATGCATACATAAAAAGGGGTTCCATATTCTTACAGTATACCATCATTTTAGGACTTCAAGGTACAATCAAGTGCTCTAAACCATCACACCAAGGGCACCTATAATGGGCAGATTTCCTTTTGTAGTTCAAGAGCCACAGAGGACATTCAGGAAAGCTGCAAGTCCATAAACTGGCTCTGTCTGAGGCTCCGTCTGGATGCCAGACTCCTCCTCCTCCAGCCCCACAGTGAAAGGCTACCCATGCCCCTCCCCAGCGTGCACTTTCATGTGCGCTTGCCCCCACTTGCCCTGACTTGGCTTCTTAATTTCCTCCACTCACGCAGTCCATGTCCTCAGCAGCATGCTACTGCAAACACTGCCCCATTTTGTTCAATCCGGCCCCGTCAGCCCCTGTATAACAACACTGAAAACTCCTAAAGACTTATTAACCTGGGCTTTGCCATCCAATCACACCAATTTCAAGAGCTTGTTCATGCTATAGAAATGATGTATGAATTAAGCAAAATTCTGATAGATTATCTGGAATACATATAGTGCGGCTCCTTCTTGAAGTTTTTGAGAATTCTTCTGCCTACTTTAAGCTTTCCCTCCTCAAATTTCAACATCACTTACATCACTAACAGTTATTATTTTCTAGCCTATCCGTAGGAGTTTTCACTTTGCATTTGTAATTCATAAATCTCAAACTATATTGTAAATTTCAGGTGGGCAGAAGCCTTATCTTCACATCGATCATTTTTTCAATAGCACCTACCCAATGTTAAGTATATTAATGAGTATTTATTCCCACAGCTTTTAATCTTGACTAATGTTTCATCTATATTATGATTTGGGTCAGAAATAAATTTTATGATTCTGGAAGTATCTTTCAGTATTATAGATTTGCAGTATTATTAAAGGAACTGGGTGTAGTAATAGTCATTCAAATATGAACAACTTCATAGAAGAAAAGAAAATTTGACTTTTTTGTGGCACTGGAAATTGAACCCAGAGCCTCATACATGCTATCGACACTCTACCACTGACATACATCCTCAGCCTAAAAACACAAATTTATGAGTGCATACATGATTAAGTGGCAGCATGGTAAAATAAAATGTGATGAAAATAGGGTAGAGATAAACAAACAAAACAGAACAAACATGATACTATGATACTGAAAAGAAAAGCCAACAGCACAAAGTATAATAAATGGCAGAGTGTTAATATATTTCTCCAACAGCAGCAGAATCATTCTAATAGGAACATTTCACAGGTCAACTCATTGGATGTGTACCTACAGCGGACCGTAATTACAGCCATTTGCTGTATTTTACATAGATTAATGCCTATCCCTTAAAAATCTAGGATTAGCATTCCCAATTAGCAGATGAGAAAACTAAAGGAAAAAGAGAAGAACCAACTCAAGATTCGAAGGTTCTTTCCTAGTAAAGTAAGGATCTGGATCCACATGTGCAGCTCTGGGGTCTGTGTTTCCATACAAATCATCAGCTGGTCTATAGCAAGATTTCTGATATTTTTTTCTTAAAAGTTAGTCTTTATAATGTCTTTAAGGAAAGAAATATTGAGAAATCTTCAATTAAAACTAGAGATCATTTAAATGTAGTCTGTTTTTACATGCTAAAACCTATTTCTATATATTTTTTTAAAATTAATGACCTTGGAAATCACTGGTGGTAGATAAATATGATAATGAACTTAGGAAGTACCTGGGCCTAGTTCTTACTTAGGAAAAGTGAGTGAATCAAAACACATCCAACCAGCAAGCACACCACCAGAGGTTTTCCATTATCTCTACTGTAACTCAATTCTAAAAATGCTTCTTTAATAATTCACTTTGCAGCTGTATCAAAAGCAATATTACTTTTACTCTATGAAAACAGTATGTGAAAGTTGAGCTAAATTTTACTCATGTGTTTGAGTTAAGCTTTCCACCAAGTATATTGGAAGCTAATAATAAAATATGAAACATTTCAATTTCCAAAACATCTTTATTATGACTTTAATGAAGTATGAAATTATTCTCATTAGATTTACAACTCAAAATACTTAGAAAAAGCTAATATTACACTGTGGTATTAAATACCATTGACTTAAAAAGAAAAGGATTCTCTCTGCCTTATGCTAAGGTCTAACTGTATCCCTACCTGGTTGGCTGCCCACTGAAGGGTGAGAGGAGAATGTAGCCTGTTTTTGTCATTAAAGGATTCATGATGAAGGAAACTCCACCATTTTATGACTTCATAACCTCAACTGAGGTTTCAGGTGTTCACAATGGTTAGAGAAAAGAGAAATTATTTTTTAAAACACTAGTTCTTTAATGTCTCCACTCAGGAGAGCATTTCAAAGTACTCTGCGACCTCAGAGTACTTTGTCTAAAGCAGAGGAGAGCTATAGTCTTTGCGAGCACAAATGATGCCCCTTCCATCTTTTTATTTTTATCAAGTTTTTTTGAAGTAACTCATAAGCTGAGAAGGCCAGTAAATTTGAATATTCTCATTTTATTAAATTTACTATACAAACAAATGAGAAAAAGTCAGTAATTTTATTCTTCTTTTTGCACTGAAATGAAATACTTTGAGAGAAAACTCATTGTGCTAATATTTTCATGACTGTGCCAAAAAGCCTGAGGTAAGCACCTTAAAAATCTAAAACATTTATTGTGGCTCACAATTTGAAAGACTTTAGTACACAGTCATTCAGCCTCATTGCTACAGGACGTGTGTGGAAACTGTACATCACAGAGGCAAACATGTGCCGGAGCAGACCTGCTGAATTTATGGCCAAGAAGGAAGAAAAGAGGAAGAGGGTGAGATTGGATCCCACAATCCCCTTTGAAAGCATACCCTGAGTAACCTAAAATTTTCCATTAGGTCCCACCCTCTCCCAATTTTCTACCACTTCCCAATAGCACCAAAGTAGGAACCAAGCCTTCAAATTATGGGTTTTGGGGTACATTTCAGGTCTACACTAGAGCACTTCTGTGTCAATGTCAGAATATTTATCCAATTTCTGTTTATATGGGACTTTCTTCTATATGTAAAGAACAACTCAAAATAAATAAATCAGACATCTCCTTGCATACTGCTTACAAAACAGATCAGATAAAATGGCTACATAAATGACTCAAAGAGGATGCTGAATAGGTAAATATCTCTATAAAGGATCAAGAGAATTCCCATATATACTCAAAGGAGAGTTATCTTTAAATAACTACTTTAAATCTGTACACAGTTCTGGGTTACTATGAGTTTCAACATTTTTATTTTTAAGACAAAGAAAACAAGATATGAAGAGTCTTAAAATATTTGTCTGAAATCACTCACAGTTTATTGATTAATCAAAGAGTAGGACTTATTTACTGAAAATGAATGCAACAGGGAAACAGGAAATAAAGAAAAACATCAGAACTTTAAGGAACACTAAGTTAAGAAATGTTTGGGAATAGACTAATTATAATCAAATTTTTATTTCCAATGGGAAAGAAAAATTCCTTGCAATTCGGCTAGATGAATATTTTTATACTTTCAAAAAACAGGAAGAATTATTTTAAATACCCTGTACTTTTAAAAATCTATAATGAACTTGTTTTCCTGCAACCTATTATTGTCCCAGAAAGCTCTAGGCAAAATCTTTGAAAACTGGAATTGTTATTTGAATGATTAGCCTAGTACCTTTTCAAAAAGCCAGAGAGGAAGAGAAAATCTACTATTAAAACTACAGCAACCTTATTAATTGCTGCTCAAAATGCCAAATTTACATATGTTTAAATAAATCTAAATGGCAGAACTGACCGCTAAGCATTTTTAGACAAGTTTAGAAAAATTAATTATGTTCTTCATCTCTAAAAAAAGCTTAATATTCTAAGCCTTTGCCTTTTTGTCAAAGATAATAAATCTGATTAAGCTTATATAAATTGCACTGTACTAAACAGTATAATAACTGAAACCACATGGATCGTGGAGTTAGTCTTATTCGTCCTATCATTTCCAAATTCAAACCTAATGCTGAGTATACGTGCTTAGCTTAGAGACTTTTTCTAGTCTTTTAAAAGCTGCTATTCATAAAAAGGTCAGTAGGTTGTCTTTTAAAAATAAATCTGCAATTACTACAAACTGTCACTGGATCTGACCAAAATCATGATGAAAAACCAGAGGCTGAGATCTGCGTGCAAAAGCTCAAAGAGTTAGAATGAAACACTAGCTGAAAGAATTCAAAGGTGGGGGCCAAGACTTGTCCCAGTGCCTCAACTGAAACAACCTATTTGACTTTTGGTAGCCATAACCTTGGCCACCTGAGCATTTCTTAATCCACAGTGACTCTCAGCCATGAGCTCACTGTGTCTAAAATAGTAGAAAACCACCACGAAGCCATGGGTCTTAAGTTACCATCTGAATCTTCCTGGGGAAGTTTCTAGGACACCACTATTTATTCTCCACAGCAGTGGCTCACAACTCTATTGCATCCCTGCCCACCAAAGACACGCAACTCACAAAAAGAATGGAATCGCATCACCCGTGGTTTTTCACCGGAGGGAGGTGGAAGGGTACAAAATCACACGGAACATGGCGGGATGCCAGGTCGCCTCACACCCCAGTATTTCTTTCCGTTACTTTGGCCCTGCACTCACCAAAGGGAGACATGCTGCAAAGTTTTGGCGTGAACTTTCCCGAGGATTCAAGTTTGTGCTGCAAGCCTGCAAGTCTTCAAGACAGGGAAGGCGGCCTCCTGAAATAGCGCCTCCCTAACTGTGGGCTTCGCTCCGCTGTGTTTGCAAGCTGTGCAAAAATAATTATCAGGAACACACGCCAAATTCATGTCCATAGCTTTAAAAAGCAAATACTTAATCTTCACAATAGCCTCATTTAAAACAAAAGGTTACCACCCCGCAAAGGCAAAGCTGTTAAGTCTACCCAGTCTCAGAACAACCAAGTGGCAAAGGGTCAAATACAGGTATAGCCAGATCTATGTCTCACAAATCACATCTTAATGTCTGCTTCTCCTTTCTAACGTAAAGAGGGAAAAAGAGGGAGCCCTACTGTTGTGAGGCGGTGATCTGGAGGTAGCCCCAGCCTACTCCCAGATCCTTCCACATTTTAAAGCCTATTTTTTTTCTTGTAGTTACTCATAGCTCACTACAGGATAAAGTAAAACAACTGACCAGGCATTAAAAAAAAAACTCCACATTCCATTTGGAGACATTTATTTAATATTTATTTATTTATGTAGGACTAAAGATCAAACCTAGGGCCCTTATACTGAGTATATCTCTGATTCTCTCTCTCTCTCTCTCTCTCTCTCTCTCTCTCTCTCTCTCTCTCTCGCTCTCCTCTTTTTCTCTCTCTGAGACAGTCTTACTAAATTGCTAAGATGCTCAGGCTAGAATTGAACTTGCAATCCTCTTGCCTTAGGCTCCTAAGGTGCTGGGATCAGGGTATGTGCCACCACCACATCTGGCTTGAAGTACATTTTTGCAAGCTTTTTCACCACTACTTCCTGGCTGATTGCTCCTTCTAATTCTGCCAAACTGACCCACCCACTTTCCCCCTACCAAGCCCTAACATAATCAACCCACTCCATACTAGCATCTCCTTGGTCAGAATTTTCCAAAACTATTCCATGTGATCCATTCACTTGGCATCTATTTTAAGATACCCCAAGTATATCTGACAACAATGTGTTGTTTCTATATACTGGCGGCAAAAATGTAGGCTGTCATATGGAGGGAGCAGTTGAAAGATTTTTCTGCACTAAAGCCCTCATACTATTAAAAAAGGAAAGTGAACCCATGATCACACAGTGGATGGACAGATCATATATAAGTCATGTCCATTCAAACTTACTATTTTTGACTATTCTAGATAAAGGAGCTATCTACATTAGTTATTAGCTCTGCATTAATTATGTCACTACTCAAAAACTGGCAGTGAGATAATTCATTTTTAAAAAGCCAGGCTTGGAACCCAACTACACTGACTCCTTCTTGGAACTCAAATTCTTTTAATCAGATGAGTATGCCCATTGCCACCAGCCGAACACATGCACAAAGCAGACATTTCACTGATTTTTTTAAATTATTGTTTGCTTATTTACTGCAAGCATTTATCATCCAAATCAAACAATTAATGTAGAAAAGATTAATCAGGTTGCAATGCCTTGTAATAAAAATTCTTCCCTGAGTCCTTCATTTTCTCTTATGTTTCATATCCAAGTGCTTTTCATTTTAATCTCCAAAATTTATCTGCTTTTCATCCTCCCCTTGTCCATACTCCCAGCCCAGACCATTATCAATTCTTACATGAACTACTGCAAAAAAAAAAAAAAAAAAATCCCAAACGACCTCACTTCCCTCAACTTGTTCAATCATGTCCCTGTACAAACACATCACCCATCCAACTTACAACATGTTCGGGTTTTCCATTTCACTTAGGATAAGATTCCAACCCACTGCCATAAAGCAAAACCTGTCTGCACACTCTCTCACAATTACTCTCTGTTCATCTGCTGTTTGGTCTTCTTCTGGACCTCTGACACGCTGGGCTTACCCCAGAGCCTTGCATGCACTAGTCTCCTACCTGGAAATGTTACCTCACACAGTCCTCTCCCTGTCTTTCTAGGTTTTTGTATCAACTAAAATGGCACACCTTAGGGAAGCCCACCCTCAAGTCAGCCTCCTTCCACTGTCTTCCCCAACATTCCAACTCAGTCTCTTTCTTTCTTGCATTCATTCCATCAGCTTATAAGTGAGGACAAAAATCACGCCTTTCTCATTGTAGTATCCTCTTGCCTGGCATCAGACCTGGCCTGGGAATACGAATTACATTTCTGCTGAAGTAATAAGTGATCTCAATGTGTGTGTGTGTGTGTGTGTGTGTGTGTGTGTGTGTGTGTGTGTACACGCACGCATGTAATTTCACTGAAAATTCTATCACAAATCAATATTTTACCACAAAAATACAACTTTTTTATATATGTGTATAAGTCACAGTGACCTTTTTCCTTTTTTAACAGAGAAATATGGTTGAGATAATAAATCTGGATTTCAACAGGGATCTAACTACTTTTCTGGAAGAAAAATGCCTTAACTATGAGTCACAGTGTTCCCAAGTTTCTGAAGCACCCTGGAGATTCTGATGAAGTAACTAGAAGATGGTGCTAGGAATTTGTCCTATAAGATGTACTCCCAGATGATTCTATCATCAAAGAAGTTTTAAGTAGATTGAGCCGGGTCATTTATTCCCAATCCTGGCTGCACATTAGAATTGCCTGAAGAGCTTTTCAAAGACTAGTGCCTGGATCCCATCCCAGAGATTCTGACTTAATTTTTCTGGGTTGGGTGCTGAGCATCACAATTTCTAAAACTTCTCCAATTGATTCTAATGTGTAGCAAAGGTGAAAGTCACTGTGCCACGTAACAGCCTAAGATAGATTTGTAATAGATTGAACAACCATACCAAAGAGCATACCCATTAACAGATGGGTACCGACTTGGAAGGAAGACCCTTCTAATGGTAACTATAGGCCTTGACCTTGGGCCTTTCCTCATTAAGATTCACCAGTGACACAGATGTAAGTAAACAGGCATGCTAAACAGTTTTTCTATTGAATAAATTATAAAGAATAATACATAGTTTGAGTCATAGAAGTAAAAGCTAAAATATTCACCAGGGTGGAGCCACAGGACAAGAGCTGCTACAGACAAATAAATGCATAAAATAAGGATAAGGGTGACACTTTCCAGCACACAATAATTTGAAAAGACTGAAATCGTTTGTCTGGTATTGAGCACTTACAGATATCTTTAGTATTACTGGTTACCAAGAATATCATTTTCTATTAATGGTAATATAATATTTAGCATGAATATTTTCATACAATGCTTATTTGTCAACATAACATTTAGTATAAGTATCAATATATTTAACACACTGTTCTGTATTGAAAGTTTGGACATCACAGATAAAGACAAGTGTGATAGATGAACCACATATTGCAGACAGCAAAGCAGGTGGCCTACAGAAAAAGAAATAGGAATGACTTGAAGTCAAGCAAAGACTTGACTTCATCTTACAACTATTTGAAAGATTCTGGCCTGGAACGCAAATGATATCTGTTCTAAAGACACGAAGGTTAGAACTAAAAATACCCCACACAAATGATAGCAGACACATTAGGCTCAACATGTACAAGAACTTGCTAATAGAAAAGTCAACAGGTAACATGAGTCATCTTTGGAAGCCAAGTATTCCCATCACTGAGAGAGTTTCCCAGGGGAAAATGGGAAGTCAAGGATGGACCTAACTTCCTGGCTGATTCTTCCTTCTGGATCCATTTGTTGTTACAGTTGCAAAAGCATATAGTTCCTGAGAAAAAAAAGCATCTACTGCTGTCCTGGACTGACAAGTTGGATAAGACAGATCTTACCAAGCAGGAAATTTTTCCTAAGCAGTAAGCCTCCCATTTGTTTATTTTTTCCTTTTGTCGTATTAATTCATTTTTTTCTGTTTCAAGCCTAATATTACCCTTGTCCTGTGTCTCATCTAGTTTCAATAGCCTCAAAAAGAAGAGACTCATAAGTCAGCTTTTGATTTCTAACAAAACTCTGTAACTTAGAAACGATAGTCGTGGAATTTACACTTTTTTGTCTAACTGCTTCTTCTGAAATGGTCTCCATCTTTTCCTTACCTAGTTCTTTTCGAAAAATTAAAATAATACAAAAAATCTAAGTCCTGATGACATTGTAATCCCACATTTATTCCTATTTCTGTCAAAATTCTGCTTAAATTTCAGCCTTCCCATCTTCAATTTGCTGCCTCTCCTTTCCTGATGTGGAGAGATTATTCTGTCATCTTAGAAAGTGTTTCCATTTCCAAAAGAGCTTACCTCCTCTATTCTACCGGCATTCCTGGGTGACAATGATCCAGTCTGCAAAAACAAGCAGGGCTAGATATCATCTACCCAGATCAATACAGTAAGGTCTATACAAAGTTCATTTTTATACAATGAGACATTTATCATGAGCCTGCTTTCCCATTTACACTCTGACCTTGAAACATGTTTTTTAAAAAATCTAGAGCTCTGGGCCTATTACACATTTTAAAACTGCCAGTCATTTATTTACTACAAAAATACATACACACACATGATCAGAATTATGACGGACAGCACATGGAGCTCTTAGGGCAAAAGAAAGACTAAAGAAGATCCAAAATGTCAGGGGCATTTTGGGGGAGTAACCACCCTGTTGCATTTAAACCCTAGGTGTCCCACAAAGACTCAGGTATTGAGGGGTTGATGCCCCCAGAAGCAGAGATAGTAGGTAGACAGGCTAAGGGCATCACAGAGGTACTATGAATTAATCCAAAGATGAATACACAGCTGAATGAAATAGCATGAAGCCCAGATAGAGGAAGTAGGTCACTTGAGGGCATACTTCTGATATATGGATCTTATCTCTAGCCCCTTCTCTGTTCCTTTATTTCTCCTCTCTTTCCTTCTCTTTTTTCTTTCTCTCCTCCCCTTCTTCCTTTTCCTCTCTCTTCTTTCTGTCTCTCTCCCCTTCTTGGCCATCATGAGATAAGCACCTTTCCTCTGCCATAACCTTTTACCATGACTTTTCTACCTCACCATGGGCCAAAAGCAAAGAAATCACATGATCATAAACTAAACTGTAAGCCATAATCAGTCTTTTCTCCTTAATGCTGATCACTATGATTTGGATGAGAAATATCCCCCAAAGTCTCACGATTTGGAAGGTGATTAGAACATGGAGGTTTACTGTGTTAAGTCGACAGATTCATTGATCTCCTGTGCTGTGAAGAGGCGGGACCTGGTTGGAAGGGGCAGATCACTGGGATGGGACCTGGAAGAGTACAGCTCCCTCCACAGTTCTGCCCTTCCTTTTTCTTTCTGCTTCCTGTCTTACCATGCATGACCAGCTAGGTCCTGTGCTATGCCCTTTCACCATCATAAGTCACCCATGGACCGAGACCAAGACCTTCTGAAACTGAGCTAAATCTAAATTATGATCAAAGTTCAAACCTTAGAAAAATCTTCCCTTTCTTTCATTGCCACTCCCTAATGCAATTATTTTTAATGATATTTATCCTTTTTTCAAGCTATGCACTCACTTGTCAACATTTTTATTTTGTCTCCTACTATAATCTAAGCTCCAGAAAGCCTGATTTTTTTGTCTTGCTCACCAGTATCTCTCCAACCATATGTACAGTAGTTACTTAATAAATACTTATTATTATTGAATGTATTTAAATTGCTAATTTAAAAATTTATTGTTATTGTTAAGAATAAGGCTACAGTGTGGAAGATGCTGAAATACAGCTAAACAAAAATTATGGAATATATACACAATGGGCAACTATGCTTCTAAAATGACTGATAGATTTGAAGCTTTTGTAGCTAAACGGTCACAACTGAGGACCATTGTGCTTAGTGAAGTGAGCCAAGTACAAAATGTTGTATGGTTTATCTAATATAAGAAATCCAGACTGCAGGCATTTATAGAACCAAATGGATGTGATAAGTGGGGCTTGTTGGGGATGAGGGCACAGGAGGGCCAAAAACGGCAAGGGCAAGGGATTATAATGCTGACACAATATACATGTGTACAGAATACCCAAGCTTATTTTTACCATTATCCACATGTATATATGGGGGGAAATGAGTATGAAAATGCATTCAACAAGTATAATGAAGACATTCAGTGTGGAAACACAGGAGCCATTTCGCCCGGACTGACCGCTGCTCTGTCAACATTCTCTAGCAAGTGGCTCCACATATCTGCCAATTCTCCACTATGGCATTACCCAACTGAAGCAATTTAAGAGCAATTTCTACAAGCCTTACCTCTCTTTATTCTTTCCTGCCTGATAGAAAGATGATCGATAAGAAAACATATGCCTTCTAATTTTGTTTTTTATTCACCTATATTTTACGTAACTTTAATCAGTTACCCTCCTCTGTCCAGGCCTTCCCTCATAAAACAAAGAATCCCTGAGGTTCAGAGTATACAACTGCATACTGGCCAGTCTCCTCCTCTCTGGGGCACACTGTCGCCCAGGATCCCGGACCTCATTGTACCAAAAAACTGAAGTCTGCATTAGTGTTCACACTCATCCTTGTAAGTGCAAATGGAGCCAGTGCAGATGTCCTCGGACCTCAGAGGCAGCTATTTGCTTGGGGAAGACTAGGACATAATTGTCTAGGGCGTTCATACATTTACAGGACAGGCTGTTTATGGAGTAGGAGCTGCAACTGCAAGGAGAAGGCGATCAGTCATCCTTCTGCCCCCCACTCCCCACCCCACAGACCTTGTCCTTGTCTCTGGGGCCAATCTAGAAATTAACATCCTTTTCCTGGTGGGAGAGCAAATTTTCCTTTCTTCTTCTTGCGTCATGGTACATTTAACTCCAGTATCAGGCTTTCTTAGAGGCATTACTATACTTTCAATTCCATTACATTGTCTTTCTTCTCCCCATTAGTGCCCCCTTTTTCCTCCCACACTCCCTTCTGAATGTCTCCATACCGCTCTCCCCCTTACCCATATTTCCTCCATCCTGTTTTGCCATTGAAAAAGATTTTTCAGATTTTTTTTCTGTAAAATCTTCGGAAGCTCGCAATGCTTCCTGAATAGACTTCCAGCCTCCTCCACGCACATGGGAGTCTGTATTCTACTGCTGCAGCACAGGCTTGTCAATCACAGTGTAAAGCCACACCCTTCCACGCCTCGGCTCCCTTGTACACGGACTCTGCTTAATTTTCCTCAGCCCCTTCAGCTGCTTGCACTCACACATTGTCCCTAATCTAATCCAAGGGCCACCACAGAATTTTCATCTCAGGGAGACAGTTCTCCTTTAGGTTCCTGTCGCGCTGGAGCACCTCTCTGTTACGCTCTCAGCTTTACTCTTACAAACAAAATCCCTTGGAAGCAGGAACCAATTATTTTACTATGTATTACTGAAGTCAAACACATGATCATTTAATATATATGTTGAATATATATAATTGTGAATCACCATAAACAGCTACATGTAAGACTCTCAGGCCGAAAACCTTCCATAATCATTTTGAAAACAGAAAATAGCTTTCTACTTTTGGTTTGTGGGGATGGTGCTTATTCTTCTTAGCATAATATAAAATAAAGACCCTGAAGGTAAGGATATACTATTTACATAAGTGAAATACTATTGGTAAACAAACACTGTGAAAAATGTTCATCCATGTTAGTAATCAAGAAACGCAAATTAAACCAATGTTCAGAAACATTTGTACATTAGACTAGCCAAAAATATTTAATGACAAAACCTAAAGATGATTAAAGTGAAATTGTTACATCTTTAACTATTTCTGGCATTCCAAATTAGTAAACTCATTTTGGAAAACAATTTGGGAGTATTTATTTAGAAACCACGAAGATATTCATACCTTTCGACCCATAATTGGACTCTTGAGATTTTAGCCTACTCAACATGAGGATTTTTTAATATTACAAAATGGTACAAAGTACTCAATAGTATATTACAACAGCAAAATCTTGAAAATAGTCTAGTTATCTAGTTATTTATATGTATATAAATATAAACTGGAATAAGATATTTGCAATAATATCTTATTAATAGTAAGACACATAATAACAAATAAAGAATACATACCAAAACAGGTTTATAAAAAACTCTATAAATTAATAAGAAAAAGACTACAAACTGACATAAAAATATTTGAACACGTATGTAATGAGACTTTAGAGAAAATGAGATAAATGTTTTATAGACATTTAAACACAATCTATTTCATTATTTTTTTGGGAAAAATGTTAATTTGAACCAAAATAGGATGTCATTTACATTTGCCATACTGATAGAAATAAAAAATGCCAACGAAGTCTTGATTGCCTATGAATTATGACCCCAAAAAAATTCAATATAGGCAACCTAGAGAATTTGGAATATAACAACAAAAGGTCTATAGTAGCACTTTTTTTCTAAAAGCAAAGTATTAAGAATAGCTCAAGTATCCATCAAAACCAGAAGACCTGTAAGTTATTGTATATTTCACTATACATCAATTGAAATAATTTATAAACTGCATTGTGGTATACTGTACACTATAACATAAAAGAATCTAAGATGGAAATGTTTAGTGGATAAACCAAGTCACAGAAAAGTACATGAAATATCATTCCATTTGTAATTTTTAAATATGCAACTAAGTTTATTTGTTAATTATTGCTAACTCCTTGGTTAGGGATACACTCTTCTGGGAAACTACAATTGAAAACGAGATAAAGAAACAAAAAGAATCAGAATCAATCTTTCTGTGCAGGGTATAGGAAAGAGACTGGAAAAGGACACAGGACCTTAAAAGTAAACAGCATTTTCTGTTTAGTAGCTAATCAAACTTAAGAAATCCTGCATGAGATTTTAATAAAATTACTTTGTAATAAAGAAACAGATCATAAGAGCAAAAATAACATATGACATCTACATCAACTAAGGACATGCAGTCATAGAGAGGGTAAGTCAGGTTTTTAATTTGCTTAGAAAAATTAAAATTTTAGTATGATTACATGTAATTTCATGTAAAAGAAAAAGGACAAACCTCCCATTTTAGATAAAAAATAGGTAGATTTGGCCAATTGGATGGAATTTAAGTATACTTTACTTGTGAGGGTTTTTCCCCCCTGCATTTCCTTTTTTTTCTCTTTCTCTTGAAAGTCCCATTACTTCAATATCATTCAGTGTCTCTAAGGTCATTCATTGACTGGAGGACACAAAAGAGGGGGAAAAAAGAGAGGAAAAACTCTTGGCTTTGAATTTCAAAATAGGCTATGGGAGCCCCTCGCAGAGGAAAGGGTTTGAAATCCATAGCTATTGATTTGAGAGACTGTACTTTTGGAACTCACTGAAGCAAGCTGGGCTTAAAATTTATGCAACTGATAATAGATGATAACAATAGTAGATGAAAAGACCGAATATAGTTGAAAGAACCCAAATTTTCCTTGCATCCCCCAAAGAGGGACAAAATAGGGCAGGTGGAGCCTTTCAATTAGGACTAGGAAAACATAAAGTGATCTTCATGCCCATGCGCGTGGCCAGAGCAGACTCTGGCATACCAGCAGATGCAAGCAGAGACCTACAATTAGAGACACAATGAATGAGTTGCACCTCAGCAGGGGCCAGAGGATGCTCTCTGGCCATGTGCCCCTTCCCACCATTGCCCAAAACACAGAGTGACACCACCTGCAAGGATGTTGTAGGGAGGAGAAGGGGTCAAAGTGAATTAACTGAGCAATCATTTGAAAAAGCTGAATCTGCTTAAAAAATGGCACCATAGGCTTAAACAAAGGAGCCCTTAGAATAATAAGGACTTAGAAATAAAGTCAGTGATCCATGTATGTTTGTTACATAGTGTGGAAAATATCATAATCATTACATCTGTGCTTTTAATTCTGTCTTTAAATGTGTGGATTTATATAAAAGCATTTTGAAAGACAATGCATTGTATTTATTATATATGTTTCTGTATATGAGTCAAAATATTGTATGATGAGTTTTGACAACACTATTATAAATCTGATCCCCCTTTTGAAAAAAAAATGAGGTAGGTGTTTCGTTCTCACCCTTTCCTTCCTGCCAACGTTGTCTATTCAGAACCTGTACCACTTTGGGGAGGGAGATATGTAGATATTATTCTTTTAATGAAAGAAAAGCATTAGAAGAATATCAAAAACATTTCAGCAGGAGACTCAAATCACCCATATTTCCACCAGCTAGAGAAAAATACAACCAACACTGTTGCAATCACTTTCAGGAGGAGTAAGGTGCCTGTTGCTGTTGTTGTTATCGTTGTTGTTGTTGTTGTTGTTGTTGTTGTTTATAGTTTGTAGAAACTAACTTCCAAAGATAACAATCTGCTAGAGACTGTGGTTAGAGAAGCCTTGATCAGTACTTATGACCACGATCCATATCTATGTTCTCAAATTATTTTATTTTCTAAGTTACATTATCTGACAAATTTCTTAAACTGACCTCTCTCCAAATCATTTTATTACAGAATATTTGAAAGAGTATATCTAAAGAATCCTACAATGAATTCCTACAACTCGCTTCAATAAGTATAAACTCAGGGCCAAATACATTCTACCCATATCCTTGCTACAGTCTACTTCCTCTCACCGAAAAAAAAAAAGTGTTGAATTTCTAACCTCCACAGTGATGTTGAACATCATCTCATGTATTTGCTGGCCATTCAAAATTATGCATCTGGGAACTACCTGTTCATTTCAATTGACCGTTTTTTAATTGGGTATTTGATTTTGAGGGGTCTATTTTTCTTCAGTTTCTTTTATATTTCAGTTATTAGCTTCTTATCTGAGATATAGGTGAGGATTTTTTCCCCATTCTGTTGGTTTTCTCTTCACTCCATTGACAGTTTCCTTTGCAGTGCAAAAACTTTTTAATTCAATATAATTTCATTTGTTGATTCTAGGGGCTATTTCTTTTGCATTTGATGCCTTATTATGAAAGTTTTCATGCTATTTCTTTTAGATTTTTGCTTATTTTGTCTTCCAGAAGTTTCAATATTTAGTTTTAATATCTAGGTCTTTGATCCACTTTGATTTGATTTTGGTGCATGGTGACAGGAGTATATCTAGATTCATTCTTCTGCATGCGGATAACCAATTCTCCCAGCACCATTTGTGGAAGAAGCTATTCTTTTTTCACTGTATGGTTTTGGCTACATTATCAAAGATCAGGCAGTTGAGGGTACTTGAGTTTGTTTCTGCACCCTCAGTTCTGTCCCACTGTTTCAACCTGTCTTTTTGGTGATGATAGTAGCTGGTGAGGGCCTTTAGTAGGTGATGAGATTATATAACTGAAGATTTCATGTATGAAATAAGTGCAGTTACACAAGAGGCCCCAGAAAGGCCTGTCCTTTTTATCCTGTAAGGACACAAAAAAAAGGCACCATCTAGGAAACAGAAATACACCCTTACTAGATACAGAATTTGCTGGTCTTTGTTCGACTTCTCAGCCTCCAACACAATAAAAAAATAAACTTCTGTTGTTTATAAGCCACCCAGTCTGTAGCATTTTCTCTCAGATGAACTAAGACAATCCTAGACCATTCCTTTTCCTATTTCATTACTTTGAAACACCACAGGCTCTATATCATTCCAGGCTACTAACATTTTGACAAATAGAATTCTGTCATTACAGATAAAATACTTAATTTTATTACTCTCCTATCATTGTAGTTTTATATTAAGGTAATTGTCTTTAAGATTAAAATTTAAAAAGATGAGCAAGGAGGCAACCAAAAGCTTGAAATGAGAATGGGAACTTATAGTAGCCATGAGAAGAAATTAGAGAACGTTTAAAAAGTCAAAATATTTAAACATAGCAAACATAAGGCAAAAGCATATGATTACAGTTGAAGTACAATTTAGTGAGTGAAAAATCAGGCAAAAAACTCGTAAGACGGTAGGAAAAAGAATTGAAATGTAAGAATAAAAGATGAACTGTTGAGTATAAAACTGGAGTAGTCTTCTAGAATATAGAAATTCCAGAGGTAGAAAAAAAATTTTGTATTCAACAACTATGCCATGTTTAGCCAATGACAGTCACTTCTCTAAGAACCTTCTATTCTCAAATTTCTTAATACTTCTGAGAATTCCAAGAAGAAGGTAACATCATTCCTATTTTACAAGTAAAGAAATTGAGAGAGGAATTAATTCACACTTAATAAGCTAAAACTAGTGCAGTATTCTAATTTCAATTTTGCTAAGGGTACACTCTGTGATATTGTTCCTCTAGGACAGAAATAGTTCTAACCTAACCATGAATTATTCCCCAGTGATCATTTCAGTAAGCACGGAAAAAGCATTTGGAAAGCTCAATAAATTTTCATGACAAAAACAGCAAAAATAAACCCAGAATTTTCTGAATTTGATAATGTATATTTACAAAAACCACACAACTCAGTATTGTACTTGATGAAAAACTGAAAGTTTTCTTTCCTAAGATCAGCAAGAAGACTAAGATGGAAGGAAACAGACTCTGAGGCAAGTTTAAACTTTCCCCAGTTAATTTAAATGTTAGCAAGTCTTTATTACACTGAAGTACATTCCTTATACACTTGTCAAGGGTTTATGATGAAGAGATGCTAAATTTTATCATATGATTTCTTTGTGCCTATTGAGATCACCACATTGCTTACATCCTTTATTCTGTTGATATGACATATCTGATGCATTAATTTCTGCAACACTGAATACCTGGGATAAATCTACTTGATCACAGTAAGTGATCTTTTTGATGTAAAGTTGGATTCTGTTTATTTATGTGTATTGGAGAATTAGTGTGCGTATGTTCATCAAAGTGATGGTGATTTGGGGAGTCTTGCTATTATTTCCAGTTTTCTTATCAGGATGATATCATAGGCTGAAATGGAAAGAGTTGCTCCCATTCAGTGTTCTGAAATAACTTGAGGTAAATTGGTGATGGGTCTGTAAAAGCTTGGTATAATTTAGCAGTAATGACTTGGGCATTTCTTTGTTGGGAGACTTGTACTTACTGACTCAGCCTCATTGCTCTTAATCATTACTGGTCTATTTAAGTTTTCTATTGTCTTCATAGCACAGCTCTGAAAGTTCATCTATATTAGGGAATGTTTTCCATTGCTTCTAGACTTTCCTTTCTGGCATATAGTGGCTCACAAAAAAATCCAGAAATAAATTAACAAACTATAGCTAACTGGTTTTAACTAAGTTGCCAAGAAACTGCATTGTTAAAAGACAGGTTTTCTTTTTCAACAAAACTGTATATTCACATGCAGAAGAGTGAAATTATATTGCTATATCTCACCTGTTTCACAAATCAGCTCGAAATGGATTAAAGAAATAAACATTAAACATGAGCTACTAGAAAAAGAACACAGAAGATGCATTTCAAAAAGTAAGTAAAATCAAGGATTTTGGGGTAAGATGCCAAAAGTACAAGCAACGAACACAAAAATAAAAGTAATGATTATGTCAAACAAAGATTTTTGCATAGCAAGAAAACAATTGACAGAGCAAAAATCTGACAAGCTGAAGAATGAGAGAAAACACTTGAAAATTCTTCAACTGACAAAGAATAAATATCTAGAATACATGAGAAACTCAAAAAACTCAATCACCCAAAAATACAATTTTAAAATGGTAAATGGTCTGAGTAGATGTTTTTAAATGAAGGTAGCCAAAAAATATATCTTATATACTCAAAAATATCAGAAAAATACAAGTCAAAAACCATAATACTTCATCCATCCTAATCAGAATTTTTATTTCCTAAAAAAGACAAAAAATAATAACCACTAGCAAGGATATAGGGGGAAAAGGAAATTTTTATGCACTCCGTTGGTGGAAATCTAAATTAACTCAGACATTATGGAGAACATTATGGAAGTTCCTCAAAAACTAAAAATAGAACAACCATATGATACAATCATCCCACTTCTAGTCATATATCCAAGGGGAAAAAATCAGTGTAGCAAAATACTCGCAGGTTTGTGTTTACTGTAGCACTAATTGCAACAGCCAAGATAGGAAATCAGTCGAAGTATTCAGTAATAGATGAATGGTGTCTTAGTTACTCATTTGTTGCTTGGACAGAACATCCCACATCAACAACTTAAAGGAGAAAAAAATTTATTTAGCTCACAGTTTCAGAAGATCTCACATAGTCCATTCATGGGTGGCCAGCAGTAGTGGAAACACACGGCAAAGGTCTAGTCAGAATAAAGCTCTTCTTCACAGCGTGGCACACAGAAAGCCACGTGAGGGAGAAGTGAGCTGATGTCTGGAGACTAAGGTAAAGCCAGAGCTTTCCCAGAAAAAGCTGTGGCACTGTTTCTTCTTCCTTCTTTTCATTTAGCTCAAGCTGCCAACTGGGCCACCCACACCCAGGGTGGGTGTTCTTCCCTCATTTTCCTCCCCACAGGCAAATCACACACACCTGAGAGCTTGTCCCTGCCGCAAGTCAAGCCCCAAGCATCCACCTCTTCCAGCCAGGCCCTACCTCCCAAGTACACATGGTTTCATAGGTGTCCCACTACATGCAGATACTTGAGTCTGTTGGGGGCCAGGAGCAAAATGTTACAGTTTGGGTCTGAAATATCACCCAACCGACTCATGTGTTTGGATGTGGTAGGATACCTATGAAACCTTGTACTGTCGGGATGTGAGGCCTAGCTGGAAGAGATAGATGCTTAGGGCTCGACCTGAAGGGATTATGTCAGTTTCTTTAAATTACAGAACACCCAGGGCAGAACTTCCAGGTGTGTATAATTGACTTGTGAGCCAGAAATGAGAGAACACCCACCCTGCATGTGGGTGGACCAAATTGCAGCTTGAACTAAATAAAAGGAAGAAAGAAGAAACATTATTATGGATTTTCCAAGGAAAGTTCTGCCCTTCCCTTAGTCTCAAGACATCAACTGGTTCCACCCTCATTTTGCTTTCTAGCTACATTTGGCCACGTCATGAAGAGCTTTACTCTGACGAGACACCACCCACCCACCCCTTCCCCGCCCGTGTGCTTTCACCCTTGTTGGCCACCCATGAATGGACCATGTGAGAACTTCTGAAACTGAGCTAAAATAAATCTTTCCTCCCTTAAGTTGTGGATGTTGAGTATTCTGTCCCAGCAATGAGTAAGTAACTAAGACAAATGGATAAAGAATATATGTTACATAAAAACTATGTAATATTATTTTACTGTAAAAAGAAAAGTAAAATCCTATCATTTGTCACAAAATGGGTGAATTGGAGGGCATTGTGTTAAGCGAAATAAGCTGGGCACAGAAATTCAAATGTGTATATGTTCATTTACATGTAGATTCTGAAAGAGTTGAACTTTAAAAAGAAGAGTATAATATGACTGCTCAAGGTGAAAAACAGTAGGTGCAAGGGAGAGTGGAGGAAGGTTAGATGACAATACCAAAATATAATTAGATAGAAGGAAAATTTGTGGAAGTACTAATTATCCTGACTTAATTACCACATACACATTGCATTTAAGTATTCACTTGTTACACTGTAACCCATAAATGCAAAAATTAATTTGGATAATCAACTATATTTATAATAGTTTCAAAAACAATGAAACTGGTATAAACTTAAGACAATGCAAAAGTTGTACATTGTACACTGCAAAATATCATTAAAAATATATTAAAGTAAAATTAAAGAGCTTAATAAAGACATTACATGTTCATGGATCAGAAGATTTAATATTGTCAGAAGGCAATATTCGTCAAAGTGATCTACAGATTCAATGAAACTATTAATCAAAATTTCAAGTGCTTTTTTCTATTGGAATTAATACACTAATCTGAAAACCTGTGTAGAAATTCAAGGATCCCACAATAACAAAAAGGATCTCGAAAAAGGACACAGTCATGGGAATCACATGCCCTCATTGCAAAACTTACCATGCAGCTACAGAAATCAATGCAATGTCGGTTAGGGACACAGTTAAGTCGTTAGAGCTCTTGCCTGGCAAATGCAAGACCCTAAGTTCAATTCCCCATCACCGCACAAAAATAATTGTGCTGTGGTGGCACATACCTATAATCCCAGCACTCAAGAGGCTGAAGCAGGAGGGTTTCTGTGAGTTCTAGGCCTGCCTAGGCAACATAGTGAGTTCATGATCAGTCTGGACTAGACAGCAAGACCCTGTCTAGAGGAAGAAGAAGAAGAAGAAAAAGAAGAAGGAGGAGGAGGAGGAGGAGAAAGTTGAGAAAAAAGAAATCAATGCAATTTAGAGTAGAGCAAATTAAGAGTACAAAAGTAAAACCTGATATTTATAGTCAGTTTATTCCAGTAAGGGTACTGTGACTGTTGGAGAGACTATGTCAATTTAAGGCAATTAGAAACCACATCTGGATTAGGCAATCAGGAACCAGCCCAAATTAGGCAGTTAGAAACCAGCCAGGATTAGTGTGTGAGTGATGTGGGGCCAGCAAATGACGGAAGAACACCCACCTGGATGTGGGAAGCCCAAATGGGAACTTGAACTGTATAAAAGGAAGAAAGAAAAAAATAGTTACAGCTTTTCCCTCTGGGGAGAGATAGACTTGATGGGATGATTGTGATGTCATGAGGAGCTGCCTCCACCTCTGCCTCTACCATGTACTTCCACTGCTGCCAGCTGCCCCTGAGTGGATTGTGACTTTCTGAAACTCTGGGCTAAAACAAACCTTTCCACCTGTAAATATGTGGAATTCCGGAACTGAGTCACAGCAACGAAAAAGTAACTAAGACAAGTACCCAATGCAATTCCTATTTTTTTTTCAATAAGTGATGCTGGACCAGCTGAATATCTGGGTGCAAAAAAAAAAGAAAGAAAGAAAGAAAAGAAAAGATAAATTAGAAAAGAAGTTGAAAATCCAACCACACATCATACACAGAAGCTAACTTGAAATGTCATGAACCTAAATGTAAGACATAAAACCACAGAATTTTAGAAAAAAAATACAAGTAAATTTGTGACCTCAAATTAAGAATGAAATTCTCAAATATGAACCTAAAGGCACAAGTGGCTAAAAAAGGTAAGTTGAGCTCTGTAAAAATTTATAAATTTCTGTGCTTTAAAAGATACCACCAAGAAAAAGAGAAAGCCGACACAGTATAGCAGAAAATACATTCAAATCATTTATCTGATAAAAGACATGTATCTAGAAATTATCAAGAACTGCTATGACTCCACAATCAAAAAGATAAAAAGCCTTATTAATAGTGGAAAGAAAAATGGGCATTTTTTTCAAAGATATAAAAACGGCCAATGGGCACATGAAAAGATCTTCTATGTCATTGATCATTAGGAAAGTACAACTCAAAAAAAAAAAATAATAACTTGACACAACTTCACACCATTAAGATGGCTGAAATAACCAAGGCAAGCAATAGTAAGAGACAATGGAAAAACTGGACCGTTGAGTCACTGCTGATCAGACTGCAATCTGGTGAAGCTGCTGTGGAAACCACTTGGCAACTTTCACAATACTAAAGGTAAAGTTATTATATACACCAGCTATTCCACACCTGGATACATATCCCAGATAAATGAGAACATATGTCAATGCAAAAATTTGTACATGGATATTTACATCAGAATTATTCACCATACCCCAAAAGTAGAGAAAAAAATCAACTGCTGGATTGGTAAAATGTAGTGTAAACATATAATGGGATATTTTTGGATCAAAAAACAATAAGCTATATTGTACACTGTATTATAAAAGAGACTTAAAAACAGGCTGAGGTTTCAGAAAGGACTACATATTATGCTGCTATTAGTATGAAATATCCAGAACAAGCGAATCCATGGGAATTGGAAGTAAATTATGTTGACAGGGGATGAAGATGAAGAAAGGAAAATTTGAAAGTGATTGACAATGGGTACGGGTTCCCTGTGACATGGTGAAAATGTTCTACAATTTGAGTAGTAATGATGGCTGTGCAACTCCATGAACATACCAAAAAACATCAAATTATACATGTTTAAAATGTGTGTTTTATACTATATAAGTTAAAAGTCAATAGAAGTGTTACATTTTTAAAAGATTGCTAAAAGCAATATTGAGGCTCCAAGACTAAAAATAACTCAAATGTCCACCGGAAGTAAAAGAGCTATATGGGATATTATATTGCAATAAGAAAAAGCAAAAGCTCCTCATGCATCATGAGTGACTGTCATACAAGATACCATGACACATTACACATAGTGTGGTGTTAGAAGTTAGCATAGAGTTGGGGTCGTGTCTCAGCAGTTAGAGAGTTTGCCTAGCACATCCAAGCTTGAGTTCCATTCCTCAGTATCATGTAAGCTGGGCATTCTGTCGCACATATCTGTAATCCCAGTCTTCAGGAGGCAGAGGCAGGAGGACTGCCATAGGTTTGAGGCCAACCGGGGCTCTATCATGAGTTCAGAACCAGCCTGGACTACAGGCATTAGAATAGTGGCTTGTGACCGGGCAGAGCAAGAGTAGGGCTTCCAGAGACCTAGCCGTATTTTATTTCTTTATTTCTCTCGGTGCTGATTACAGAAATACATTTTCTTTGTGAAAACAAAAGCTTCAAGCTGAGCATATGTGACTCATGCACTTTCATAAGTATATTACATTTCAATAACAAAAAATTAAATTTCTCTTCTGCACTATTTTCTAAAGTAACCAACCAGAAAAATATAACAAAAAGAAATTAGGTGCCAGTATAATTATTTAATTTTGTGTGATTATTTGCTTATTCTCTAACTTAGTGGTTCTTAACTGGGACAAATTTACTATTCTGAGGACACTTAACATCTGGAGACATTTCTGATTGTCATAACTGGGGGTGGACTGCTGGCATCTCATAAGTAGAGGCCAGATATCCTGCTAAATATTCTGTAATGCACAGAAAGTCCGACAACAAAGAATTGTATAGACTAAAATATCAATACAGTCAAAAGCGTGCTCTTCCAGGAGTTGTAAATCCCACCAGGAGAATGGTTGGTTATGAGCTTTTATATCTTTTTCTTCAGAGCTTAGAACCAGGGAGTGTGTGGCAGGTAACAGGCTCTCAATAAAATGCTGTTGAATTGGTAAATGAATCTGTCTATCTACGTATCCCTGTCTCTTGATACAGATCTCTGTCTCTCTCTCTCTCTCTCTCTCTCTCTCTCTCTCTCTCTCTCTCTGTGTGTGTGTGTGTGTGTATGTGTGTGTGTCTGTGTGTCATGCACACATGCACAATGTATTACAGCTCTAGTAGGTCAACAGCTGACTAAAGGATCAAGGATTATTTCCATTTTTCTCTGTAACTGATGATCTGCATCTCACATTTTGAGAAAAGCTGTCTGAAAATGAAATTTTTCTGGTTTTCATTTTTAGCCTTTTTCCATTTTTAGCATTTTTTGCCATCTATTTTCAAACCCAAGCAGACGGCCTTCAGAAGACATAGGCAGTTCATAAAAAAGCTTAATAAATGCCTCTCAAATTAGTTGTATGAATTTGGACAAGTCAGGTAAGTAATGCAGACTAGTTTTCTTATCTGCAAATTATGTGAATTAGACTAAACAACCTCAAGGCCCTTTTGCCTAAAATTTGATGATCCAATGATTGAAAAAGGCAGAAATTGCAAGCTCTAATGAGATGATATTTTGAGCTTTGCCAAATTGTGGCTTTCTCTAGATGGTCTTCCTATTACAGCAGAATGCAACAGCTTCACTGGATACCACCAACAGGTGTGTAATTAAGCCTGATCTTTCTCCAGCATAGTTCATTTTCCACTGATGGGTCTACAATTAAAACAACTCCCTCCCCAGAGAAGAAGACATCAGTGTTATACTTTTCATCTTTAATTACACTGGTTGAAGATGAGTGAATGTGCCAGAGATCCCAATTGGGAGGGAGTAGATTCATTAGGTGGTTGGTAATATGCCATCCAGTCTGCATTTCAGGTTACTGTCTCTGCACAGTGAGGATGGCCTTCAACGCAAATGCTCAGTTTTCCCAGTGAGAAAGCTCATGCACTACTGCCTACCTATGCACTGGAAATGCAATGGAGGACTATTACAGGTCTGGACCCCTCAAAAAGATAAATAATGCATCAAAGCCAAAGCTAATTTACTACTTCAGTGCTTTTAAGCAGAGGGGCCAGAATACCTTAACACTTTGCAGAAAAAAATTGAGACTTTCCAAATCAGAGTAAATACCCCCTCAATTGATCTCTATTAAGTTTTTTATTTCTCATAGCATCCATACAATCTCACTTCATATATTCATTTCTTTATGTATTATCTGGCTTTTTCAATGAGGTTTCAGTTCTGCTTGACAAGGTGCATATGTTTCATTAAAATATATGACCACTTGGAGCACAATATCTGACCCTTGGCATCTAGTTAACATTTTACTGAATGAATAAATAAATATTGATTCAAAATATTTTTAAATATACTCGGTGGAGATTTGGAAACTTTAAGTAGCTGATATTGAGGGCTGCTCACCAGACTCAGCCTTTCTGTGCATATTCACTTCAATGCTTGGTACCCAACCAATAGAATAGTTTGCTATTTGATTCCCATAGATCTAGATAAGTTGTAGCTTTTAAATCTAGAATCCAGGTTGGGGATTTTGTCCTTTAGCAAAATGTATAGATGCTCAGCTGAAACTCTCTGTGTGGGCTCAATGTAATGACACTCATTTTGGGTTTTTCCAGGAAGCAATTAGTAAGCCTGGTGCTAATTGCCCTGTGCCCTAGACAGTCTCCCAGCTACTACGGGGAAGCTTGTCTTCTTTGGGGATGTGGGTACAGCAGGCCAGGGATATATAGCCAAAATAGCCTGAAGGAGCCTGAAGAAACAGGGTTTCCCCAGGACTCTGTCTTGACTCTTTTATGTTCCCCATGGTCCCACCATCTTGATTTTGTGGGTATGACCTCCACAGGAGGCAGAGAGTTAGGATTTTTTCCAACAATACAACCAGACTCTTAAAACTATCTTGGGTTCTGGGCTGCCAGTAGATGAGATGCCTCTTTTCAAAAACCACATTTGCTTCCTAGTCTGGTCTCTGATGGCTTCTATCTCAGTTGCCTCTGAAGTTTCAAAATATATTCTATAAAAAGGATCTTTCTCTTTTGCTACCAAGTCCCTGAATCAGTGCTCCAAATTCAATAAGCCTGTGGCCTGAGCACCAAGATGCTTCAATCTTCTGCATCACTATTGCATGATATGCCTTTCCAGTAACACAGCCTAAGATAGTAATTGAAATTATGATTCTTTAAGGGTGTGATGGGAGGGTCTTCACTCTCCTGCATGCAACTCTTCATCAACCTTTCTGTTCTTCATTGTGGGATCACTTTTTTTGTAACTCCAAGTTCTAAAACTCATTTTAGTATCAGTCAACAATATTTTTCAGCTGCAAGTGAGAAAATATGACATAAACAAAAAATATTAATGTCTTTCATAACCAAAGCCTGAAGATGACTAGCTTGAAGACATAGACAAGTTTAGGTATATCAAATGACAGCCAACAATTCCAGGGCTATATTCTCCCAATTCAAATCCGATGGGTTTGGGGGGACTCATATGGCTTGGGTTGTTCAATTCGAAGGAACTGATTTAAGATGAGCCACAGTTAGTTTGATTTTGATCATATGTCCACCCATAACAACAGAAGTAGGGAAATTATCATGCATATTCTATACCCCCAGCATTGCCAGGGGCAGGGTCAACTGAGAGAGAGCTGGTTTCCCAGAAAAAATTTAGTTGTAGTTAACAGAATGAAAGAACAGTAACAAAGTCCTGAGAGACCAAAATCCCAGATACTTCTCACTTCAGTGTTTCTTACCAAAGGAATATTTTTCTTCTCAGGAGACACATCTAAAGAAATATGAAGACTTGTTTTTATTTTCACTGGTGACAGAGATGCCATTTGACTCTAATAAGTAGAGGCCAAGATTCTGCTAAACATCCTACAGTCTGTTCCCTTATGCCAAAAAAATTAACCAGTTCAAACAACAACAGTGACAATTTTGATGAATCCTGCTCCATATAATAACTAAGACCAGATAGTTCCTCTTGGTTTCACCAATAAAAAGATGAGCTGAAAAAAGCAAAAAATATAAAGATACACAAGACTCACTACCCAGTCAAATCAGGAGACTAAGTAACAAAGGGAAAATATTTGCAAACATCAGACAAATAATATAACTAAGATTTAAATGTGCACATACCTACAGCTACATCTAAATTATGCTTCCAAGAAGACATTACATTACTCAGGTTTCCCATTGCTGGGCATAATACCCGACACACACAATTTAAAGAAAGAGAGGTTTAATGTGGCACATTGTTTCTGGGGATTCAGTCCATGGTTGCTTGGCTCCACGGTAGGAGCATCATGTCAGAGGCTGCAGCAAAGATGCTTAGCTTTTGGTGGCCAGGAAGCAGAACAGAATCAGAAAGGATCTGTGCCAGAAAGGAAGGAGAGGACAACCAGATAGAACACCCAAGGTCACATCACCATGGCTCATCCAGATACTCCAACAATCCCCTACACAGCTTTCAAGACAATCAAGGTGACACAACCAATCTTACCCATCACATTTTACCATTTACCAACCTGACACCCCAGAACAACTCTTTAAATCATATTCAATCCCCCCCAAAAAAACAGAAAATTATAATGTCACCTAACATAACACATTATCATGTTACAACTGAAAATACAGTAACATATTCCCTAAGGTATCAACAAAAGTCCAAGTCTTTCCTGAAACTCAAGGCAAAATCTCAGCTGTGAATCTCTGAAAAAAAAAAAAAAGTTACTACCCTCGGTGTATAATATCACAAAGTAAACATTCACATTTCAAAGTATATGAACAGAAAGACCAAAAAAAAAAAAAATCAGACTAAAGCAAGACCAAAACACTGCAGAGCAAACATTAAAGTTTGTAGCTACAAACCTGGCATCCGGGGCACACTGTAGTCATGAGTTCTGAAGGGCTTGGTGGTCTGATCCCTATGGCTCTGCAGGTTGCAACTCACATACTTCTCTCTTGTGCTGACATCACTCATGGCCTGCAAGCTTTTCTCAGGAGTAATTCCACATTTCTGGCATTTCAAACTTTATAGTGTCTGTACTGCACCTTTGGCTTTATCCCCACGGTTGCACACACAACCCTTTCAGGAGCTCCTTGACTGGGCTCCCAGGCTTTCTTTTAAAATCTGTGTATGGGACTTTCTAACCCCACAACTCTTCCATTCTGCATGCCTATAAAACCAGTACCCTGCTGTCAGTGGGCACAGTATATAGTTCCCTTGGGCTACAGTGCCTGGATGTCTGAATACAATGAAATGGATTCTAGGAAACCAATTCCCTTGGCAGACCTTCTTGAGCAGGGATTCCAGAAACTCTCTTCTCAAATGGAAGATTAACCCTTTCATACCCTTGAGCCTGTCATGTTTGGAGTCTTGCTGACTTCTTAGATGCCTTCAAGGACTTTTTATTTGCACATATACAAAGTATTGGTTTCTCTTTAATTGCACTGATCTTTACAGTAAACACTTTTTTGGCCTCAATATTTCATGTAGTTCCTTTGGGGCCAAAATGTAAGCCTTTCAACTTGTTCTAATCTGCTAAATGCTCCAAATTCTTGTCATAAGTCTGGATAAAAACACCAATCAACACCCATTCCACATATAAACACTAGGCTGTCTTGAAAATTTTCTAGTAGAACACTCTACTACCCTTAATCTTAGCCTCCTGCAAAGTCTCAGGACATGAACAAAATGTAGACAAATTGTTTGCCTTAGTGTAACACATATGGTCACATCTCCAAACTTTTCCAAACTCCCACATAAACCAATTTCACAAGTTTTGTAATAATTTGGTCAAGTATAGTCACAGCAATGATCTTACTTCTTCAGTACCAGTTTGATTCACAGATTTTAGGCATTCAGTCCATGATTAACTGGCTCTGGAGCAGGATCATCATGATGGAAGGAGCCAAGATGCCTAATTCATGGAGGCCAGGAAGCAGAGTAAGGAAAGTGCACAAAAGAGGAAGGGAGAGGGTCCAGAGATAGTGTCCAAAATCATATCTCTTGACTCATCTAGAGACAAGCGGAAGTCTGCGCCATCACTTCCCTTTGTAGCTACCAAGCCAATCAAGCTAACACAATCAGGTGTTAACTGTGGCAAGTGGTTACTGCACATTGCTTTTTCAACCCACAAAAAATTATAGCTTCCATACTCTAATCATTATGATAAAAGTAACTCTTAAATATAATTGATGATCATGTAGTTCATAAATCAATAGTCA